>CAWUFW010019556.1:0-182046 GCA_963921515.1 Calotriton arnoldi
ACCTGTGCTCCTGTTCCCTTACCCTCACACACACCCCGCATCAGTCACAGCTGAAGCAGTGGTTGCTCCTTCTCCTATATCACTGCCAAGACCTGAACCACCTTTTCCCCCAGCTACGCACAGCCCCCTTGCTGCCAGAGTTCCAAAAGAGAATCAAGATCTGGCTCTTCGACAAAGACACAGCACCCAGATACCCATGGGGGTGACAGTGCTGCACTTCACAAATGCTGTTTGATTTTATTTTATTTTAATAAGTTATTAAGTATTTTAATTATACCAAACTTAGGTGTACTTTAAAGTTGGTGGACCTGATTCACATAGGTAAACTGAGAGGAAATCTAACTTTATGACTTTTGGTATTCACAAAGAGCATTTACGAGTAGTAAAGTTAGACTTTTGCCTCAGTTTAACTTAAGTTTTGGTCTCATTTAGACTTAAGACCAACTTACCTTTGTGAATCGAGCCCCATATGTGTTGGTTTTCAAGTCTCTTTCCTTCTCTGAAACCACTTGAAGCACATTTTTGAGTCCTTCTGCTGTAGTTATTAACTGAGATTGTTTCTCAAGTGATACCAACATTCCCATTTGTTGACACTGATCTGTATGTTCTCATAGTGCAAAGATGAATGCCAGATCAAACATCAGAAAAATTCATAGTGGTCATCTTTTTTCTCTGTTTATTTTCCTTAAGTTATCTGCGGTTTCCCTCCAGGTCACTGACTTTTTGGATTCAATATTTGCATTCTATCATCATGGCAGCATTTTCTTAATGGTCGTAAACCATGAACATGGCATGAATATGGCACAACCTGCTTATTTATCAAAGTTTCTCTTTATTCTATAGAAAAATGGCAATGTAAATGAATCTTTATTCTAAACTTCTTTCTTCCTTGCTTTCCCCCCTTTTTTCTTGCCTTCATTCTTCTTTTGTCCGATTTTGATTTTTGATATGGTCTTTCTCTTTATTGTTCTTCATAAATTATAAATATCTTATGTTTTGTCCTAATATCACTATGTGATATTTTATATTCATTTGGCACTATATGGTTATTTTATTATGTAAACCACTACTTGTACATAATGTTTTATGTGCACTTGGTATATATTTACAGCTTTGAGAAAGGCCAAGGAGTGCCAGCTCTATGGGCGAAACACGTGTTGGCTGCACTTTGCTACATAAGGCTCAAATCATGATGAGTTCAATAAATGCATATTAAATACGTGAAGGATTTTTGGACATTGGTTCCATCAGTCACTGACCATGCCATGAATGATGTAATATGTGACGTCATGAGCAGTGCATTGCGGGGGCGCGAGTTATAGTTAATTGAACTAAGTATAACGGTGGAATTTCTATGGTTTTGTACGAGTGAAATGTCCACCTAACTATAACGTCCCTGAAACCTATGGTTTTTTCAGTGAATTTCAAAGGTTTTTTAAATACTAATTTCTAACTATAACGTCCCTGAAACCTATGGTTTTTTCAGTGAATTTCGAAGGTTTTTTAAATGCTAATTTCTAACTATAACGTGCCTGAAACCTATAGGTTTTTCAGTGAATTTCAAACGTTTTTTAAATGCTAATTTATAATTATAATGTTCATTAAACCTATGGTTTTTTCAGTGATTTTAAATTATCATTCCATTCTCAACCTAGTGAAAACAGCCGATATCGCCAGTTTTCCAACAATAGCTTCCGCAAAAAAATTCACCACAAATGAGAGCGACAACTAACGCTAATAATATGCAGAGTTGGCGTTCCCGTGCAAAAAAAACACGAAAACACCACTACCCGATATTTTCAACGAGCAGCCAAATCTGGGGTGCGATCCAAAAACAGGCGATAAGCTGCGTTAGCAGTAAGAATTTAACATCTGCGTTTTACTGGTGTAAAGCAGGACGACTACCTACAGTGTGAAAGGGAGCCCAGCCCATAACCACATCTAAAGACCAACACATGTCATAGAGCTACTGACCATGCAGCTCCGACACCCAAGAAGGCCACAACACCCACTGCCATCACCCTCAGGACCTCCCTCCCGGACCACCCCCCTCCCTACTACCACCGAGGCAGCGCAGAACAGGACAGCAGACCCTCCAAAAACAGCAGGTCCCTCAGCCACACAATAGCTGAATGTTGGGAGATGTGGCAACCAAGTATGTGTGAAGGACGCAAGTCACCCATCAATAAAAATGCACACAATACCAAGTGTAGCGGTGATGTGGTGGACAGACCTCACTATGCAGAGCACAAACCTCTCCATGTGGACATATACTGCTGGTACTTGTAGTGTTGTGGACAATAGACGCAACCATGTTACCTCAGGCAGTGGGGAAGATCTCGGTCGTGTAGCTGTGTTGTCCCCTCCTGGATGCGGAAGCAGAGTGGGCTGGTCCAACGTACCCCACTCCAGCATAGGAGTATGAATAAATAGGCTGGGGCTCTGGGCGTGGTTCACTTGTGGGAAGGCCAAAATGTCTGCCAGGGCGGCAGCCCTCACCCTGCCACAAGGCCTCCGCCGTGACCGCCGGCCTCCTCGACACAGGTCCCCTGCGAACTCAGCAGCAGAGCACCACAGACTTATGTCTGTACAGACTACTGCCTTCGATCTACACTGCGGACAGCAGGGCTCACAATTCAGACCGAGTCCCGATTGCAGATGACGCAGTCCAGTAGGCAAGAGACATTGCTCCCAGTGCGGCCCGCCCGGACCACGCATCATCGTAGGCTGCGCACACGCTGAGTGCTTCAGGTGCCACTAACTCAGTGCACCACAAGTCATCGCCACGTAGCCTTATTAAGGCAGAATTCATTAGACAAAAGACATTGCTACCAGTGTGGCCCAGCCGGACCACGCATCATCGCAGGCTGCGCACACGCTGAGTGCTTCAGGTGCCACTAACTCAGTGCACCACAAGTCAACGCCACGTGGACTTATTAAGACAGAATTCATTAGGCAAAAGACATTGCTACTAGTGCGGCCCGACCGGACCACGCATCATCGCAGGCTCCACACACGCTGGTTGCTTGAGGTGACACTAACTGTACAGCTCAACTCAATGCTACGTGGCTGTGGGCCCTTGCTGACCGCTGCCTCCGGCCTACACTGCGGTCATCAGGGCTCACATTTAAAATTGACTCTTGATTCATTAATTGCAGAGTCCAGTAGGCAACTAAGTATTACGTCCCTAAAACCTACATAATATCCTTTTAGTATCCTTGCTTCAAGAACTTGTTTTATATCAGTTATAGCTTTAGTACAATGACCAACTTCATCTTGCAAGTCCAAAGGAACACTGAATGGCAGTCTACACTGCGGACAGCAGAGCTCACAATTTGAATTCAGTCTTGATTTATTAATTGCAGACAGAATTGTACTCTATGTCCTCGAATTTTGTCAAGAGGAAGGGACAAAAAGCATTCCTTGATGTCTGAGCTGACTACTGCCTTCGATCTACACTGCGGTCAGCAGGGCTCACAATTCAGATCGAGTCGCGATTGCAGATGACGCAGTCCAGTAGGCAAGAGACATTGCATCATCGCTGGCTGCGCACACGCTGAGCGCCACACCTACCACTAACTGTATGCAGCTCAAGTCAATGCCACGTGGCTGTAGGCCCTTCCTGACTGCTGCCTCCAGCCTACACTGTGCTCAGCAGGGCTCACAATTCAAATTCAGTCTTCATTCATTAATTTCAGAGTCCAGTAGGCAACTAACTATAACGTCCCTGAAACCTACATATTTCGACAGTGTATTCCATAAATGTTTCATCTTTTGTTCCATACACCTACACTGCGGTTAGCAGAGCTCACAATTTAAATTGAGACATGATTTATTTATTGCAGACAGAATTGTAGTCTATGTCCTCGAATTTTGTAAACAGGAAGTGACTAAAAGCATTCTTCGATGTCTGTGCTGACTACTGCCTTCGATCTACACTGCGGATAGCAGGGCTCACAATTCACATCGAGTCGCGATTGCAGATGACTCAGTCCAGTAGGCAACAGACATTGCTCCCGGTGCGGCTCGCCCGCACCACGCATCATCGCTGGCTGCGCACACGCTGAATGTTTCTCATGCCCCTATCTCAGTGCAGCACAACTCATGGACCCTTTATGATACAATGTTTTCTGTATAATTTCACATCTGCTGCCCCTACCTCAGTGTACCACAAGTCATGGACCCTTTACGATACAATCTTCTATGTATTATTTCACATCTGTTGCCCCTACCTTAGTGCAGCACAAATCATTGACCCTTTATGATTGAATCTATGTGTCTGATCCAATGATTACTGTTGTACTTGTTGCCAGCACCAACCATTCCCGGAGGGCTGGCTTACATTCACCCCACACGCATCCAGCACAGACGTCACTGGACATGTGACCCTGGTAATAAAAATGAGTCGAGCGCACGTGCCCGTACCCAGTTCCACTATCTATCTGTGTCCGTGTGTTCATTATGTATGCAAGAAGCCGCCCCGGGGCCCTACCACATTACATTGTGCTGTGGATAGCGTATGCAACCATGTTACTCTGGCAGTGGGGAAAACTTCAGTTATGTAACTTTCTCTCGGTCATTGTACAAATACGTACGTAGAGACTGGATCATTACAGTACTGCAAGGAGAGTGTATAGTGAATTTATAAGTGCTTGGGGATTGGCGGAGTAATTCTATAAGTACATATGTTGGCCCAGCCTAACCCCGAACACAAGCTTGGCTCTAATTGGCTGCCCTCCATGTGCCAAAAACTGAAACTTAAACTTTCCATGGCCCTGTATTGCTACAGCTGCAACACTCCACTGAATGTGCAATAAACATTCATATCCACACAGATGTGTCATGTCCACCATCTTTCATGTAGGGTCAGTTATTCCCCGTACCTTCCATGTTGGCCATGTTGTGGGACTTGGCTCACAGAGTGACACATTGGCGCTTGCGACCCGGGTGACATCAGCACTACAACAGGGACACCCGCATCAGTTGATTCCTCATACAGATCAGGACAGAGCCACGCCCATAGCTCCGGAGTCATTCTTCACAGCCTCACACAGGACTGGCATACACCAGGCCAGCCCACTCCGCTTATGCTTACAGGGAAGGACAACAACGCTACATGGCCCAGATTTTCATTACACTGATCTGCTGGTCACACCCTAGTTGTCAGTATGCCACAGCCCCTCCCTCACGGCTAGTATACACCCACACCCATCCAGCACACGCGTCACAAGACACGTGACCCTGCCAATAAAAAAGACCGGGCGCATGTGCTCTACGCCATTTCAGAGTTGCTCGCACCGGATACACTGCGGCCAGCACAGGCACACCGGCACGGGACGGTGACTTTCGGTCCACTGAGGTACGGGTACCGTAACTGCTGAGCGGGTGTGCAGCCTGCGGTGATGGCCCGTCCCGGCGGCCTGGACAGCTCAGGTTTTGTGTGCCCTGCTGGACCGCAGTGTAGGCCTGAGCCATCAGACAGCGCAGGCCTACCGCCACGTGGCGTTGCCTCGCTGGTCACAGAGTTAGTGGCACCGCAAGGGCTGAGCGGGTGTGCAGCCTGCGATGAAAAGCCCGGTGCACTGGTATGTCCTCTGCCATGGCAAAATCAAGACCCAGCACCAAATTTGAGACCTGGTGGCCTGCGGAGAGGGGCTGCATGACATGCAGGGTGCTTGTCTGCGGGCCCAGGGCTTGGGGCTTGCAGCGGCACAAAGTAGGCCCTCTTTTCTACACACAAGTTGCGAAAGGTGAGCAGAGAGGCTTGTTAGTGCAGCGGCGGGCAGTCCCCTCCGGGCAGTGGGAGTGGATGGGGTGCAGCAGCCTGGGTGCACAGCGGGGGACAGTCACCTCCGGGCAGTGGGAGTGGATGGGGTGCAGCAGCCTGGGTGCGCAACAGCGGGCAGACACCTCTGGGCAGTGGAAGTGGATGGGGTGCAGCAGCGCCGAGCAGACACCTCTGGGCAGTGGAAGTGGATGGGGTGCAGCAGCCTGGATGCACAAAGGCGGGACAGAGAATTAGGCGTGTGCAGTTGTATGTACTCTGCCATTACTGATTCCATACTACGTTTCAGATGACTAAGCTTGAGGGCTCCACTATGTCCCGGCACGTGGTTGGAGACATACTGGTGACGGAAAGGTGAGCTGGGAGGGTTTTGTCCACAGTGTCGGCACTCACTGTCCCTCTCCATCTCTTCCTTTCTCTCCCTCACACTCTTTCTCTCTCCTTTCCTCTCTCTCTCACTCTATCTCTTCCTCTCTCTCACACTGTTTTTTTCTTTCTCTCTCTACCTCTCTCTCTTTCTCTCTCTCTCACTCTTCCTCTGTTTCTCTCTTTCTCTCTCTCATCCTCTCTCTCACTGTTTCTCTCTCTCTCTCACTCTTTCTCTCTTTGTCTCTGTCTACCTCTCACTCTTTCTTTCTTTCTCTCTCTCTTCCTCTCTCTCTCTCTCTCCTTTGATGGACGCCTGACGCACAATCTTATCTTGCTTTTTGTCTAGCAGGCTGTGATTCACAGATTGACGACCCCCCCCCGACACGGACCTCCGGCCACGAGGCGATGACTTCAGTTCCACTGAGTTAGTGCCACCAGAGCTGAGCACATGTGCAGCCTGCGATGATGCGTGGCCATCTTGCAATCAACACCCGCTCTGAATTGTGAGCTCGGCTTGACCGCGTGTACGCAACTTGCACCTGAGGAGGTTGCTTCAGCATGTGGTGGACCCTCTTCGACACACGCCAGTGGCGGAAGGTGAGCAGAGAGCCTTGTTTCCGCAGCAGTGAGCAGTCACCTCTGGGCAGTGGGAGTGGATAGTGTGCAGCACCCTGGGTGCACAAGAGCGGGCAGACACCTCCGAGCAGTGGAAGTGGATGGGGTGCAGCAGCCTGGGTGCACAGGAGCGGGCAGACACCTCTAGGCAGTGGGAGTGGATGGGATGCAGCACTCTGGGTGCGCAGGAACGGGCAGTCACCTCCGGGCAGTGGGACTGGATGGGGTGCACCAGCCTGGGTGCACAGCAGCGGGCAGACACCTCTGGGCAGTGGGAGTGGATGGGATACAGCAGCCTACGTTCACAGAGGCGGGCAGACACCTCTGGGTGGCGGGAGTCGATGGGGTGCAGCAGCCTGGGTGCGCAGGGGCGAAACAGAGAATTAGGCGTGTGCAGTTGTATGTACTCTGCCATTACTGATTCTATACTATGTTTCAGATGACTAAACTTCAAGACTCCACTATGTCCCGGCACGTGGTTGGAGACACACCGGTGGCAGAAAGGTGAGCTGTAAGGATTTTCTCCACAGTGTCAACACTCACTCTCCCTCTCCATCTCTTCCTTTCTGTCACTCACACTCTTTCTCTCTCTCTCACTCTGTATCTCTTCCTTTCTCTCTCACACACTCTTTCTCTCTTTCTATGTCTCTTCCTCTCTCTCTCATTCTTTCTTTCTCTCTCTCTTCCTCTCTGTCTCACTCTTTCTCTTTCTCTCTCTCTCTACCTCTCTCACACTGTTTCTCTCTTTCTCTCTCACTTCCTTGTATCTCACTCTTTCTCTATCTCTTCCTCTCTCTCTCACTCTTTCTCTCTTTCTCTGTCTTCCTCTCTGTCTCACTCTTTCTTTCTCTGTCTCTTCCTCTCTCTCACTCTTTCTCTCTCTCTCTCCTTTCATGGACGCATGACGCACAATCTTATCTTTCTTTTTGTCTTGCAGGCTGTGATTCACAAATTGTTGAGGGATGACACGCCATACCTGTACCTACTTTTATTTTGTTGTTTTGTTCAAATAAAATGTTTTATATGTAAATCCATAGATGACTGAGATTCTTATTTGTCCAACCTCACATGCATCTTCTTTACTATAATTGTGCGACATCAGCCAATTTGTTATGTTCCAGATTTCCTAACGTTGCTGTCACATTTGTTTGTGTGAGGGGGAGGTGAGGGGGGGATGGCAGACAAGGGGCTGCTGGCGGGGGGTGTCGGAGCAGTGTTGGGTGTCCGAGCTGCATGATCGTTGGCTCCATTGCTTCTGTTGTCATTCACGTATGGCTCTGGGTGGGCTCCCTTTCATATTGCAGGTTGTAGTCCGACTTTACACCAGCTCAGAGCAGGTGTAAACTTTCTGCTACTAACGCACCTTATCGCCTGTTTTGTACTCTCCTCGACGATCTTGCTGGTGGTTGAGACACTTGCGAAGTGATGTGTTCGCTGCTTTTTGCACGAGAACGCCTACTCTACATCTCATTAGCAATATTTGCCGGACTCATCCGTGACGATGCTTTTTGAGGCTGCTATCGCTGGTAAACTGGTGATATGGGCTGTTTGCTCCAGCTTGTGAATGGTGCGTTAAATTTATCACTATTTTGGTTGCGATAAAGTGCAGTTAACTCGGCGATATGTCCTTGAGAATATACCCCTCGGTGTTTGAAAGACTTAAGAAGTACTCGAGTGCCGCGCTGAGAGCCGCGCACCCATCGCTTTCACAAGTTTGCTATGACAGGGCGGGAGAGAGCGAGGGAGAGAGACGGAGTGAGATAGCACACGCAGCGCAAGGCCGCACGGGCACCTGGCTCCACATACCAACATGTGTGTGTGCATCGCCATCTGTGCACAGGCAATTCCCCCACAATGCAGCCCACACACATATCAATCACAGAACATCAGCAATGAAGGCAATGTGGTACAAAACTCCCCTCATACGGGTTCTGTGTCCGGTGTGTGTGCCGTGGTGATGGCTGCATGGCTGTGTTCCCCTGACACATCAGACTGCGTAGGTGATGGGGCTGCATCAGATGTCGTCCAACACCTATGCAAAAACAATGTCTGGCTCACAGAGGCGGAGCTTGCCAAAGGGATACACCCCGCACATAACACACCTTCTTAATTTCTAATTTACCTTCCTAGTTGGTATGCAGATTTCAAATGTCACAAACGCATGCAATTCTTTTCTTGTCACACAGTACATGTAATGCACCGCTTTCATCAAGAATGGAACCAGTAATGGCACAATTTCCCTGTTGCTCCACACATAAATCCATGTAAAGAACAAATCAGAATAGTTCCTTATTTTTTTTAGATTGCAAAACCTCTCTTTATTGCTTATTTTTTAACTTTCCATATAAACAGTTTTTTAAGGACACATACAGGTGAAAAGTTCAACGTATTGTATCAACACTTTCTAGAACATTCTACGACATGTGCAGGTTAAAAGTTCATCATTTTTTAAACCTACCGATATATTTTTTTGCAACATTTTCTCCAACATTTAACGGCACGTGCAGGTCTAAAGTTCACCATTCTTTCAAGTTTGAACTGCACCTTCCAAATACAATTAGCAGCCCTGGTTGAGCTGAGCAAATTTCATCCTATAATATGTACTCCACGTACAAACTGCTTTTTTATTAACCAATCACAAAGATGCTTTTCATCAAAACTAAAATACACCCTACTTTTTAGGACACAATACATTTCATCTCCCAATCGGTTAACGTTTTGTATGTGAAAAAAAAGTAGTTCCCCATGTTTAAACATATCTCTCATTCTACGAACGGACTGCATGAGCTACAGACATTTATCCATATCTTCTAGCCATACCTTCAAAATGCTAGTGTGGATTGTAGGACATAGCTATGTTTTCTGGTGCAAGAGGTATGCAGAACAGAGACGTATTGACTTAGACCTAGGTCTACAAAATGTGCACATTAAATGGTTTGCACAGAGAGGATTGAAGTGGCACCAATTGCTCCCTTTGGTTAAAACCTATTTGCATCTCCAACACCCTGATCTCATGATTGTGCACTGTGGTGGTAACGACCTAAGCACATTGACTGGGGTAGGTTTGGAAATGCTTATGAAGGACACCTTTGGACAATTGATGTTACTTTAGCCTCAAACTGTCTTTGTATATTCCAATATATGCCAAAGACAGAAGTGGAAATGGTCAAACCAATTTTGTCATAAGATTGAAAAATCTAGGAAGAATGTCAACAAAGCTGTGTCTGCATACCTCAGAGACCATAGAATGGGGTCGATCTACAACAACAACATACGTTTTGATATGGCTGATATCTACAGAAGTGATGGACCGCCAGTAGATAATATTTATATATATATATATATATATATATATATATATATATATATATATATATATATATACATATATATATACATATATATATATATATATATATATACATATATATATATATATATATGCAGCAAATCCTCCGTTACAGAGAGATAAGGGTCGCACTCCAGCAGTTGTAAACCAGTGATTAATTTATTCTTAAATCATTTAAGTCAGCAAACACAGACCAAAACTAACGCGTTTTGGTATTTCCACGATACCTTGTTCACAGTTACTTTGTAACACGATCTGGCTTGTTTTTAAAAGCAATTCCAGGAAAACCAATTACGTCATTTCCTGTTTGTCAAGGGCATTACTCCTCAGACTTCTGGGAGATGTAGTCCCCTAGTGTAATAGTGATAATATTTAAACATATTAAGGTGACTATTGTGAAAAATAGTGAAAAAACTTTTTCCATTGCAAATTACATAAAATAGAATAAGATAAAATCAATTTCAATTTTACCACCACAAGCTCAATCATCTGTTGTTACATGTTTACATGAGTTCGAAATTGTTTGCATTGATTCAATGAAAGATAGGGGTCCGTTTATTATAATTTTCTCATGCCCAACAGGGGTCACCAAGTGTTGGAATTCTTGTGACACTCTGGTGGAAGATCACTTCTACCCACCCGTGTAGTCTTTACATTTTACGAAGGTATATCCATTGATTGGAACACAGTTTTTCAATTGCCAACAGACCTTTATGTATGCTTAAAAATTTATTTCATGCGACAAGTTTGTCCCCTCCAGTGGGGTAATGTATATCTTTCATGTAATCATCTTTTTCTTCCCTCAATGGGTGTTGTCGTCCTTTCATGTTATTTCTTAATGATGATCGGTTTGTGTGGTGTAAATTATAATCTGCACCTTCAGGGAGGCTGATTTTTAATTAAATGTGTATGTAAAGTTCTTCCGATTGATTTAAACCATACGGTGTCATGCTTCTCAGATTTAATATGTGGCGTGATTCCTGTTGTCTCAGTCTTTTCTCCCTGTTTCCTCCTCGTGCATTGGTTGGTATAGTTTCTATCCCATAGAATTTTAGCAATTTCCAATTGCTGCTGTGGTGTGTTTCCATATGTCTGGCCACCGCATTGTTTTTGTCTTGGTTTTTTGTGACACGTACATGCTCCAGTATTCTTTTCTTTAGCTCACATATGGTGCTTCCCACATATTTTAGCATACAAGGGCACTCCATTACATATACAGTGTATTGACTTTTGCAAGTGATGCGTTCTCTGATCTGCCAGGTTTTGTTGTTAGCCATCATCACCTCTGTGATGGGTTTTGCTATTTGGCATGCTTTACAGGTTTGACATTTGATAAAGCCCTTTGTTTTGAGCCATGTGTCCTTCTGTTGGATTACTTTAAAATGGCTATGCACCAGCTGGTCCTTCAAGTTTTTCGCTCTACGGTATGTTACTACTGGGTGTGGTCCCATCCTTTCTGCTATTGTTGCATCCAACTGTAAGATCTTCCAGTTCCTTTTTATTATACCCACAATCTCCTTAGATTCTTGAGTGAAGTTCATTATTAATCTTATGGGTTCCAGATCTGATTGTTTTTCCTCCTTTGTTGGTGGTACCAGACATTCCTCTCTTGGTCTCTCATTTGCTCTTGTCCAGCATCTGTTTACAATTTTTTTGTTGTATTTCCTATCTTTGAATCTCTTTATTGTTCCAGCACTGTGTCTCTTCCATTCTTCCTCCTCACTGCAGATTCTACGTAAACGGAGGAACTCTCCGTATGGTATACTAGATAGTAAGGATGGCTGATGGAAACTCGTTGCTTCCAAAGTGGCATTCGTTGCTGTGGTCTTACGATGAAGTGTGGTTTCCAAATGGTTGTTTTTCACATAAATTTCCACATCCAAGAAAGTTACTTTATCTTTATTGATTTCATATGTGAATTTTAGACTGGGTATGCTGTTGTTTAAAATTTCAAAATAGTTTTGGAAATCAACCTCATCCCCGTTCCAGATGATCAAAAGATCATCTATGAATCGTGTCCAACTGACTATCCTTTTGGTATGTTTTTCCAGCTTACTGTGCCATGCAATTTCATTCTCCCACCATCCCATCGTCATACAAGCATAACTTGGGCTGAAGGAGAAACCCATAGCTGCTCCGTTTTGCTGGCGGTATAGATCATCACCAAATAGAAAAATATTACAAGTGAGACTTAGAGAGATCATGTCCATCAGCATTTCGTTGTGTTCTTTGTAGTGGATGTTTCTTTCCTGTAGGAAATAATTGCAAGCTTTCAGGCCCAAGGTGTTATCAATGTTGGTATATAATGCGATCACATCCATTGTGATCAGGTGGTAAGTGCTTTGCCAATTGATGTTTTGTAAAATCCTCAGTAGATCCGTTGTGTCCTTGATGTATGATCTCAATTTTGCCACATATGGGATGAGAAAGTAATCAATGTAATTTGCCATAGGTTCTAAAAGGGAGCCTTTCGCAGACAGGATCGGTCTCCCTGGTGGTTCCTTTGGATCTTTATGTAATTTTGGGAGAAAATACATGGTTGCCAATGTTGGGAAATCTACCGATAGGTATTTGCTTTCTTCCTCATCGATCAGATTTTTTGATACCCACATTCTGAGTTGTTGATCAATTTCCTTTTTGATAGACTTGGTAGGGTTTGTTTGTAATTTTTCATAATATGTGATGTCTTTTAGTTGACGATGTGCTTCTGTGATGTATGATACTCGGTCCCATACCACCACATTTCCGCCCTTGTCTGCCATTTTGATTTCTATTTGATGGTCATTAGATAGTTTTTCCAGGGCTTCCCTTTCCATTTTGGTTAAGTTGTCTTTATATCTGGGTTTGTTCATTTTGTAGAGGTCATGAATAACCGCTTCTTGAAACAGGTCTATCTTGTTTCCCGGGGCTAACTGTGGGTAGAATTTCGATTTGGGTCGTTTTTACTCAAACCTGCCCCTAGTTGTGGACACGCTGTATTCAATAATATCTCCTCCCCTTCTTCTGCGTTTAAATTGAGTAAGGTTAAAAAGTCATTTGAGTCCTTTGCCAGGAGTGTAAATGTAGGTTTTTCCATTGTTTTTAGTGGTCTTTGTCTGTTCTGATTTTCCAAGAAATGTTTCGCCAATTTGATTTTCCGTATGTATAGATATAGATCTATCCTTGTCTGTGCGAGATCCATTCTTTGTGTTGGGCAGTAATTAATGCCTCTTTTTAGGAGTGAGATTTCAGCTGAAGAAATTTCACGTTTAGAAAGGTTCACCACTTGGAGTTCATTCATTATTGGTCCTTCCTCTGTCTCATACTCCTGGTTTTCATACCAATCCTTTCGGATGAACTGTTTGCATCTTCGTCCCCTTCGTTTAGTTTTCCTTGATATCGTTGATATCGTGGTTTGCCTCTTCCTCTTCCTCGTGATTGTCGTTGCGCCATTTGATTTTGCTCCCAGTGGCGTTGTTGGAGGACTAGGCGCATGTCCCCTAAAAAAACAGATTTTGAACCTTCCATTGGGATATCAAGTTCTCCTCCACTCAAGTCCATAGATGTTAATGAAGATAGGCTGCTTGTTGCACCCGCATCGTTACTTACAAACCCATGCTGTTTGAAGGGGTCAAATTTACGGGCAGAGGTGAAAATCCGTCCTTAGGAATAGTCAATGGTATCTCGTACAAATTTGTTATGCTTGCGCTGTCTAACTACATCCTCATGTTTATCAATTTGTTGTTCCAGATCATTTTTGAACTTTATCATTTCTGTATTCAATTTGAGGGATTCCAATTCCTTCTCCACTTCTAGCAATTGTTCCTTGATTTTTTGTAATGCTATCTCAATATGTTTCACAAGTATTGCAATTAAGCCCAAGGATGAATTCAAGGTATGTTCGCCCCATTCTTGTAGCAGATCATTTGTTGCATCCTAATGGCTGGGCATTAACATGATTCTCAGTCCCCTCGGGACCCGTTGCACTTCCAAGTATTTCTTTCATGTTATCATTTCCCAAGATTTATTTATCTCTTTTTTACTCAGTTTTTCCCATGACCGTAGTTTACTTTTGACATCCGTTTTTTCCAGATGCGTTTTGTTTATCGGGTTCTTTTTGCATACTTCCTTTTTCGAACATGGTTGTTAATTGTTCCTTTTGTTTAGCCTCCCTTTTTTCCCATTTTTTGTGTCTGTGTTATAAGCGCTTGACTCGACAAATGTTTATTTTATTCTGCCTTCCGTTTCAGAGGTTTATCTCTTTCTGCTGTTGGGATTCCGTTTTAAGCGACAAAGATTAGTAGTATCTTTTACAGTTGCCTGTTTCAATTGAAAACTTATATTGCAATCAGCTTTAAAACTACTGTGTCCAACAGTCCCCACTTAATAGCCGATGAAGCAGATTTCACTTGCTTAAACGTATTATAAAAACGCAAAACTTACAGGATTTTACAATGTCGCGTTCTTACCTCGGGATTTCTCTACCGGGTGACGTGCATCCACCTTGTTTGCGTTTATAGTCCAAGAGTAACTTCTATTTGTCGGCGAGCACCAGCCCGGATCTCATATCACATCCAAGGTGGTTCACTTTATCCGGATTACCGGCGCTCCACAAGGTGCGTAGCCCACGCGGTTGAACCAAACCGCTAAACATGCAGCAAATCCTCTGTTACAGAGAGATAAGGGTCGCACTCCAGCAGTTGTAAACCAGTGATTAATTTATTCTTAAATCATTTACGTCAGCAAACACAGACCAAAACTAACGCGTTTCGGTATTTCCACGATACCTTGTTCACAGTTACTTTGTAACACGATCTGGCTTGTTTTTAAAAACAATTCCAGGAAAACCAATTACGTCATTTCCTGTTTGTCAAGGGCATTACTCCTCAGACTTCTGGGAGATGTAGTCCCCTAGTGTAATAGTGATAATATTTAAACATATTACGGTGACTATTGTGAAAAATAGTGAAAAAACTTTTTCCATTGCAAATTACATAAAATAGAATAAGATAAAATCAATTTCAATTTTACCACTACAAGCTCAATCATCTGTTGTTACATGTTTACATGAGTTCGAAATTGTTTGCATTGATTCAATGAAAGATAGGGGTCCGTTTATTATAATTTTCTCATGCCCAACAGGGGTCACCAAGTGTTGGAATTCTTGTGACACTCTGATGGAAGATCACTTCTACCCACCCGTGTAGTCTTTACGTTTTACGAAGGTATATCCATTGATTGGAACACAGTTTTTCAATTGCCAACAGACCTTTATGTATGCTTAAAAATTTATTTCATTCGACAAGTTTGTCCCCTCCAGTGGGGTAATGTATATCTTTCATGTAATCATCTTTTTCTTCCCTCAATGGGTGTTGTCGTCCTTTCATGTTATTTCTTAATGATGATCGGTTTGTGTGGTGTAAAGTATAATCTACACCTTCAGGGAGGCTGATTTTTAATTAAATGTGTATGTAAAGTTCTTCCGATTGATTTAAACCATACGGTGTCATGCTTCTCAGATTTAATATGTGGCGTGATTCCTGTTGTCTCAGTCTTTTCTCCCTGTTTCCTCCTCGTGCATTGGTTGGTATAGTTTCTATCCCATAGAATTTTAACAATTTCCAATTGCTGCTGTGGTGTGTTTCCATATGTCTGGCCACCGCATTGTTTTTGTCTTGGTTTTTTGTGGCACGTACATGCTCCAGTATTCTTTTCTTTAGCTCACATATGGTGCTTCCCACATATTTTAGCATACAAGGGCACTCCATTACATATACAGGGGCCGATTCCGATCTCGGTCGGAGGCGCACCCAATACCATTCGGTCGGGAAAAAAGCCATGCGAAAGCCTGTTTCCCGACCGATCTGTACAGCACACCGAACGAGTAAGTACGATGCGCACAACAGCACAGAATCCGGCCGAGCCGTACTCACCCAAACCAGGTCTGTTCTCCGACCGAGGCGAATCCGGAAACGCTGAATCGAGTCGCACGGAAGGGAAAATGCAGCTCCATCCGGCCGAACGAGTACGATGCGCTTTCCGTACGCGCCGAACCCGTCGCTACGCACGGCACGTCAAAGCATCCGGGAGAGGCGCACATAAGCTCCGATTCGCGCCACAACACGATCCACGGCTACGAGACGAACACGCCAGCGACGAGGACGAGACGAAGCGACGAGGACGAGGCGAAGCGACGAGGATGACGCGAAGCAACGAGAAGGACGAACGACACGAACCAACCATGAATCCCTTCGTCCCGATCATACCAATATTCTACATTTACTACCGGAACAGGCACGGACGCGTACGGCGCAGAAGGTAAGTCAGACACCAACCACAAAACACATATGACACATCACACACACACAGAGGGATGCAGAATATACTTACACCAGCAACAGCAGCACCATAGGGGCGGGATGCCCATCACCAATGCCACATATGCACACAGGGGCCTGAATGCGCACCACCACCCCTACCCAGGGGGGGCTGGATGCCTACCACTACTACCACCCTCACCCAGGGGGGGCTGGATGCCTACCACCACCCTCAGCCAGGGGGGGCTGGATGCCTACCACTACTACCACCCTCACCCAGGGGGCTGGATGCCTACCACTACTACCACCCTCACCCAGGGGGCTGGATGCCTACCACCACCCTTAGCCAGGGGGGCTGGATGCCTACCACTACTACCACCCTCACCCAGGGGGGCTAGATGCCTACCACTACTATCACCCTTAGCCAGGGGGATGGATGCCTACCACTACTACCACCCTTAGCCAGGGGGCTGGATGCCTACCACTACTACCACCCTCACGCAGGGGGGGCTGGATGCCTATCACCACCCTTAGCCAGGGGGGGGTGGATGCCTACCACTACTACCACCCTTATCCAGGGGGCTGGATGCCTACCACTACTACCACCCTTAGCCAGGGGGCTGGATGCCTACCACTACTACCACCCTCACCCAGGGGGGCTGGATGCCTACCACCACCCTTAGCCAGGGGGCTGGATGCCTACCACTACTACCACCCTCAGCCAGGGGGCTGGATGCCTACCACTACTATCACCCTTAGCCAGGGGGCTGGATGCCTACCACTACTACCACCCTTAGCCAGGGGGCTGGATGCCTACCACTACTACCACCCTCACCAAGGGGGGGCTGGATGCCTACCACCACCCTTAGACAGGGGGGGCAGGATGCCTACCACTACTACCACCCTCAGCCAGGGGGCCTGGATGCCTACCACTACTATCACCCTCAGCCAGGGGGGCTGGATGCCTACCACTACTACCACCCTTAGCCAGGGGGCTGGATGCCTACCACTACTACCACCCTCACCCGGGGGGCTGGATGCCTACCACCACCATTAGCCAGGGGGGCCTGGATGCCTACCACTACTATCACCCTCAGCCAGGGGGGGCTGGATGCCTACCACTACTACCACCCTTAGCCAGGGGGGGCTGGATGCCTACCACTACTACCACCCACACCCAGGGGGGGCTGGATGCCTACCACGACTATCACCCTTAGCCAGGGGGCTGGATGCCTACCACTACTACCACCCTTAGCCAGGGGGCTGGATGCCTACCACTACTACCACCCTCGCCCAGGGGGCTGGATGCCTACCACCACCCTTAGCCAGGGGGCTGGATGCCTACCACTACTACCACCCTTAGCCAGGGGGCTGGATGCCTACCACTACTACCACCCTTAGCCAGGGGGCTGGATGCCTACCACTACTACCACCCTCACCCAGGGGGCTGGATGCCTACCACCACCCTTAGCCAGGGGGGCTGGATGCCTACCACTACTACCACCCTCACCCAGGGGGCTGGATGCCTACCACCACCCTTAGCCAGGGGGGCTGGATGCCTACCACTACTACCACCCTCAGCCAGGGGGGCTGGATGCCTACCACTACTACCACCCACACCCAGGGGGCTGGATGCCTACCACTACTATCACCCTTAGCCAGGGGGCTGGATGCCTACCACTACTACCACCCTTAGCCAGGGGGCTGGATGCCTACCACTACTACCACCCACACCCAGGGGGCTGGATGCCTACCACTACTACCACCCACTCCCAGGGGGGGCTGGATGCCTACCACTACTACCACCCACACCCAGGGGGGGCTGGATGCCTACCACCACCCTCAGCCAGGGGGGGCTGGATGCCTACCACTACTACCACCCCCACTCATAGGATGGACAATGCATGATACAACCAGCACACCACAACCTAGGGAATGCAAGAAGAAGACATCCCCCCAACACCATGACAAGCGTGTGTAGACTGTGTCAAATGCCTACAACACCGAACATGACTTTGAACATACAATGTGACCCCCTAGCACATGTGCCACACATATATGTGTGTGGCACCCACAATGCAAGCAGGCCATTACCATTGTGGCAATGGGGTCCAAACCCCCATCATCACAGTGACCAAAATGTAAGTGTGGGGTCCATAGCTGAAGCACATTTTGAACATTGTGGCAATGGGGTCCAAACCCCCATCATCACAGTGACCAAAATGTAAGTGTGGGGTCCATAGCTGAAGCACATTTTGAACATTGTGGCAATGGGGTCTAAACCCCCATCACCACAGTGACCAAAATGTAAGTGTGGGGTCCATAGCTGAAGCACATTTTGAACATTGTGGCAATGGGGTCCAAACCCCCATCATCACAGTGACCAAAATGTAAGTGTGGGGTCCATAGCTGAAGCACATTTTGAACATTGTGGCAATGGGGTCTAAACCCCCATCACCACAGTGACCAAAAGGTAAGTGTTGACAAAGAAAGAGGTGCAACTGCCAAACTGCATGGATGATTCCTGGTCACAGAACAAAAAACACATCAGTGGCAAAGTAGTGTATGTGTCCCATTGCAACATAAATTGGGGGAGCCAAATCCTGCAGTGCAAATAAGACATACCTTTGGCCATGTGCAGACAAACAACACCCATGGGGGCTGACACCGTCAACAATCATCAATGACACAATGACAGAAGTGACCATCAGAATGCAGACCCACATATTTGCACCAATGGGCACACAAATGCAGATACCCTGTGGAGACTGCAGATGTGAGGTGAACAGATACCATACCATGGCAGCAATGGGACACACAAACCATGATCATTGTGCTGACTGATGACCTAGGAGTCCCAGGGACAGCAGGGGAAACCCACCAAACTACATACAGCCAATGGCACACCCAAGATATGCCAATGCAGGGGTGCAGATGCACAAACACAAACAGGCAGACCCACACTGCACATCATACACAACAGGTGAGGGGGGTGCCAGTGTCCCCAGGCAACCACACAACACATGAGGAGACCTGAATACCAATCATACAGATGTGCATACAGTGCCACACAAAGGTAACTCATGGATCCAAATCCCCTATGTGGGCAAGCAGGCATTGTCAGATGAGAGGGAGCACAAATCACACATGTCACACAGGCACGTAGGGACAGCAACTGACACAGCAAGACACAGACACACCACAGCACCACCCCCAGGGCCCCCACAATGTGGTGACCCTGGGCTGCATTACAATCCCACTTTGATGACAAAGCTAAATGTGGTTCACACTGTGAACCACAGTCATGTGTCCTGAGCAACAAACTACCATCACACCTACACAAGCACAAATCAATCAGCATGGCCAGTAAGCCAACGCCAACATGGAGGCAGGGGCCTAGCCGGGCAACAACTCTCATCTGCACACACTCAACACCACACACCTCGACCTCCAACAATGTGCAGCAGTGAAGTACACATGCACTGGTGACATTGCACATGCACCCATGACTATTCCAGGGTGGTGGGTGGGAACCAAGGTGCAGAAACACATCACACATGGCCACTCAACAAGACTCCTGAATGTCTGACACACTGCACACTACGCTGTACATGGACATGACGGCAATACCACACCAACCAATGGGATCCCAGCCACAGTCACACACCAATGAAGAAGCCAAGGTCACCCACAAAGAACACACATAGACAACAACCAACATTGCAACCCGGACCCTGAGGAGTGCCAGCAGTCACACACACAACGTGTCACAATCACTGAAAGATAACACAAACTGGAAATCACATGACAGGGGCAAACAACAAGTGCCAAGGGAAACCTGACTGTGACCCATCTGCGTCTGCACACAAACTCAGCCCTGACAGCAAACACACCTATGGGTGACACCCTGATGACCAGTAATGTGCCATGCACCCACATCACAGAGAACCCAGGGAGAAGACTTTGGGGGAACATAGGTCAACTCAGCTAGCATCACAAACAGGTACAACACTAGGGATCACAGCATGCACAGCTAAACGGAAGTGAACACACAGACATGCACATACAACACACACCTTGGGTGCAGGCAATGTCACAGGAGTACACACTGCCATGAGGGGACTCCACTCCTGTGTGAGGAAAGCTGTGCCATATGTTGCCTCAGTAGGGCTCCATCATGTCAGCTGAGCACTTGGTCACACAGTCAACAATTAGCACCAAATGAAGGCTCCCGTCACATCAGCCTGGTCATGGGAGTGCCAACGAAATCATCAGCACAGATCCAACACACTTGTATAGCAATGTTGCACTGACAACACAGATGAGTCCTTCCCCATTGATGCCCAAACCTGCATGTCCACTGGAGATGGCCACACAGTCAGGGAAGTAGACGAATTGAACAATGGCAGGCACAACAGATGTGCAGGGGTGGAAGCCACAGATGAGAAATAGCCAAACCAAGTAGGAAATCCCATTGCCAAATACTGAACACATGACACCCTCAGATGCTGCTATGGATGACATGGATACACCACAGGATAGGACACATTCCCCCTGGACCACATGGGTTCCTGCACAGTAACACTTCATTATCATGAGACCAAATATCACCATCACTGCAGCAAGGGCGTGGTTAGCATCATCAACATCATGTACATCAGAAGCAAAAGCAATAGAGAACAGAAAGTTGCTTTATTCAGCATATGTGGCATTAAAAGTAGAAGTCCGGTAGAAAATTAACAAAGGCCAATGGCCAGTCCATCAACAAAGTCACAAGTGGGTGACAGTGGCAGATGCCACCCTACACATGCCTGCACAAAACCAGGGACAATCCACTAGGAGGGGCAACCGGGGGTAGGCCAGGCACCGCAGGGACAGGATCAGGGCTCACCAGGAGGAAGCAGGGAAGGGGTGGTGGGTGCTGGAGAGCCACTGACAACTGCAGTGGAGGTGTCTGACATGGTGTGTGCCGGCACAACTGGGGGGCATGACTCAGATGTAGTGGGTGCCGGCACGACTGCAGTGGACCCTGCAGATGGAGTGGACAGGTCCGCCACTGCAGTGCCCAAGTCAGACAGGGTGGTAGTGGACTCCACTGCAGTGCCTACCACCAGGGGAGGAGAATGGGGAACAGGCAAGGTGGGCTGGACAGAGGGGGAGGACACCCTCACCACATCAGTGGCACAGACGAGCGCAGCGGGGGTGGTGGTGTCGGGAGAGCAAGTGCCAGGGGGAGAAGGCCGGATCCTCTTGGGGATGGTATATCTGTGGGTGGGGTAACCTGGGGCAGGGTGTGGTGGGGGCACCTGTGGAGTGGGGGCCTGAGGGATGGAGGAAGGAGACCTGGTGCTTGAGCTGCAGGGCGGCGGCGGGGTCTTGCTCTTACCACTCCGGGGGGACTTGCGGGTGGGGGCCTCAGTCTGTCTGCGCCTGGGGGAGGGTGTCCGGGGCGAGGGGCACTCTGCTCCGTGTGGGGGGGCTTCCTCTTCCCCCTGGATGCTGGAGCAGCTGGATCGGAGGGGAAGAGGCCGAGGTCACTGAGGAAGAGGCGCTGGGTCTTTGGGGTTGCAGGTAAGGCAAGGGAGGGTGTTTTGGAGGGAGAGGCAACTGAGGACTGCGCAGTGCCCGTGGATGCGTGTGTGTGTACCAGGGCCCCATCCCCTGTGAGTCTGGTCTCAGTCCCCTGACTGTGCGTGCATGTGCGTTTTGTTTGTGGCGTGTGTGTCTGTGTGCTGGACGTGTGTGTGCTGGTGTGTGCCTGTGCCGCTGTGTGTGTGCTTGGGACGGGTAAGGTGCTGGGGAGTGTGGATGGAGCAGAGGCAGGAGGGGTGAGGGACTGTCTGAGGAGGGACACTGCTGCCGTCAGGGAGGAGTCCATGGACCTATTGCCCCTCTGTAGGTCAGACATGCCCGATGAGATGCCCTCCATGAACGACACCAGCTGAGTCAACAGAGCGGTGTGCGCATGGAGGACACTCAGCATGGCTGTCTGCCCTACATGGAGCTGGCGAAGGAGGTACACAGACTCCTCACTCAGGGCAGCAGGGGACACAGGGGCAGGGGTGTGGTGCCTGGCCCAAAGGAGACACGCTCCCGAACATGGGAGCCTCCACGGACCTGGGGAATGGGAGCCGATGGGAGGGCGGTGGTGGTGCTGGTGGTGGCGGGGACAGCAACACTAGCTGGGGTGTGGTGGCTGCTGACACCCGCCTCCATAAGGGAGTCATCCTCCGAGTTGCTCTGGTCCTCAGCTGAGGTGGATGGTGCTGAGGACTCCTCGGTGTGGCTCCCCTCGCCCTCCGTGCCACTGGGTCCCTCCGACCACTCCTCGGCTGCTGACCCAGTCTGGCTCACTGGCTCCTCCTGGTCCGTGGAGCTGTCCCCTTCCGTGGCCGTGGATGTATCTGCAAACAATGGGGAAACAGACAGACATCAGTCACCTGCACCAAACGCACACACCACTGTGAGCACAGCACATTACAGAGCAAGCCCTGGCATCATTAGTTGTACATTGCTCAAAGTGCCCTAACTGAACAGGAGAAGCCAATTGTCAGTCTGTTGCCAAGCATGGCACTCACATCCCACATGGCCTTGCACCCATCTGTCTGGTGTCTGTTGGATTGCAACACCCCAGTGTGGACACATGCACCAAGTACACAGTAGTTGGACAGTGCAGAGGACACGGTGTGGCATGTGGACATGCACACGTCACAGCTCTTGCCACTGAGTCAGTACAGGTTTCCGGATGAAAGGGATGCCCAGAGTCAAATAGGAAATGCAAGTGATGCATACCAGCGACAGACACCATGATGCACCCATGTCCTGATAGCCATCGCCACAATGGTGTGCATGTAGCACATGTCACTCCCCTGCAGGATCACCAATAAGTAGACACATGCCATGGCAGAGGCATGACTGCTAAGTCATACATCACTGTCTCAGTGATGTATGACTTGGCAGCCAGACAACAACACTATGCACTGTGTCACAATAGTAGGTCATGGGGAATGCAAGTCCTGGAGCTGCACAAGTGCACATGTACATCCCCCACACATCACATCATCTTAACCCTCATCTGTCCAGGTCATACCTATTGGACATATGGGAGACCTGTGACACTACCCTCTGAACCTGATCCCCTCACAATCTGCTGTGAATGGGGAACAGCTGCCTGAACTTCACATTCGCATACCCCAGTCTGCACGGGCAGCTGATCAAACACCTATGTGACACACAAGTATCGTCTCCTATGGTCACATCTCCAGGGGCATGCTGAGCCCCTACCAAGAAACACCCCAGCAGTCCTGGCAACTAATCCACAGCACACTGACACAGAGGCAAACACCTGAGGGGTCAAATCACTGCGCACAATGTGTCAGCTGATACACGGGAGTGGGAGTACAGAGTGCATTGCATGGCCTGGAGTAGGCATGACTGTCCTGCTCCACATGAATGAGGGATGAGCCCTGGACAGTGGATAGCTGGCTATGTATGTGTGACACACGTAATCTGCACACTCCTGGGGCCCAAACATTGTTCCCACCCGCTGCATGGGCGTGTGCCACATACCCCAGGCACATGTGGTGGCTCAGCTCAGCAAGTGGACCGCATATCAAAGCAACACGCAGATTACATGTCCGAACACAGGCGTAGTGCGAACAATGGACCCACCCATGATGCCCACAACAGAGTTAGGGAAACAGATGCTGTCCCCCACCTTTAGTGGAGCAAACTGCAAGGACACAGTCCCAAGTGACACAATTCCCTGAATGAAAGGGCCACACCTGGGTATCAGATGAGCAGTGGGCAGTGCACAATAGAGGGACATGGCTCCTGGACAACATGACTGCTGCACTGTGGCAGTTGAACCAGGCCAGAGGAGGGCACACAGCATGTAATACAGAGTTCACAGTGCAGTCTTTGACTCACCCCCTCCTTGCTGCTGTCTGGCCTTCAGCTGCCCATCCAGGTCTGGAAACACCACCGCCAGGATCTGGAGCATGTGGGGGTCAGGGTCCGTGTTCCGCCCCTCCTGCGAGGAGGCGACAGCTTCAGCTGGACCCGTGCAATCCTCCGGGTCCAGCCCCGAAGGTCCTGCCACCTCTTCTGGCAGTTGCGGATCCGGCGCTTGTAGACCCCCATGGACCGGACAGCCCGGACGATGTCCTTCCAGATCTCCTGCATCCGATGGGCATTAACCTGTCAGGATGACAAAGTGAAAAGGCCATTACTACACATGCAACATATCCGTGCATGACACAGTTGTATATACATGTCTCAATCACAGGGGCACATGATGTACACAGGCAGTGCAAAGCTGCCCATGGACAGTTTGCCAGACGTCACTACATGGTATCATTGCATGGGAAGTAAAACATTGTTCAAATGCACTGTCACTGCACCATACCTGTCCAGTGCATGTCACTACACACTATGGGGGTGACAACTACTCAGTGAGCCTGCTAGCCAGTGGTGTGCAGACTTTCAGCCTTGCTAGTCAGACAATATGCACATTCAGAAAGGCAGTGCACAGAACACTCACCTGCTCCCCTGGTGTCCCATACAGCTTGCTGTACTGTGGAAGTAGGCTGTCCAGCAGGGCCTGGTTCTCCTCAAGGCTGAAGGCTGGGGCTCTCTCCACAGTACGTGCCATTGCAGGGTCCAGAGGGGCAGAGACAGCAGCAGTGCAGTGGCAGATGTCGTCCTGGAGCATGTAGTGCAGGCAAGTGAGCTCCCAGGGGAACAGCCAGCAATATATATGTGCTGGAGAGGCAGATACTGTCCCTTGTGTCCAAAGTGATAGGTCCAAGTCGTTTGCATCTTCTGAATCTGGCCAATCCATGGAATAGCAGCACCAAAACACGCCCACAGCATCCTTCAAATCTTCAACTTCATGACATACATGATTTTGCAACATTGTTGTGGGTGACCAACTGAATTTCCAGCAACCGACTCGTTCGAAATTCGAAAACGCGTCCGTTGCCAGGCAAGCCCATTGTCAATGGGTGCGCACCGATCGGTCCATTGCGGTACAACGCGTACAGGGGTACAACGCGTACCCGCACACATTAAATGCAATGGGCCGGCCGGGGCACCGATCGGTCCATTGCAGTACAACGCGTACAGGGGTACAACGCGTACAGGGGTACAACGCGTACCCACACACATTGCATGCAATGGGCCGGCCGGGGCACCGATCGGTCCATTGCGGTACAACGCGTACAGGGGTACAACGCATACCCGCACACATTGAATGCAATGGGCCGGCCGGGGCACCGATCGGTCCATTGCGGTACAACGCGTACAGGGGTACAACGCGTACCCGCACACATTGAATGCAATGGGCCGGCCGGGGCACCAATCGGTCCATTGCAGTACAACGCGTACAGGGGTACAACGCGTACCCGCACACATTGAATGCAATGGGCCGGCCGGGGCACCGATCGGTCCATTGCGGTACAACGCGTACAGGGGTACAACGCGTGCACCGCACACATTGAATGCAATGGGCCGGCCAGGGGCACCGATCGGTCCATTGCAGTACAACGCGTACAGGGGTACAACGCGTACAGGGGTACAACGCGTACCCGCACACATTGAATGCAATGGGCCGGCCGGGGCACCGATCGGTCCATTGCGGTACAACGCGTACAGGGGTACAACGCGTACCCGCACACATTGAATGCAATGGGCCGGCCGGGGCACCGATCGGTCCATTGCAGTACTACGCGTACAGGGGTACAACGCGTACAGGGGTACAACGCGTACCCGCACACATTGCATGCAATGGGCCGGCCGGGGGCACCGATCGGTCCATTGCAGTACAACGCGTACAGGGGTACAACGCGTACAGGGGTACAACGCGTACCTGCACACATTGCATGCAATGGGCCGGCCGGGGGCACCGATCGGTCCATTGCGGTACAACGCATCACTGTACATGTGACTGGCATATGTCAGCATGCCTGTCTCAGATGGACATATGCCAGCCACAGATAGCTCCCAGGGAGTGAGGGGCACACCTACATCACGACAGCCTGCCCAAACTTTATCATAAGGCATGTATGGCTGCATTTCCTATTGTGTGTATGTTGGTGTACATGTTGTCCTGTGGGTGTCACCTGTGGGCAGCCACCCCCCAGGCTGTGCACGTGTTCATGGGGACAGGATCCTGGGTGTTACGTGTACATGACCACTGTGATGTGCAACTGTTCATATCTGTTCGCGCTATATAAACGCCGGGACACCTCTGTTTTTGAGGTAGCTGTTCGCGCTATATAAATTTCAGTGCATGTGCCATGGTCACATTTCACGGTGGTGTATGTGTATGTCATGTCACATACCCCGTGAGTCCCATGTGGGATGGTATGTTTGAGCCAGGGTGTCCCAGTGGCACAATTGTGATGGTCCTCCACAGTCTTTGTGCATGTAGTGTTTACAATGTCTCTGATTTCATGTGCACAATGGGAGACAGTCTCCACATCCACGGTGTGTGTGCATGGACTTTGATGTTGTGCGTGTGTGTGTCACAGACGTCCATGTCTGTCCTGCCGTGGCAAGTGGGACCACTACCTGTGGGGGTCATGGTTGTTTTGCTGTGGTGTATACATGATACTCCATGTAATGCCAGTGTCCATGTGGCAATACAGGGTCCCTGGGAATGTACCTGTCATTGAGCTGTGGTGCCTGAGGCACATCTGTCCTCACATGTCACTGTGGGGGGTGATTGTGACACGGCAGCAGGAGATGGGAACTGTGACACGGCCTCATGATATCCAATGGGCCAACCTGGGACTAATTGATGCCACCTGTTGGACCGTGTTGACAGATGTTGGCCATGTATGTACCATACATGTCCTTACGGAACTGCACACTTCATGTAGTTGTGCCTCATAATGATGTATGTTGGGATATTGAGTGTGTTCAATGCCGCATATGTGGGGTGACTGACAATCTTGCTTACTTCTCCTCTGCACTGCAGGGCTCCTGCTGTCCATCGACCATTCCCAGACCTGGCAACGATGGTGGAATGGGACAGCATCCGATGGTACCGCTTCACCAGGCAGCTGATTGAGGATTTGGCAGTGCAGTTGTCCCCACATTTGCAGCCTGGCCAGCCGTATCCTACAGCGCTGACCCCCAAGGTGAAGGTGATGGCAGCCCTACACTTCTTTGCCACCGGTACCTTCCAACATACTGTTGCGACTGCTGGTGGGATGTCACAGACCATGTTGAGCCGTGATCTCCGCGATGTTTTGGCGGCAATGTTGCTATTCCTGAACCGGTACATCTATTTCCCTAGACTGCGACGACTCACTGACGTGAAGAGTGACTTTTATGCCCTGGGGAGGATGCCGCATGTCATTGGCTCCATTGATGGGACACATGTGGCATTGGTACCACCACAGGCCCAGGAGCAGGCCTACAGGAACCGCAAGCACTACCACTCGGTCAATGCACTGGTGGTGTGTCTTGCAGACATGACCATCACACATGTGTGTGCCCGTTTCCCTGGTTCAGCACACGATGCCTTTGTGATGAGGAGTAGTCGCATCCCCAGGATGATGGCACAGATGCAGAACCAGCGTGCCTGGCTTGTTGGTGTGTACTGACTTTGTGCCATTGTGTGTGATCTGATCTGTAGTATTCCGCCCACTTTTCCAAGTCAGCTAATGTGCACTTGTCTGTCCTTGGGGTGACTCGGGATACCCCAACATGCCGTGGTTGCTGACACCCCTCAGGAACCCTGTGACACCAGCCCAGATGCGCTACAATGAGGCACATGGTCGGACCAGGAGAGTTATTGAGCGGACATTTGGTCTCCTGAAGAGCCGCTTCTGCTGCCTGGACAAGACCGGAGGGTCCCTCCCATATGCCCCTGCGAAAGTGTGCAAGATTATCATCGTCTGCTGCATGCTCCACAACCTGGCAGTGCGGAAGGAGTTGCCTCTCATCCAGGATGACAATGACCAACATCCGCCACCTGTGGAGGATCCTGGCCTGGACCACGATGCCAGTGACGATGATGATGATGATGATGATGGTGATGTCCGCACACAGCTCATCACCAACTTCTTTAGCTGAATGTGAGTATCCTGAGGTGTCATGTCAATGATGTGAGTTGGCATGATATGTGTAGGTGGTGCTCTGGTGCTGTTGGAGTGTGTCCATGGGCTACTTGACTGGATGTGTGTTGCGATGTGTGCTTACAGGTGGTCTGTACTCCCCAACAGTGTTGACATGCTAACTTGGTTCTGGGTGGGTATCTTGTAACATGTATTGTGCATGAGTTTTGCTGTTCTGTCCTGTACTCCATTGCTTTTGACTGTGTGTCATTTCTGTCCTTCACAGGGTACTTCCAGATTCGTTTGGTCAACTGTGTCCACCGACCACGTGATTGCACTTCCAGGCTGGTAGCTGTTGTGTCCCTACAGGTGATGTGCGCCACACCCATGGACTCCCTTCCGTCTACAGTTGTTGACTGTGTGCCCGCTGCCAGGTGGGATTACCTTGCATCTGTAGTGGTTACGACATGTTGCAACTGTGTAATAAACCTGTGCTTCACTTTGTGATGTGCGTTGTCTGTGGTCACACATTTGACTGCCATTTGCTTACTGCACCTGTGGGCTACTTGACTACAACTGGGAATGGGTGTGGTGTCTGTGCATTGCACCGTCTTCCCTGGCAACATCAGTGTAGGCAATGAGTCAGATGGCCTAGGTGTGTTTGTGTTGTGTAGCCCTGGTGGTGTGTCTCCCTCATATGTGTCACGTTGCCTTTACTCACATGCCTGTGTTGTACTTGCTGTTGCAGTTCGCATACACAGTGTAATTTTGCAGTCCATCATCCCCATGACAGCACCCACGTTGGAATCACAACAGAGGCAAGTATGGTGTATTAGTGTGTTTATTGTGATACATTTGTGTGAATAGTGCATAGGATGGGTAGTGCTGTACATAAATCTTGCAATCAGAAGTTCCTAGGTGAATTGAAAGTCCTGGTAGACAGAATCCCCAGTATCGGGGCCACAGTTGTCTGACACATTGGTCCAACTTGTACTCCCCATGCAATGTGTGGGAGTAGTGTTGCCGTCAACAGGGTGAACAGTCTGTGCACAAAGGTGAACATCCAGAACAGGTTCAGGCTTCCTGGGAGTTGCGCTTGGCCATCGGCCTCTCACTTGTCCCTCTTCGGATGACCCCTCTTCTTGGGGGGGGCCCCTCAAGTACAGGCTGCTGCGGTGCAGGGGACTCTCCGCCAGAGTCATCCTCCCTCCCTGTGGCAGTTGCAGTTTGTTCAGCACCAGATGTTGTTGGCACACAGGGAGGTGTGGACTGGTTGCTGTTCATCTGGCGGAGGCATTGTAAAATGTCCCTGTGCACCGCTGTCATCTCATGCAGTGCATCCCACTTGGACTCCATGCGGGACATGTGTGAGTCCACGCGGGACATGTGTGACTCCACGTGGGACATGTGAGAGTCCAAGCGGGCATGATGGGCAGCCTGCTGCTGTTTCATGTCTCTGAGGAGCCCCACTACCTGGCTGAGGTCTCCGGTGCTGGACTGGTACGCATCAGCTATGCGTACCAGTTGTGGGTCATCATGCACACCAGCAACCTCTGCAAGCAGCGACCTCTGTCTCCCACCCCTCCCACCACCCCTGCTGACATGTGCAGTGCGTGCAGTGGCACGCACAGATGACCCAGGTCCACCTTGGGGGTTGGTGGTGGTGGTGGTGTCCATGGCCCCAGGTTGGTCCAGGGTCCCTGTGCTGGTGTTGCTCCTTGTTCTGTCCATGTCGGCAGGGATGGTATTTGTGGTGACAGTCGTTGGAGGGGTGGGTGCAGGGGGTGCAGCTGGTGGTCCTGCTGGTGCTGCAGCTGGTGGTCCTGCTGGTGCTGCATGTAGACTTGCACCGGATGTGCCAGGTTGGTCTTCTTCGTCCGAGGAGGGCAGAGGCTGTTCGACGCCAGTGAGCTCCGCATCCTCTTGAGCCTGGGACTGGGACTCCTCAGCGTCTGCTGCTGTGTCCCCATCATCACCTGTTTTTGGGAGACACACACAATGTATGTTATGTTTCTGCAGGCATCAATGGTTGACACACATGACAGTTGTGACTGTGCCTCTGGGTGCGGGCCTGTACATTGCATTGTCCTAAGTCGTCACAGTCAGGGGTTGATATTGGTGTGGCACATTGTCCTGCATTATTTGGGCATTTCTATGTATTTGTTGGGATGTGAACATGGTCTGCATTGGTTGTATTTGGTTGACAGCCGGCCCTCCTTCCCACCCAGCCAGTCAGTTATCCCACCATGGACTGTGCTTGCATTGCAGGGAGTGGAAGTTGTCTCTCAGGATGTCATTCAGTGGTGTCCTGCTGTTTGTTGGTGCACAGTTGCCAGCAGGGCCTTGTGCTCCCCACAGCAGTAGCCAGTGTCAGCCATCTTGTGAGTCCTTCTCCACTTCCTGTGATGTGAGCATGGTTCAGGGTGGTGTTGATGGGACAGTTGTGGGGGTGACCAATATCAGTGACTACGACTCCCATCATGCTATTGCCTCCACCCCCTTCCCAGCATGCCCATGCTTCCTTCCTTTTGACTCTGCTTCCCTGTGGGGTGGGCTGGCTGTGCTGACAGGATGGCTGGGAGTGTTGTCCTGGCAGTTGTTTGGCTAACAGTCCCAAGAGTGTCCCTGTGTTTCACACAACATAACCCAGGGTGGTGGTTCTTTGTGGGATCTTGAGTTGGGATGTGAGGCATTGCATTCTACCAGGTGGGTTCTGTGGAGTTTGTGTTGAGGGGGGGTGTGAGGGGAGGTGCTTGTGACTATGGTCAGTGCTGCAAGTCCTCCTTCCCACCCACCCAGCCAGCCAGATATCCCACCATGGAACGTGCTTGCATTGCAGGGAGTGGAAGTTGTCTCTCAGGATGTCAGTCAGTGGTGTCCTGCTGTTTGTTGGTGCACAGTTGCCAGCAGGGCCTTGTGCTCCCCACAGCAGTAGCCAGTGTCAGCCATCTTGTGAGTCCTTCTCCACTTCCTGTGATGTGAGCATGGTTCAGGGTGGTGTTGATGGGACAGTTGTGGGGGTGACCAATATCAGTGACTACAACTCCCATCATGCTATTGCCTCCACCCCCCTTCCCAGCATGACCATGCTTCCTTCCTTTTGACTCTGCTTCCCTGTGGGGTGGGCTGGCTGTGCTGACAGGATGGCTGGGAGTGTTGTCCTGGCAGTTGTTTTGCTAACAGTCCCAAGAGTGTCCCTGTGCTTCACACAACATAACCCAGGGTGGTGGTTCTTTGTGGGATCTTGAGTTGGGATGGGGGCATTGCATTCTACCAGGTGGGTTCTGTGGAGTTTGTGTTGGGGGTGTGAGGGGAGGTGCTTGTGACTATGGTCAGTGCTGCAAGTCCTCCTTCCCACCCAGCCAGCCAGATATCCCACCATGGTACGTGCTTGCATTGCAGGGAGTGGAAGTTGTCTCTCAGGATGTCAGTCAGTGGTGTCCTGCTGTTTGTTGGTGCACAGTTGCCAGCAGGGCCTTGTGCTCCCCACAGCAGTAGCCAGTGTCAGCCATCTTGTGAGTCCTTCTCCACTCCCTGTGATGTGCGCATGGTTCATGGTGGTGTTGATGGGACAGTTGTGGGGGGCAATATGTGTGACTGCAACTCCCATGATGCTATTGGCTACACTGACTTGGCCAGCATACACAGAATTCCTTCCTTTGAGTGGTCTTCACTGTGTGTTGGTGTTGTTGTGGTGGCTACATGTCTGGATGTGTTTGTTAGTTCTATTTGTGCCACTGCCTAGCTGTAGTTGTAGTTGTGTTTGTACATGTGATGGCACAGTTGGATGTGACTTTTTTGATGGCATGTGTTGTGTTTATCTGACTGACATACTCATTTTGGGATGATTCTGTTCTGGTTGCTGTGTAATTGCTATGAGTGCATGGTTTGACTCTCCCCTTGACAGTGATGTGTGTGTGTTTTGTGGCAGTATATTGTGTACATTTGTTGTGTACTCACCAGGCTCTGGGATGTCCTCTAGTCCATATACGCTCACTGGCGGAAGGATGGCCCGCACCTTCTCCTCCCAGGGCCTGAGGTATATTGGCTTGGCAGGAGGGCCACTGCCAGTGTATTGGCTGTTGATGTAGTCTTTCTTGAGCAGGTCCCGTACCCTCCTGCGCACGTCATACCACCTGTTCTGGATGTCGCTCTTTGTGCGCCGACATGGTGATTGTGCGTTCACCCTGTTGATGATCCTCTCCCACATCTTGGTTTTCTGGGAGATGGGGGTCTGTTGGACCAGTGTGCCAAACAGCTGTGGCTCTACCCTGAGGATCTCGTCTACCATGACTTCCAATTCACAATCTAGGAACTTGGGATTCTTCTTGGGGGGCATGGTGATGGGTGGTGATGGTGAGTGATGTGTGCGTTGGTGTGCAGGTGAGGGTGTGTGAGTGTGTGTTTTGCTGGGTGTATGTGAGGTAGGTATTTGTTGGTGTGCTGGTGGTGTGTGGCTTGTGTGAGGGATGAGCTGTGGGTGTGTGGTTGCTTTCTCTTGGGTGCTGGCAGTGGAATGGCATTTGCAAAGGATCATGGTTGTGATTTGTGTCCTTTATATGGGTGGAGTTGTGGGTGTGTCTTTGTTCTCTGTCCCCACCCCCCAGTATTTATTGGCTTAGTAATTGCTTGTTTGGCCTTTTTTGTGTGATTTTTCCTTAGTACTTTTTGTGCATGTTGGAAACGTTCTTGTGACCGAGTCGGACCCTGCATTTGTCTCGTACGGTATTCTCCTTTTCGTTCACGCTGTGTTTGTGCAGTTTTCTATGCTGCGTACGCGTCGGTCGCGGTGTTTTGTGTTACTTCGGCTCGGTTTTGTATGCGTGTCGGTTGTACGGCTTGTCCTCCGTCCGACTCGCTCGTGGTTTTCGCGCTTGCATCGTACTTTGCGGTTTGGAGTTTGCGTGTACGTTTCGGTCGGATTTGTTCCGGGTGCGTGTCGGTCGGTTGGATTCGCGTGTTTTTCCGAGCGGATTGCTGTTTTCCGTGCGGCTCGGTCATTCGACTTGGGTTCGGTACGTGTCGGTCGGATTTTGCACGCTTTGCATCGTACTTGGCGTGTCGGGCGCCACAGGTACGTGTCGGTCGGTATAATTTCCGGATCCGAGTCGGTCGGTGCTTTTTCCGGCCCGAATCGGAATCGACCCCACAGTGTATTGACTTTTGCAAGTGATGCGTTCTCTGATCTGCCAGGTTTTGTTGTTAGCCATCATCACCTCTGTGATGGGTTTTGCTATTTGGCATGCTTTACAGGTTTGACATTTGATAAAGCCCTTTGTTTTGAGCCATGTGTCCTTCTGTTGGATTACTTTAAAATGGCTATGCACCAGCTGGTCCTTCAAGTTTTTCGCTCTACGGTATGTTACTACTGGGTGTGGTCCCATTCTTTCTGCTATTGTTGCATCCAACTGTAAGATCTTCCAGTTCCTTTTTATTATACCCACAATCTCCTTAGATTCTTGAGTGAAGTTCATTATTAATCTTATGGGTTCCAGATCTGATTGTTTTTCCTCCTTTGTTGGTGGTACCAGACATTCCTCTCTTGGTCTCTCATTTGCTCTTGTCCAGCATCTGTTTACAATTTTTTTGTTGTATTTCCTATCTTTGAATCTCTTTATTGTTCCAGCACTGTGTCTCTTCCATTCTTCCTCCTCACTGCAGATTCTACGTAAACGGAGGAACTCTCCGTATGGTATACTAGATAGTAAGGATGGCTGATGGAAACTCGTTGCTTCCAAAGTGGCATTCGTTGCTGTGGTCTTACGATGAAGTGTGGTTTCCAAATGGTTGTTTTTCACATAAATTTCCACATCCAAGAAAGTTACTTTATCTTTATTGATTTCATATGTGAATTTTAGACTGGGTATGCTGTTGTTTAAAATGTCAAAATAGTTTTGGAAATCAACCTCATCCCCGTTCCAGATGATCAAAAGATCATCTATGAATCGTGTCCAACTGACTATCCTTTTGGTATGTTTTTCCAGCTTACTGTGCCATGGAATTTCATTCTCCCACCATCCCATCGTCATACAAGCATAACTTGGGCTGAAGGAGAAACCCATAGCTGCTCCGTTTTGCTGGCAGTATAGATCATCACCAAATAGAAAAATATTACAAGTGAGACTTAGAGAGATCATGTCCATCAGCATTTCGTTGTGTTCTTTGTAGTGGATGTTTCTTTCCTGTAGGAAATAATTGCAAGCTTTCAGGCCCAAGGTGTTATCAATGTTGGTATATAATGCGATCACATCCATTGTGATCAGGTGGTAAGTGCTTTGCCAATTGATGTTTTGTAAAATCCTCAGTAGATCCGTTGTGTCCTTGAAGTATGATCTCAATTTTGCCACATATGGGATGAGAAAGTAATCAATGTAATTTGCCATAGGTTCTAAAAGGGAGCCTTTCGCAGACAGGATCGGTCTCCTGGTGGTTCCTTTGGATCTTTATGTAATTTTGGGAGAAAATACATGGTTGCCAATGTTGGGAAATCTACCGATAGGTATTTGCTTTCTTCCTCATCGATCAGATTTTTTGATACCCACATTCTGAGTTTTTGATCAATTTCATTTTTGATAGACTTGGTAGGGTTTGTTTGTAATTTTTCATAATATGTGATGTCTTTTAGTTGACGATGTGCTTCTGTGATGTATGATACTCGGTCCCATACCACCACATTTCCGCCCTTGTCTGCCATTTTGATTTCTATTTGATGGTCATTAGATAGTTTTTCCAGGGCTTCCCTTTCCATTTTGGTTAAGTTGTCTTTATATCTGGGTTTGTTCATTTTGTAGAGGTCATGAATAACCGCTTCTTGAAACAGGTCTATCTTGTTTCCCGGGGCTAACTGTGGGTAGAATTTCGATTTGGGTCGTTTTTACTCAAACCTGCCCCTAGTTGTGGACACGCTGTATTCAATGATATCTCCTCCCCTTCTTCTGCGTTTAAATTGAGTAAGGTTAAAAAGTCATTTGAGTCCTTTGCCAGGAGTGTAGATGTAGGTTTTTCCATTGTTTTTAGTAGTCTTTGTCTGTTCTGATTTTCCAAGAAATGTTTCGCCAATTTGATTTTCCGTATGTATAGATATAGATCTATCCTTGTCTGTGCGAGATCCATTCTTTGTGTTGGGCAGTAATTAATGCCTCTTTTTAGGAGTGAGATTTCAGCTGAAGAAAGTTCACGTTTAGAAAGGTTCACCACTTGGAGTTCATTCATTATTGGTCCTTCCTCTGTCTCATACTCCTGGTTTTCGTACCAATCCTTTCGGATGAACTGTTTGCATCTTCGTCCCCTTCGTTTCGTTTTCCTTGATATCGTTGATATCGTGGTTTGCCTCTTCCTCTTCCTCGTGATTGTCGTTGCGCCATTTGATTTTGCTCCCAGTGGTGTTTTTGGAGGACTAGGCGCATGTCCCCTATATATATATATATATATATATATATATATGCTAAGTACAAAATTATTTTAAAAAATATATTGTTTCACACCAATATTGAAGACTATATTCAAAAATATCATTTGTACGTATATATGTAGTTTAAATAAGTAAATATTCACTAAACAAAACAAACATACACACATATATAAAAAAGTGTCCATGTTTACATGTACATATATAATATATATATATTATAAAACTATTTAAAAAGAGATATATTGCTACTTTTAGTATTTTTTTTATAATGGTTTTTAAATTTATATTATATATATACATATTGTTAAATTGGTAAATCTAACAACCATTATAAAATATAATAAAACTAAAAATGTATCTCTTTTTAAATAGCTATATATGTATTGCCACAAATTCCAATAAAGCGAACACTCAGGTGAGAGATCCAATGCAGTGAAGTTGATTTATTAACTTCATAAATCCGTAACGCATTTCGACTGACCAGCAGTCTTGATCACACAAAGATACAAACACATGGGCGTCGTTACATAGCTTCTGAAAACATAGTTGAAGAACTACTCAATAAATACAATGTCATAGGAAACAGATAATGGTTTCCATCTTGGAATGTAGTTATTGTATAGAAAAGTATATGCAGAAAAGGAATAAAATGTGAAACACTTGTCAGCCGTTTATCATGCAATAAATAACTCACATGAAAATCTGCCATCAATTGGTAAAGTGCGCATGTGTATGTGCACTGGCTTAGGGGTGGTACATTGGGGGCAGAGTATGCCGTGTATTCCCAGCAGATGACTTCAAGCAAGGCAAATTGGAAATGGGCTGTGATTCCCTGGTGGAGTGAATGTAAACACTCCACTATTGTCAGGGCTGAGGCACGTGTAAGCTGAATTCCAAGATTCCAGCATGATTGTATATGTAAGGCATAGAGCAGGACCCCTGGGACTACCACAGCTCTGGAGAGATGAGTGAAATGCGGGACCCGACCAGGGAAAGTGAGAGGCAAGTGCCATATGCTTAACTCTAGGTGGCAAGTGTTCAGGACCCGAGTGGGTAATTGACATGACTGTTGTATGCATAAATCTAGGTGGCAAGTGTTCAGGAGTGGGATATTGACATGACTGTCCAAACATACATGGTACAGAGAAAGCAGTGCCCAGGACACAAAGTCACAGTGAAAAGAAGGTATTAATGAAATAATAATAAAATAATAAAAGTGAAAAAAACTCCTTATCTTGTGCGCGTGGAACACCAGGTAGATACTTCATGAAGAAAAGGGTAGGGTACCCGTGTGGTAGTCACCGACTAGTTCAGGTGGGCCCCTTCCTTTCTTCCTGTAAAACAGACAAATATTTATTACATTAGATAGAATAGAGAGAGCTATCATAGCTACACTTCTCAACAGAAGTGAAGAAAAAGGGAAGAATATATCATATCCATACTGCTGAACCGATGCTGAAGGAAGCTTTCCGTTGACCAACAGAAGTTTTGTGAACTATTCAAATTCAAGGATGCCCAGTGATGTATGGATGCCCGTGGATACTTCCCGATTCTCTCATCCAGCAGCCGTGATGAGGGGTGTACTCCTGCACAGGAATTTGGTGACTCTCACTCAATTTGAAAAAAAAGTCTTGAACAGAGGGACATCTTTTGTTCCCACATATAACAGCACCAAGTTGGAAAATGAAATAGCCTTCTTCAAATTCATGCGTTTATTAAGGTTAGAAAACTTTTTCACCAACATCGTACCATCAACAACCATTCCACCAGAGCCTCAATTTAAACCCAAAAGTACATTTGTGGCCCCTGTGTCACACAAAACTTTGGATACCTTCGAGATTCTTGTAAAGAAGGATTTTGACAAAATCAACTATTCCAAAGCAGACAAATCCAAGAAAAACTTGAGTCGCGCTGAATACAGTACACTGCGTAATTTGGCGAACAATACTTCTATCGTATTCCAGAAAGCTGATAAAGGAGGAGGATTACTGATGATGGATCGAGAATTTTACGAGCACAAAGTTAATGTTCATGTTAATAATATTAACATCTATACAATATTGGAGCATGCCCCCACCATGAAAATAAGCAACCTTCTGGCAAACATTTTAAAAAGAGCTGTTGATCTATTTAAGATTGATGAAACAACGAAGCAGTTTTTGACCACGTGTTTTCCGAGACGCCCTAAACTTTACATGCTCCCCAAGGTGCACAAGAGTATGACAGACCCACCCTGCAGGCCAATCGTCTCCGGTTGTGGATCCGTCTTTGAAACTCCTGGACGTTATATTGACGCACATCTGCAACCTTTTGTGAAAAACTGGGACACATACATAGAGGACACCAACGATTTTCTCAGGAGTATTCAACCATTAACAGAGGAAGTTAGTGGAGATTGGTTGCTCTGTACCATCGATGTGGTGTCATTATACACTTCTATACCTCACGCACTGGGAATTGAGGCTGTTGAATGGGCATTACTGAAACAAACTACCAAAGATGATCAAAGCTGTTTTGTGATTGAACTCCTTGAGTTCTGCCTACATAACAGTTATTTCGAATGGAATAATGATTTCTTTTTACAATTGAATGGAACTTCGATGGGCTTTCCGGGAGCCCCAGCCTATGCCAACACCTTCATGGTGAAATTTGAATCTGATCACATTCTGAACAACAACATGTGGAAGGAGGGTTTGCTTTATTTCAGACGGTTTATTGATGACATCTTTTTGATATGGAAGAACCCGGAAGAGAAGCTGGTAGAAAACATCAGAGCGTTGAATTTAGTAGACACAAGAACCCAATTCACGAGTATGATCAAGAAGAGTGGAATCGCCTTCTTAGACACATGGATTGAAATAGATTCCAACTCTATCACCACAAAGGTTCACAAAAAAGAAACGGATCGTAATAATGCTCTTCAATTTTCAAGCTTTCATCCGCCATCACTCATCAAGAATCTTCCGTATTCACAATTTTTGAGGATTCAACGCATCACTTCTAACACTGGTACCAGTTTAGAAACCATGGAAATTCAAAAGGAAAACTATGTGGAAAGAGGATATCCAGAAGTATTATTAGATGCACATTTACGACGTGCAACTTCAAGCAACAGAACAGATTTACTTCAGAAGCATCCTAAGAAAACTTCGAATAGAATAGTGTTTGTTTCTAAATTTTCCACAGATTCCACTCGCATTAAACAAATTATTCACCAACGTTGGGAACTTTTGAAAGAGGAATCAGATTTCCAAGGTTTATTCAGTGACAAACCATTGTTTGCGTTTACTAGAGGACGCAATCTCAAAGAGTTGCTTTCAAATAGAAAATCAAAGATTTCCGTCACCAAGCCTGGAATGTCGAAATGTGGAAATTGCATTCATTGTAACAATGTCATAGTCGGTGATACATTGTTACATCCCAGAACTGGAGAAAAAATTAAGATTAAACAAGTGTTTGATTGCAATTCTACACGAATGTCCATGCGGTCTATTGTATATCGGCAAGACCGATAGAAAAATGAAGACTCGTCTTACCGAGCACAAGAGCCGGATCAGGAATAAAAGCACGACCTCAAGCCTAGCCCTGCATTGGGATGAAGCTCGTCACACCATTGCGCAAATCAAATTTCAAATCATTGAGCACATCCCTCCACGTGAAGGTGTTGATAATTCTAAACTGCTTCTACAAAAAGAAATTTACTGGATCAAGAGATTGAACACCTTAGCGCCACTTGGGCTTAATGACAAATTGGACATGTCATGTTTCTTATGAAAGTTATACATCGTATTTTTGCATTTATGCACATATAGTCAGATACACCATTCACCTGTGAAAGTTATACATCAGGTTCCACATCTACACGCATTTCCATACCCAGTGTCTAATAGTGCTCATCAAGTGATTGCAGAGTACATATGATTTAGATGAGAAGATCATAATATTTGTCTAGTGGTTTTAACAACCGCACCAGAATTGTTCTCGCACACACCCAGTGCCTTTTTATTTTGAGGTTCGCTCATTAAGATGGTTTTATAAACATCTTGTTACCTGTACATCGAGTAAGCCTGTAAACATGTCAAGGGTCCAGCATTTTTTTTTTGTGCAGATTTTATTTAGCGCAAACTTGACCCGAAGGTATTGGAGCACTTTACATGAGCACCGGTTACGTTACACAAGGACATATTCAGGCACGGGGAGATTAAGTGATTTGCCCAGAATCCCAGGATGTGGACGCGACCCCGAGGCTCGAACCTTGGTTTCCAGCACCAAAGTCGGCAATATAGCCTACGGACGATATCCTCTCCCCTATTGGCATTGGTGTAATCAGGGTATCGGCACACCATGTTCAATGGGTTATCTCAATTTTTGATACCGAGGTTTTCATGGTCATCTGTGACCTTGGACCAGTTCCGATATCATTGCATTGACAGGAGAGTTGACATTTGATTTGGTGTTCTATTCTTTACTGACATTGACTGGAAATCTTGCCACGCTACGTAGTTCTTCACGTGATTTGTGTCCATTCCGAGATGGCGTTTACGCTTTGGGTGCGGGGGTGCTCACGTGAGTATACGTAGGGAGTTGGATGGCGTGTTGAGATCGATCGGTGTTAGCCTGTTGGCATCGTGGTTGTGTTTTGCCATTTTCATATACACAGCAGAGTAGAGACTCGCTTCGATTTTCGATGTAAGATGAGATTTCTACTATCATCGGCCAATACGCTGTGTAGTTTCACGATGTATTTTTTGCCCATTTTAAGATGGCGCTCAAGTTTTTTACGTGTACTCGCGAGAGCACACTCAGATAAATGGAAGACGGTATACTTTTCAGTTGAACCCGTCAGCATCGCATTTGTGCAGTGAAGTGCGGAAACGGATCCAGAAAGCAGGGTCACTCTACGTGGGTAAGACATGAAAGAACTTTTCGAGCGCGCAGTCAAAGCTAGAGCATTGAATGGGATGTTTGGTGACAGTGTCTTGTTTGTTATGCTGGTAACATCAGAGTCTTGACGAACTCGGATTGTATGAGGAACACGTTATACTTTGGGGTAAGGTCTGGGTGATTTCAGATGAGGTCGGTTCTCCATTTTAGAGTTGATAACATATAGATGAACACATATCTTGATATTATTTTCAGCTTACGACGAGACCGTTTTCTGTTAAGAAATCTCATTTGTGTTCCTTTACCAAAGGAATCACTGAAATGTATTGTGGAGAGCAACATTGACCTGAATTTAACCAGTAAGTCTATTGAATTCAGATGGGTACACTTGGAATCTTTCTGGTTTATTCACTGCAGGGCGTTGGGATGCAGGTTTGCTGTCGTTTCATTGCGTATCGCCCACGGTGCGCATGGTGTTTTGCATGATTTTATTGGCATTGATGCTGGACTTTTGACATGTATAGTTCATATCGGCATGTTCATAATACATGGATAAAATATATAATATCAATGTTTTCTATTGTTTACCGCGATGAAGTGTTATATGATTATGATGGCTCCACTACTGAGCATTAGAAATTAGTTCACCGTTATATTCATCTTTACAGGTACGCCCCTGACGAAGGGACAGGCAGTCCCGAAATGCATTGGGCTGGAGTTTAAATGTAACCTTCGATTGCTCCACAATAATGTAAAGCATATTGTTGTTAAGATGTATTGGCACTAATTCATTCTTTGTGAAGTTGCAATATTGTTTTGAACTATGCAATGAATAATAAATTGCATATTGAATACATATTTTCTTGATCAATTGTGTAAATGATGTAAAAACGTTTCTCTTGTTAGTATTTAACCCTTTAGCTGTGCACGTTTGAGTCCAGGTTGCTCGTGTGTTACCTGGCCACTTTCAGATGATTCTACACATGTCAGGCAGACATTGGGCAGACGTTGCACGCAACACAGTTCTGAGCAATTAATTAGCAACATTTATTCCACATTAAGCAGGTGTGCATAATCCACACTTTCAATATACTCCACACGTGGTGAGACATGACAGTTTGTTTTGGATTTTTGGGACTGCCCATTACAGAGTGGCAAACCATGTTGGCCTGGCCTTAGAACTGGCGCGCCAAGACTAGTGAGGCAGGATAGGGCAGTCAAGCCAACGATGATTGTATCAGCGGTGTCTGTGCGATGTCAGATAGTGGCTGCAATGATAATAACACAGGAGTTGAAGCCTCCCAATTGGCTGAAAAACCACCAATCAAGAGAGCCAATGGATAATATCAATCAACCAAATTTTGTGTGCCACATTGCTAGCAGGTGAAGCATTGAGTGCTCCGATTCTTTAGTTGTTGTGTAGACTCACATGCCCTGAATTCTGAGGTGGAAGGTGAGACTTTCAAGTGGATATATTATTATTTATTTTTTCATAGGAAAAGCATTTTTTGTTTTGCCAATAACTTTGGCGCCACTTGACAAATTTTCACAAAACTTCCCCTTCCCCTTTTTGGTTCAACTGCGGTGTTGAAAGTTTTGGCATGATCCTTCAAGTTGGGGCAGAGAAAGGAGGTGGTTCCCAAAACACGTTTTCCCCATGTTATGTCAATGGGGATTTTTCATTTTTTGAAAACGACTACAGCCCAAACCACTGAACGGAATTACACCAAATTTGAGAGAAAGCTAGATGTTGGTCCAGAAGCATGCTTTCTGTGATTTGGTGTAAATCCGTTCAGTAGTTTTTGCATTATACTCGCGGATCCTACCAAAATTTGATTGGCTGCCAACACTTCAACCAGGAAGTGTTGGCAGTCATCTTGGGACTCAGCTTGAAGCAAAGTCCCACAACAAAATGTCAAAAAAGAAAAGCCCCGCCTCCCCCCCAAAAATGTAAAAAAATAAACCAGCAAGTCGCCGAAGGCCCCGCCCCACCATCTTTCAACACCACTCTGCAAACGCACCTCATGGTGCATTGCTGGTTGGGGGATGAAGTCCCCTTAGATCCAGAGGGTACTATGGGGCCTACAAGTCCTCCTGTTACCTCCAGTAAGTCCCACACAGCGGGATTGCTGAGAGGTCTCTGGAGGCCATGCCCCCTTTCTCCACCACCCTGCAAAGGAACCTCCTGGCGCACTGCTGGTTGGGGGATGAAGTGTCCTTGGATGCTAAGGGTCATTGGGAAACAACACGCCCTCCTGTTACCTTCAGTGAGTCTCACACAGCTTGATTGCTGAGAGAACATTGGAGGTCACAGAACCACTCACATACCCACTCACACCCCCATACAACCTCTTGTATACCTACTCACACACACACACAACCACTCACATACCTATTTGCAGACCCATACCAGTACTCACATACCCACTCATTCTGCTGCAGAGGCACTCACAAGCCGACTCACTCACAGGCCGACTCACTCACAGGACCAGCATCGCACACAACCATTCACCAACCCGTACAGCCACTCATACAACCAGTCACTTACCCGTATAGCTATTCACCCATACAGCCTTTCAACACAGCCACTCACTCACACAACCACTTACATAGCCATTCACACATCCATATAAGCACTCACACATTCGCTCACTCACCCATATAGGTATTCAGACAGACACTTACTCTCCAATAGTAAAAGGGGGGTGGCCTCGGACCACCTCTCTGTGGCGCTTACTGGAGGTACCTGGTGGGCTAGTTGACCCCCAGGGACCCTCAGGATTCCTTCTTTTTTTTTTTTGGGGAGGGGGCTGCGTTGCCCCCCTTCCCTGGGCCACTTTTGGCCCTGGGGAACCCATCTCCCGGGGCCTGGCAGCCTTGTTTTTTTTTTTTAATTATGTGGAGGGGGACCGCGTAACCCCCTCCAAAGGCCAATTATGGCCCCGGGGACCCCATCCCCCGGGGCCGGCCTGTCCGATCTTTCTTTTTTAAAAAAAATTTTTATAAAGGGGAGGGGGGCCGCGTGGCCCCTTCCCAGGCCACTTCTGGCCCCAGGGACCCCATCCCCGGGGCCTGGCCTCTTCGTTGGGGACCTTAGGGGGAACACCAATGCCTCCACGGTCCCGCCGGCTCCCCGCCTCCTGCGGGAGCCGGCATTGCTTTTGGGCAAGGGGAGCTGCTGACATGCAGCTCCCCTTGCCCAAAAGCAATTCTGCTTTGCTTCATTGAAGCGAGAGCAGGGTTTCCTGCTCTCGCTTCAATGAAGCAAAGCAGGAGTTTGCTAGGCCGTGCTCCCGCCCTGCCATAGCAAACGGCAATGTCCCGGGGGTGGGCTCGAGCCCCCCCACACAGGTTACTTTAAAAAAATAGAGCCCCGGGGAGGTGGTGGTCCCCGGGGCTCCGGGGGGACTGCGTGCCCCCCGCAAATAATGAAAAAAGTCCCGGGGAGGTGGCGGTCCCCAGGGCTGTGGCGACCCCCCGGGCCCCTGTTATACAATTTGGCATTGCCCCCGGGACCTGGCCCACCCGGGGGCTTAAAAATAACAAAGCGCGGGAGTCCGCGCTTCGTTTTTTTACATTTTCTCGGCCGGATTCGCAACCCCATCGCGAATTTGGCCGATTTTTAAAAACAAAAATGCTTTTTTTGGCCCTGAGCAGGCCTAGGGGGGTCAGGGTGTTTCTACCCTGCCCCCTTGTCTTGTTTTTCAACCTCTTTTTCACTGTTTTCTTGTGACTCGGTTCTACCGCGTCACAAGATGGCTGCCAACACTTCCTGGTTTGGAGTGTTGGCAGCCAATTAGAATGAAGCTCGCGCGCGGGAGGGTTCGCGACTCCTCCTCGGTGCTCAGATATCGATATTTTTTCTTTTTTTAATTTCTCAGGAACTACTGAACGGATTTACACCATTTAAAAAAAGGGCTCTTTCTGAACCAAGACCTACCTTTTTGCCAAATTTGGTGTATTTCTGTTCAGCAGTTCGGGCTGTAGCTTTGTCTAAAGTTTCCTATGGAAAATTAAATGGGGAAAGCGTGTTTTGGGACCCCCCTTTTTTCTCGGCCCCCGCTTGATGAATCACCCCGAAACTTTCAAGACAGGAGCTGACCGGAGCGCCCCACTAGTTTTGAAAATTTCGCGAAGATTCGTCAAACGACGCCAAAGTTATTGGGAAAACAAAAATCGCTTTTCCTATGGAAACTAGGTCCTAACTATAACTACCTACTGGCGACCGCCAGTAGGTAATATAGATATATGTATATATATATATATTAACTGCAAACACTCCTAAAACAAGACCGGAACCCGTGGGAGGTGGTGCACGCACCGGGGGAGTACCCGATAATTCAAATAACCAAGTTCGTTTCGCAACACGAAATAAGTGCACTCTCAGGACACAATACTATGAAGTTCAGGTAGTTTATTCCACTCTAACGCAATGCGTTTCGGCAGTTACGCCTTGCTCACACGTATAGAGACTCACAAAACAGTCCGTGATATATACCAGGAAGTAGTGCCATAAATTATACATAAACAGTGACAAAGGACTACCAGCCAGCTCAAAATTGCCGTACTCATGGCGGCCATATTTGAATGAGTAAATCCGCGATAAAATACCATCAATTGTAGTAAATCTACATGTTCTTGTATATACATTACAAATATAGATGCCTTGCGTTATGGTATAACACATACTCTCTGTGTAAAATCAGATGGAAAACTGATAAATACATTTTGAAATACATATGATAAAGCTGATTGTGGCGGCCATGATCAAACAGTATATACATTGTAATCCTATATTGTCATTCATTAAATCGATGTACATGTGGCTATTCCTGGTACCTCCCGTGAAAAGAAAGTGTGCAAATATTTACATAAAGTGCAATTACGTCTGTCTCAGTAATAAACGATCATAATAATCGAAATAAAAGGAGGTGGCTTCTAAATGTATGTACATGGGGCAAAAAGGTCAAATATCAATCCATGTCAAGTGCCAAATAACGTCATCCCGTAAGGCTAAGTGGGAGGTCGTATGTATGTACATCGGTGACCTTGGAACATATCCTCGATAAACTCCAATATCCACAATACAACTTGTACTTTCATTCAGGGCCAGTGCCCTAGGAGGTAAATGTAGTATGACTAATTATGTCATACAAAACCCACACATGAAACTTTCCCCACTATCGTATAGAACAAAATTGTTGAAACAATGTCTTTTCAATAGCAAGCCAACAAATAACATAAAGCTAAGAACAGACACAAATGTTCAAACCAGATAGGAGTGTTAGACCGAAGTGATGTGATCTTGCCATGTGCCTCTGGAAAAAGGTTAGGGGACCCGTGATGCGTGTACTACCTCCGTAGTATGGGCCCCTTCCTTTCCTCCTGCAGTGATAAAAGGGAAAAGAAAAGAAAAGAAAAAGAGATACAAAGATTAAAATTGTTACTTTTCAGAAACATACTTTACACAATAATGAATTACAGTTACAACATGTGTATTGAATTCCCTAGGAAGACCCGACATATACTATAGGGCAGAGACATAGTTATTTCGTATAGAGGTGTATTCTTAACTCTTCGTCAATGTTAAGCCCCCTGGGCTCTTAGTTGGAGATCTATAATGTACCTGGATTCAGTCTGTCTGAGTCTGAGTGGTCTATCCCCTCCTCTAGGTGGTCTAGGAATGTGTTCTAGAATAAAGAAGGTTAATAGGTTGCTGTTGGAGAAGTGGTGTTGTTGGAAATGGCGTGCCACTGGATACTGTTGGTCCTGATTAGTGATAGCTCTCAAATGTTCAAGTACCCAACAAAAATCGCTTTTCCTATGGAAACTAGGTCCTAACTATAACTACCTACTGGCGACCGCCAGTAGGTAATATAGATATATGTGTATATATATATATATATATATATATATATATATATATGTATATGTATATGTATATATATATATATATATATATATATATATATATATGTATATGTATATATATATATATATATATATATATGTATATGTATATGTATATATATATATATATATATATATGTATATGTATATATATATATATATATATATGTATGTGTATATATATATATATATATATATATATATATATATATGTATGTGTATATATATATGTACATACCTACACATGAAAAAAATAAAAAGTACAACAAATAAACCATGTTTTTTTTTAAATATTTCCAATTTAATTGTACATAAAAAGTAAACAATATGTTTTACTACGAATATATTTGAATTACATAAATGTGTATATATAAAAATGTAAAATTTATTACACAAACACATAATAATAATATATATTTAACCAATATTAACAAATAAATAAAACTCTATAGGTAATTAATAAACTATTCCCACTCAAGTGTATAAAACAGAAAAGAAAGCGTGAAACTCAGGAGAGGCAAAATTGACTCTTCCCTCACCAGTCTGTGCAACAGCAGGGAAAGCACTGGACACGGGTGTGGCTACATTTACCATTGTCACTCCAGTCTTTGCAACAGTAGGGAGAGTGTTGGACTCAGCTGGGATAAAATGTACTATTCCTACTCCAGTCTGTACAACAGGAGGGAAACCTTTGGACTCAGGAGGGGTAAAATTCACTATTCCCACTTGAGTCTGTACAACAGTAGGGAAAGCGGTGGACTCAGTAGGGGTAAAAATTACTATTCCCACTCCAGTTGGTGCAACAGTAGGGAAAGCATTGGATTGCGGAGGAGTAAAATTTACTATTCCCTCTCAAGTCTGTGCAACAGTAGGGAAAGCGTTGGACTCAGGAGGGGTAAAATTTGCTATTTCCACTCCAGTCGGTGCAACAGTAGGGAAAGCATTGAACTCTGGAAGGGCAAGAATTACTATTCTCACTCCAGTCGGTGCAACAAAAGGGAAAGAGTTGGATTGCGGAGGGGTAAAATATTCTATTCCCACTCCAGTCTGTGCATCAGTAGGGAAAGCATTGAATTGAGGCGGGGTAAAATTTACTATTATTACTCAAGTTGGTACAACAGAAGGGAAAGCGTTGGACTCAGGAGGGGTAACATTTACTATTCCCACCCCAGTTGGTACAACAGTTGGGAAAGCGTTGAACTCAGGCATGGTAATAGTTACTATTCTTTGTCCAGTCAGTGCAACAGTAGGGAAAGCGCTGGATTGAGGAGGGGTAAAAATGACTATATCCCGCTCCATTCCATGCAGAAGTAGAGAAAGCATTCGACCAAGTTTTCGGTTTTCGGTTTTTTTCTAAACACTTGGTTAGTGGGTGTTAATCGGAGTTGCAGAGGGAGTTGGTTCCAGTGTTTGGCGGCCAAGTGGGAGAAGGTGCCTCTGCCGCTCCTGGTTTTTTGGGTGGGGGTGTGGGCCAGGTGGAGGGATGAGGAGCGTAGTTGTCTGGTGGGTTGATGGAAGTTAACTCTGTGGTTGAGGTCGGTGAGGCCTGAGTTGTGGAGGGCTTTGTAGGTGCGGGTGAGTAGTTTGATCTGGCACCATTTGTTTACAGAGAGCCAGTGTAGTGCTCTGAGGTGGGGGTCATGTGGCCTTGTCTTGGAAGGTTGAGGATGAGTCTTGCTGCTGTGTTCTGTATGATCTAGTGTCAGTGAGGAGCCACTTGAAAAATTTCTTCAGGATGCAAACTATGTGAAAGCATGCCAAGGAGATGGTTTTTATCTGCTTTCTCATCAAGAGATTGCTGTTGAGGATGATGCCTAGATTTTTTGCGTGTTGTGTGGGTGTGGGAAGGGGGCCGAGTTTGGGCCGGGTGTCATTCCAGGGGGAGGTGGTGCTCCAGAAAATGAGGACCTCTGTTATGTTGGTGTTGAGCTTGAGGCACTTGTTTTGTATCCAGCTAGTAACGTCGGTCATACATATGTGGAAGTTTGCTTTGGTGGTGGTGGGTCTGCGGACAGGGACAGGATGAGCTGTGTGTCATCAGCATAGGACATTATGTTCATCTCGTGCGCTTTGACCAGAGAGGTTAGAGGGGCCATGTAAGTGTTGAAGAGCGTTGGGATTAGAAATCACCCTTGGGGGGGCTCAGCATGATTATGTCTTTTGGGCCTGAGGAGAATTAGGAAGGCGGATGCTTTGGGTTCTTCCTGTAAGGAAGGACGCGTTCCACTTGAGGACTTTCCTTTGTATTCCCATCTGGTGGAGTAAAGGGACACAGTATCAAAATATACAGATAGGTCGAGCCAGATCAGGGCTGTGGTTCCTCCCCGGTTCATGAGAGCTCAGTGGCAGCGATCAGGGCCGTCTCCATGCTGTGGTTTGCACGGACGCCTGACTGTGAGTCATCCAGGAGTTTGTTGGTTTCCAGGTGGTTGGTTAATTGGATGTTTATAGCTTTTTCTAGGACTTTGGCTTGGAAGGGGAGTAGGGAAATGGCTGGTAGTTTTTGAGTTCTTCCGGGTCGGCGGAGGTATTTTTTAGGAGCAGATTGACCTCTGCATGCTTCCAGGTGGCTAGGAAGTTGGCATCGTTAATAGAGGTGTTGATGATGGTCGTGAGTTCATTGCTTATGACGTTGGTTTCCTTGTTGAACATGTGCTGGGGCAGAGATCTTCGGGGGCTCCTGAGTGTAAGGAACCCACAATGTTGGTGGTAGACTGGGGTGTAAGTGGATCCCACATGGTGTTGGTGATTAGGTTGTGGTCATTTTTGGTGGGGAGTTGTTCGAGGATGGCTAGGGATGTTTGGGGGTCAAAGTGTTCATGTATGGTTGCGATTTTGTTGTGCAAAATTTCTGCGAGTGAGTTACAGAGGACAAGTGAGGGATGATGGTGTTCTCAGTTGCTGTGGGGTTGGAGAATTCCTTGATGATGCAGAAGAGCTACTTGCTGTAGTTGAAGCTGGCTTCTAGGTGGGTGTTGAGGGCGTTCTTCTTCAATTGTGAGTGGTAGTTGTTTAGTGTTTGATTGAATTGTTCTCTGTTGGAGGGAGCTTTGCTGGTATGCCAGACCCTTTCCAGTCTTTAGCAGTTATGTTTTGAGGCTTTGAGTTAATCTGTGAACCAGTTTGTGTGGGTGTGTGGTTTCTGTTGGGTTTGGGGGGTTTTGAGGGGAGCAGCTTTGTTGGCGCAGTCAGTGATCCAAGTGTTGAAGTTGTTGATGGCTTCCTCTGGGTTGGAGGAAGCGTGAGGCAGTGAGGAGTTGAGGGTGAGTATCCAGAGGTCCACTGTTACTTTCCTCCAGATCCTGTGGGGGTGCTGGCAGGGATGGCGGGCGGCTGGGGCTGAAGGAGATGTAGAAGTGGACGATTGAGTGATCAGTCCAGGAGACTTTGGTGGCATGGCTGTACCTGATCCTGTTGCTGGCTGAGAATATGGGGTCCAGCATGTGTCTGTCTATGTGGTTGGGGTCAGTGACTCTCTGGGAGAGTCAGAGGATGTCCATTATCTCTAGGAGGTTAGCAGTGTTTGTATCGAAGGCGTCTTCTAGGTGGAAGTTGAGATTCCCTCGGAAGAGGAAGTCTTTAGAGTTATTGGTTAGTGGGGTGCTGGTGCTCACGATGGCCTCCCAGAAGGCTGGCGAGGCTTGGGGGGGTCTGTAGGCGAGGGTGCCTCTGATGGTGGTTTAGCAGTTGATATTGATTTGGAAATTAGGGTTCTCCATGATGAGGGTTGCAGTGTCTGCTGTGGCAGTGCAGTTGAAGTTCACTTTATGGATGATTGCTATTCCACTGCCTAGCTTGTTGGTGCGGTCACAGTGGATTATTTTGTATACATATGGTATGGCAGTGGCGTATGTCGGGTGCAGATGCCAGGTTCAGCCACGTCTCGGTGAGGAAGATGATGTCTGGCATGAGGGAGGTGATGGTGTCCCGTGTTTCAATTGGCATGCTTTTGGAGAGAGCGAGTGCTGATTAGTAGGCAGGGTAATTGATCCATGAGGGAGGTGGGCGGTGGTTACTCTAGGGGCTGTGGGTTCGGTGTAACATTTGAGAGGGCAGTGGGGGCAGAACAAGGTTCCTGCTACTGTTCGTGTGGATGTGAGGTAGAAGTTGCTGATGCTCTGTCTGGGATTGAGGGCTATGAGTTCAGTGCTAGTGTAGGTTTGGAGCGGGGGACCAGGGGTCTGGGTACTGGGCTCGGTTCAGGTGCGGACGGGTACAGACAGGCTTGCACTTGGCCCCCTGAAGGTGTGCCAGAGGCACTGTGCGGCTGCACTGAGACCTCCCTTAAATAGGCTACTCAGGATGGGGGCGGGGCTATGGGCAGGGTGGAAGCGGGAGAGAGAAGGGCTGAGTGGGAAAAGAGTGATTGAGCCCGGGGCAGGGAGGGCGAGGATGCAAGGAGAAGTGGGTGTGCCGAAAAGGAGTCTGCGAGGGAATCTGTGGAAAAAGAGCACATTTAAGAGGGAATCTGTGGAGAAACAGGCAAAGTTAAGAGGGAATCTGTGGAAAAACAAGCAAAGTTAAGAGGGAATCTGTAGAAAAAGGAGCAAAGTTAGTAGCAAATCTATGGAAAGAAGAGCAAAGTTGAGAGGGAATCTGTGGAAAAATAAGTAAAGTTAGGAGATAAATCTGTGTGAAAGAACAAAGTTATGGGGTTAACCTGCTGGGTGGTGCAAGTGGTGGGGGAGAACTAGCCCGGGGATCTGCTCCCTGGGGCTGCGCTGCGGCCTCCATGAAATACATTACCCAGGAGGGGGGCTGGGTGCTGGGTGTGGTAAGTAGGAGGCAGGATGCAGGCAAGGGAAGGGCTGAGCTGGAAAAGAACGGTTTAGTCAGGAGGGAGGGGGAGGGAACGAGGAGAAGAGGTGTGGGGAAGTGGAGTCTATGAGGGAATCTGTGGAAAAACAAGTACATTTAAGAGGGCATCTGTGGAAAAATGAGCAAACCTAAAAGGGAATCTGTGGAAAAACGAGCAAAGTTAGGAGACAAATCTGTGGAAAGAAGAGCAAAGTTAAGAGCGAATCTGTGGAAAAATGAGTAAAGTTAAGAGAGGAATCTGTGGAGAAATGAGCAAAATTAAGAGGGAATCTTTGAAAAAATTATCAAAGTTAGGAGCAGAATCTGGGGGAAAAAAGAGCTAAGTTAAGATGGTATCTGTGGAAAACAAGCAAAACTAAGAGAGGAATCTGTGAACAAATGAGCAAAGTTAAAAGGAAATCTGTATAAAAACAAGTAAAGTTAAGAGATAAATCTGTGGGCAAGAACAAAGTTATGGGGTTAACATGCTGGGTGATGTGAGTGCCTGGGAAGAGCTGTCCCAGGGACCTGTTCCCTGGGGGAGTGCTGCGGCCTCCATGAAATAGGTTACCCGGTAGGGGGGCGGGGTGCTGGGTGCATTCAGTGGGAAACAGGGGAGGGCAGAGCTGAGCTAGAAAAGAGCTTTTTAGCCCGGGGAGGAGAGCGAGGGTACGTAGAGAAATGGTGTGGGGAAGAGGAGTCTATGAGAGATTCTGTTGAAAAAGAGCCAAGTTAAGAGGGAATCTGAAGAAAAACGAGCAAAGTTAAGAGGGAATCTTTGGAAAACATGGCAAAGTTAGGAGAGCAATCTGTGGAAAAAAGAGCAAATTTAAGAGGGAATCTGTCAAAAAACAAGTACATTTAAGAGGGAATCTGTGGAAAAAGAAACAAGCCTAAAAGGAAATCTGTAGAAAAAAAGCAAAATTAGGAGACAAATCTGTGGAAAGAAGAGCAAAGATAAGAGGGAATCTGTGGAAAAACGAGAAAAGTAAAGAGAGCAGTCTCAGGAAAAACAAGCAAAATTAAGAGGCAAACTGTAAAAATAAGCAAAGTTAAGAGCAGAATCTGTGCAAAGAAGAGCAAAGTTAAGAGGGTATCTGTGGAAAAACGAGCAAAGGTAAGAGAGGAATCTTGGGAAAGAACAAAGTTATGGGGTTAACCTGCTGGGTGGTGCGAGCGGCAGAGGACAGCTAGCCCGTGGACCTGCTCCCTGGGGCCACACTGCAGCCTCCATGAAATAGGTTACCCGGGAGGGGGGCGGGTCACTGGGTGGGGTCAGTGGGAGGCAGGAAGCAGGCGAGGGAAGTGCTGAGCAGGAAAAGAGTGGTTTAGCCAGGGGTAGGGGGAAGGGGGGAGGGTGCGAGGCGAAGCAGGTATGGGGAAGAGAAGTCTATGAAGGAATCTGCAGAAAAAAAAGCAAAGTTAAGAGGGAATCTTTGGAAAAATGAGCACAGTTTAGAGGGAATCTGTGGAAAAGCAAGTAAAGTTAGGAGCATTATCTGTGGAAAGAAGACCAAAGTTAAGAGAGAATCTGTGTAAAAATGAGTAAAGTTAAGAGAGGAATCTGTGGAAATATGAGCAAAGATAAGAGAGGAATCTGTGGGAAACAATGAAGTTATGGTGTTAACCTGCTGGGTGGTGTGAGCAGCAAGAGAGAGCATGGGCTGGGGACCTGCTCACTGGGGCTGTGCTGCGTCCTCCATTAAAATCGGTCACCCAGGAGGGGGGAAGGGTCAGTGGGAGGCGGAAAGAGAGTGAGGGAAGGGCTGAATAGGAAAAGAGCAGTTTAGCCCAGGGAAGGGAGGGTGAGATTACAAGTAGAAGCTTCTGTGGGAAGAGGAGTCTAAGAGTGAACATATGCCAGAGATGGAGCCTACTCCATCTCCCTTGCTGAAATACTTTTCAGATAGCACGACAGTGTTCAGACCAGCGGAGGTCTGGCCAATTGACCGCTCAATGTATTTAGAGTGAGTTATCGAATTTACCAGTTTTTACTATCCCTACTATACCTTACCACGTTGAAAAACATGGATGTAAGGGAAAATAAAAATGTTTAAATGATGCCCGCAGTATGGAAGAACTCTTGCTTGGTGTGAGGATCATTCGTTTTTGTTTTCTTTTGGCCCGTTGGGATTTTGTTTTTGAAGAAACAAAAATAAGTTAAAAGTTTGCTGGACAGCCAGCGTGTTTAACAATGCCATCAGTCAAACTTTAAATCATTGACAAGAACTGCCTTGATAGTGGTTCCTGTCAGTGATTAGTGTTATCTTCTGGGCTGGCGAAGAACTCTAAGGGTGTTATTTACAAGAAGCCTGCACCGCCAGAGCGTCAATTTTTATGACACTCTGGTGGGGGAGGCCTCTCAATCATATCTTGAGGCGACGCAAATCCACCCTGCATGGCTTTGCATGGCCTCATAGATAAAGAGTAAGACAAGGCAGTGCCAAGTGCTGCCTTGCCTTACTCTAAGCCAAGGAGGCGTTCTGTGGGCATTGCAGTGATTTTCCCACACAACACCCATGGATTTTGACACATTGCCTGATATATAAGGATTTGTAAAGCTGGGAATGCATCAAAACTGTGCGCCTCCCCAGGGGAAGCGTAACAAGGAGAAATACCTTTATTTCTCCTTGTTTTCCTCTTTCTATGTGCGCTGCATTCTTCTATGTGTGCTGCTCGATTTTTCCTATTTCTATGTGTGCTCCATTCTTCTATGTGTGCTGCTCGATTTTTCCTATTTCTATGTGTGCTGCATTCTGCAGCAAACATAGAAAGAGGAAAACACCTCCACTGATTGTTCCTTGAACAAAAACAATTGTACCAACAATGCAGATACCTTTGTTGGCGCTCAGCTGCAAATTGTGCATCAGCACTGGCTGAAAGGTTAAAAATGCACCGTATCTTGTAATTATGGTGCATTCCTACTCTTTCAAATTGCCATAGGGGAGTGCAGCAAGAAGTGCTACCCTACACCAATTTCTTGTAAATGAGGCCCTAAATTTGGAGGAAGGGTGCTCCATCAGAGCGATGGAGTATTTTATTGCGATGCCCTGACAGAGTAAATTCCGTCCTCTAGGCTTAGGTCCCTAGTCTCCAAAAGGCAGAAATATACTTCAAATGTAGGAGGGAAATAATTGGAGCAGAGGTCATATTTTTTTACACAGGTTTTATGAATTGGACAGCGCTAAGACACTACTGGTGAGAAGTTCGAATTTTTACAGAAGTGTTTGTAACTTGGGGTAATATTGTAAAGTTTGTTGTTTGAATACAGTGTTAATATGGTAAAAACATTAACTTGTGTTCAGGCAAAACATCTAGACAAGTTGGAGAAAAAAAGAAAAAACTAGACATGGTGAGAAAGCTACAAATAAGACAGAAAATTGAGGAGAAAGAATGCTGGCTGCCAGGCAGGTTATATAAAACAAAGCACAGCTTGAAGGCATGGGCACTATAGAAAGTGACATCATGCACTCATTCACTTTAACAAACACCACAGGGTAACACCTTGCCTCCCCTCCAAACCACTCAACAGTTTTCTATTTGCTGTGGGCCAGGGGATTAGGAGAAGGGCAATCAGAGCCAGGCCTACTTTATCTTCTTTCTTGAGTTGATGGAATCCTCAGATATGTCCAAGATGTGAGCTGTATCACTAGGCGGTGCTCCTTGTGCCACCGCACTTTTAAATGTTAACATCAATACAGAGTCACATTTCCCTTCTGTAATTTATGTTTTACGATGTGGGTGCCTTCAGTGACTTTTTTTTACTTATCTTTGAAAGTGTAAATGTCTAATTCATTTTTTCTGTCGATTTTAGTTCCTCCTATAAACTTGACCTCCAATGGATACAAATGCCCAGACTGCTTCAAAGGAGACACTGTCGAGGAATGTAAAACTGATAAAGTAATCGAATGTGTGGGACGGCAGACTGAGTGCTTCAGTTATCGTGGGAAAACAAGCCGGCCAGGTAAGTGCATCCTTCATGTTTGGCTGTCACCCAACAGCTGCTCGGCAGTGAGAGGTTTGAATCCTTGCTATTGGAATGTCCTCTCAAATGCCCTGAGATAGGCATGTTGTTAGTAGTGTCCATTTTATGGCTAGTCTGGTGCTAAATGCTCTGCTTCATTGATAAGTGAACAATTGAGGTTTCTGGACCATGTAGACAGCAGAATCTCTGCTACATTAAAGCAATTGGCTTGGTTTGGAGTTGGGTGGTAGCAGAATGTGCTTTGTGGTTGAAGTGCTAACCCTGAAGGAAAACATCCTTTGCAACGCAGTTGTAACCATGCCGAGTCTTTACCATGTAGCCTTTCAAACGCAAATCTTGTAGGCATATGCCTTTACCACAAATTACTTTACCAACCATGCATGGTAAGTTTAGTTAACGTATGTGTGTGTGTGTGTGTGTGTATATATATATATATTAATCGCAGTTTCCATGTGACAAGAGGTACAATTAATTTTAACTCCGGAGTGTGGAATTAACTTTTTAGGGGCATATTATCAAGAAACGGCGTTAAAATTATCGCCGCTTTAGCGGCAGAAAACTGCTGCTAAAGCGGCGATAATGGGCTTGATAATATGCCCTTGAGAATTCCAATAGAAGCCCATGTTGACACCAGAACATGGGCTTCTATTGGAATTCTCAAGGGCATATTATCAAGCCCATTATCGCCGCTTTAGCGGCAGTTTTCTGCCGCTAAGGCGGCGATAATTTTAACGCCGTTTCTTGATAATATGCCCCTTAGTTCGTATTGCTGGGAGAGGAGCTGCGGTAAATGGTGAGCAGCTGTAACTCTGATCGATATGGCTGCTGCCATAGTCAATATTGCCTCACGTGACTTGGAACAAAATGATTAGTAGTATCAGCAGCACAGTACCTTTTAAACTCTCTCCCCTTCTTCAATTATGATGGGAAATTTTGGATGAGAGCCTGATGTTTTCTTTTCCTTTCTGCTTGAGAGTAATTTAAAAACATTTTAAATGACAGTGTTTATGCGCATGGACAACAGGCATTTCAGCACAGCAAATTGTATGTGTTCTATCATTGCGAGTAGTTTATATGGGCGCATAATATTATAAATAAGTAAATAAATCAACAGACACAATGTTAATCTATATGTGATTTGCAATTTTACATTATGTATATGCATGGTCCGAGTAGTTTTGCACACACTGCTGTTTTAAATATGAAGATCCCACACTTGTCTTAGTTATTATACCGGAGGTGTTCATTGGTTATAAGCATCAAACGTGCAGTCACAGGATTAAATGAGCTTGCATGATGTTATTGTACCTACTGTTTTGACCATGATGCTTAGATAAAAATTGTTTAAACATCATAGGTAAAAAAGATGAAAGCAGGTGTATTTTCCCTGCTTTCTAAATCTACGCATCACATGCATAGTTTAAATAAGGAAAGCAATATGGCACTCAACTTGTGTGAGAAAGGCTGGTGCCTCAGCCGAAACGCGTCACAATGGCTGTTCTTACCGGATTAAACACAGTGTTTTAATTTGCCCTCTCAGAGACACCCACTCTTTGAGTTGAGCTGGCATATATCAGACTCAAGTGCTATGGATGTGTTTGCTCTCATTAACCTCGACTCGCGTGTAGCGTTTAGAAGCTGGGGAAATAGTGCCTACATGACTGAAGGGTGTGCTTTACGCCAGTACTCGTCTTCGCGTTGGCTTCTTGCGCACAGCTTGTTTGGGAAAAGGCTGATCTTAAAAAGCACCCTTGCTTAATTTTGCACGGTGGCTTTGGGGTCGTGGTAGATGTTCTGGGGTGATTTCTGTGGGTGTGATCAAGTTAATGGGGCCGGCAGGTGCGGGCGTGTGCTGGATAAAGGGCCCCCCAAGACCCTGCTCCTGGCGGAGGCTCTCTTTGGGTAGTTAAGAGGCGCATGCCTGCTGTGCCGAGATTGGCAGTGAGAGTGAAATCTGGGGTACCTGAGCCCGTGTAAGAGCGGAGCAGTGGGGAGGCTGTGATGGAGCCTGGCCCGGTGCCAGGGGAGCTGAGTGGCTGCAGAGGGGCTCACAGCGGCCCACTAGCGGCATCCCAAAGTACAGGCAGTGTTTTCCTCTGGGTTTCTTTGCATTAGCTCATATTCTGGTCGGCTCAAGCGAACCTGTGCAGACCCCACTGTCCACAAGGAGAGAGTCACACTTAAGCACACCTGTCCCCCCCCCTCCCTTCATCGGCCATCCTCACTGCCCTCAGGCCTATGGGCAAGCCACGCTCTTTGCCGCAGCCGGGCACTGTTCTAAGGCACTGCTGGTTTGAAAAAGATTGATTTTGGCACGCCTGCTTTCATACAACCCGTCCGAAATCTTTCATGGCACTTGCTCGTGTGGTCGGAAGCCGGGCTTGTGAGAAGGTTAATATTGGACCTAAGGCAGAGCTGTGATTGACACCAGGAAAGGTGTCGAGGGCAGGTCGAGCTGTCCTATTTACTGCCCACTGCTTGCTAGAGACCCTTTGTTAGTTGAAAGCTAATTTGCCGCTGATCAAAAGTGCCACGGAGTTAAAGGACTGGTAATGGCTGCTAATTTGATTTCAGCCTTGTGCACCCAGCTCCTACTGCAATTAAAGGCATGCTATTTAAATACAGGTGAAGAATATGTTTATCTGGAGCGAGGGGTATTTATAGCTGTACTTCATGTAGAAATCTCGAAAATATTATATTTGCGCATGCCACCGGGACCTGGTCCACCCGGGACCTCAATAATAACGAAGCGCGGGAGACCGCGCTTCATTTTTTTTAAAAATTTCGGCGGGATTCCCGGCCACAACGCGAATTCCGCCGAATTTCTTTTTAAAAAAAATGTTTTTTTGGGCCTTTGAGGTCCTTGTGGGACCCCCTGAGCAGGCCTAGGGGGTCAGGGTGTTTCTACCCTGCCCCCTTTTCTTGTTTTTCAGGCTTGTTTCACTGTTTTCTTGTGACTCGGTTCTACAGAGTCACAAGATGGCTGCCAACACTTCCTGGTTTGGAGTGTTGGCAGCCAATCACAGTGAAGCTCGTGGTCGGGAGGGTTCGCGAATCCACCGAGTCCCTAGATATCGAAACTTTTATTTTTTGAATTTCTCAGCAACTACTGAACGGATTTAAACAACAAAGACAGAGCACAGCACAAACAAGTATTAACTGACTAACACTAGTCAGTGATCAGTTTAATTCCAAACAAAACACCAATTGTAATGATCAATATACAATGATCTCCAATGAAATTGACACGTAGGTATAGAAGAAGAACAGCCAACATGTGGTTCGTCGTGGGACGACTTTCTCAAGGCTGTTAACAAAAAGTTATGGCAAGTTCTTCAATGTCAAGATAAGAGGGAAAATTATACTCCAATCTAACATGTCAAAACCAAAATCCTGGTGTGTACGTGCACACGCGAGAAAATGTGTCCAGAAAAGCAATTGAATCCCAATTGAATGTAGCACTAAGCCACGTGAAGAGAGAGGAAACAAAAAGGAAAAGAAAAAGAAAAAGAAGAAGAAAAAGAACAGGGCTCAACATAGCACCCATACGCCGTGGACCGTAAATACGCGAACAAAGGTAAAAAACGATGTAAGTATAATCAACCAAGAAATGAGTAGAAACACTCGTGTCAAATATACAAATTGAAATTCATATTCATGCAAATTAAGATAAGGTCAGAAAGAAAAAGAATAGACAGCCAACATGGTATTATAAATTTGTACGTGCACACAATCAGCGAGAGCAACCAATTCTTCTTGAATCTGAAGATGTCATGGGTGCAGGGCAATACCAATATATAATCATATGTCTCAATGAACGGTAAAAACACTAAGAGAGAGGTAAATGAGAGAATAAATAATTATAATTCATAACGTCCCTTTAACCGACCAAAAACAGACTATAATGTCGGTACGTTTAGGGGACATTTAAAAATACCGAATAATCAGTGCAGACTCGATATTATGCTATAGAAAACACTGTAAATCCACAGTAGTCCTATAATAGTGTCAGAAACAACTGATACGGAATCCGATCCAAACTTACATTTGTTATATGAACAGTGAGCCCGTAATTCGTTAAAGTAGACGAAAGGGAGTCCACAAGTCAAGACCTCCCAGTACAAAAAGTATCTTTAGAGACGTAATCTACAAATTAACACAAGGAAATGAAATGAGTTGTATCTTAAAACCCAACACAACAATTAAAACCATTAAGAAAGGTCCGACTAATAATTATTACAGCAGGGCTTACCTGCGGTGTAGCAGAGTGTCAGCTTCTAGGTCACGTCCACGACAAGCAAAGTGTGCCCGCCATAGTGAAACGCCATCTAATTAAACCAGCTTATCCTTCAAAGCCCCAATGTCATCACGTCTCGCTTCCGGGTCGGGAAACGTGATGCGTCCATTTTAGTAGTTCTAAAGCGTCATACATGGACTACAAACGTCTGAAAGACGCATGCTGTCCCTCATGATAGCTTAAAAAACTAAAATATCAGAAAATGCTTTGCCCCAAAGTCACCAACATCGGAGTCACAGAAACCAGAATGTGATTTCTTAAAAATCCATGTATCTCATCCCAATTATGGAGAAAACGGTATTGCGTACCATAAAGTATATAGTGTACAGTTATTGGGCCTGCGAGCTATCCGAAGCGAATCTAAGTGTAATCCTCAGTTAAACACTAAACAACGGACACAATAGCAGTATGAAGGTGCACCAGAAAAGTAAAAAGAAGAAACGAGTTAGAGAAATAAACCCATATAACACCAAGAACAGAACAACTGTATATCCGATGTCAAAACAGCAACAAGGGTCATAAATTCTGTAACTGTATCACAATATGAACCCCCTAGTTTTACAAATATACAACATTATCGTCAGCCTTAGATGTATAAGACACCAATAAAAGTGACAAATTCTAAAATTATGTCACAATGTATACAATCGCAGTTTGTAATTAAACATAGTGAACAGTTATCGTATTGATATGGACAGAACATGGTTAGATTTCCAAAAAAGGCAAGTTCTGTGAATAAACAGGCACATACGACGAGCACATACATTATTTTTAAGCATTTGATTGTACATGTATGCTGAGTCTAAGATCCGTGCAACCCCCAGTAGTGGTATAACATTATCATTTTGCTCATGATTCTGTATACATACCTACGACCAGACAGTGAAGGTATGCTATCCTAAACAGAAGGTCAGTCTTTAAGAAAAACATACATTTCTTTGTCAATATTCAGGCCCCGTTCTACTGTCCTCAATTTGCAAATCCAAGAGGCCTCTAGTTTACGTAAACAGTGGACTTTGTCACCGCCTCTTGGATTGTCCACAGCTGTCTCTAGCCCATGGAATTTAACACGGGACAGTTCAGCCGGACCATGCATAGCATTGAAATGTACTGCTAGTGGGTAGCTTGTATTGCAATTTTTGATGGCCCATAGGTGTTCCTGTATCCGCTCTTTCACAGGTCTGATCGTGCTACCCACATAAATACTATTACATACACAAACAATGCAGTATACCAAGAATTTAGTATTACAGTTCATGAACGAGTTGATTTTGTACTCTGTTTGTGTGTTATATTTAAAACTCTTGATTTTATCCAAGGTGTGGGGGCAGACAGAACAGTGGCCACATTTATGAAATCCCATTGGGAGTGTACCCAACCAACGTGTGTCCCTACTGTGTTTCTTAGGATTAAAAAAACTCGGACTAAGAATGTTTCTCAGGGTTTTGCCACGTTTGTAGATGATGTTAGGTTTCACACCTATGACTTTGTTGATAACTGGGTCCACCTGTAAGACGTGCCAATGTTTATACAATATCTTGTATAATGTATTGCTGGAAGAGTTGTAAGGAGTTACCATGGAAATTCTCTCCTTATATTTGTTATTCTTATTGGACTTCAATTTATGTGTCAACAATTGGCTACGATTAAGTCCCAATGCCTTACTTTCAGCTTTCTCTAGTACCTTACAGTTATATCCTCTAGCTCTAAATCTACTCATGGTATCTTTCATTTCCTTTTTATAGATCTGATCCTCACTACAATTGCGTCTTAAACGTGTGAGTTCCCCCAGCGGTATGGCATTAATTTGTGATCTGGGATGTGATGTGTCCGCATGCAATACGGACCCCTGCCCCCACCACGGACCCCTGCCCCCACCACATCTTCAACAGAGCCGCCAACACCATCGCACCCATGCTCCGCCACACCATCAACCGCTCCCTGGCGACCGCCTCGCTCCCCGACGACTGGAAACACGCCGAGGTCAACCCCTCCTAAAGAAACCCTCAGCGGACCCCACCGACCTCAAAAACTACAGACCCATCTCCCTGCTCCCGTTCCCAGCGAAAGTCATCGAGAAAGCCATCAACAGCCAACTCGCCACATTCATTGAAGAACACAACATCCTCGACTCCTCCCAATCCGGCTTCAGAAAAAAACACAGTACGGAAACCGCCCTCCTCGCCGCAACAGACGACATCTGCACCCTACTGGACAAAGGAGAAACAGTAGCCCTCATCCTCCTCGACCTATCAGCGGCGTTCGACACAGTCTCCCACCGCACCCTAATACGCAGACTCCACGACGCAGGAATCCAGGACAAGGCCCTCGACTGGATCCGCTCCTTCCTCTCCGGCAGGACGCAGCGGGTCAGACTCCCCCTTTCCTCTCGGACCCCACACCTACCACCTGCGGAGTCCCCCAGGGCTCCTCCCTCAGCCCGACGCTCTTCAACGTCTACATGGCTCCACTCGCCCCCATCGTCAGAACCTACAGACTCAACATCGTGTCATACGCAGACGACACCCAGCTCATCCTCTCCCTATCCAACGAGCCCAACACCGCCAGACGCAACTTTCGAGAACGCATGGAAGCCGTCGCCAAATGGATGAAAAACAGCTGCCTACAACTAAACACCAACAAAACAGAAGTACTCATCATGGGCCCAAACCCCGATGCCTGGAGCGACACCTGGTGGCCCCCGCCCTTGGAAACCCGCCAACCCCCACGGACCACGCACGCAACCTGGGAATCATCCTGGACTCCGAGCTCAAAATGGACCGCCAGATCAACTCTGTCTCGTCTTCCTGCTTCCACACCCTCCGCCTCCTTCGTAAGACCTTCAAATGGATCCCCCTCGAACACCGAAAGACCGTCACTCACGCCCTGGTCACCAGCAGACTCGACTATGGCAACGCACTCTATGCCGGAATAAACAAAAACCTCACCCGCAAGCTAAAGAACATCCAGAACGCCGCCGCAAGACTGGTCCTCAACCTGCCAAAACACTGCCACATCTCCCAGGACCTGCGCACACTCCACTGGCTCCCTGTTGAGGCGAGAATCACCTTCAAGATGCTCACCCACGCACACAAGGCCCTCCACGGCCCCGGACCAGCATACCTGAACAGCCGACTCAAATTCCACGCACCCCAAAGGACCCTACGATCAGCCCAGCTCTCCTACACCGTCGTCCCCCGCACCAGAAAGACCAGATCGGGAGGCCGCTCCTTCTCCTTCCTCGCGGCCAAAGCATGGAACGCCCTTCCGCTCCACCTCAGACACACAACATCGCTCTCCATCTTCGCAAGAAACCTCAAAACCTGGCTCTTCGACAGACCCCCTCCTTGATGGATGGAACCTGCACCCCCCCACCCCTAGCGCCTTGAGACCCTTACGGGTGAGTAGTCGCGCTTTAACAAACCCCTGATTGATTGATGGAATACAGCATTGCATGCCGTAGGCTTCCTATAGAGGGCAGACAAGATGGAATTCCCTTTAGTATACAGTCTCAGATCAAGAAAAGAAATCTCCTCCTTACTGGACTGGTAGGTAAAGTGGATATTATAGGTGTTAGAGTTCAAAAAGGAACACAAATCATGTAGTTGTTCCAAATTACCAGTCCATATAAGTAGCACGTCATCTATATAACGACCCCAATAGATTACGTAATTGATCAACATGTCAGGACATTTAGACCAGATAAAAAACTTTTCCATCCAGCCTATGAATAGGTTCGCGAATGAAGGAGAAAATTTAGAGCCCATAGCCACACCCTGGTGTTGTTTATACCAGGTCCCATTGTGCAAGAAAACATTGTTCTCCAGCACCAGGGTAATCATGTCCAGTAGCATTGTCGTATGTTCCCAATACCTGAAATTATAGGTCTACCAGGAGGAAAACCTCCTGGTTTGTGAATTTTGGTAGGATAAATATCTTACCAAAAATTCACAAACCAGGAGGTTTTCCTCCTGGTAGACCTATAATTTCAGGTATTGGTTCCCATACTGAACACATTTCAGAATATATCGATCAATTCCTCCAACCCTTTGTTAGAAATCTACCATCGTTCATCTGTGATACCAAGGACCTACTCAATCAACTGGGTGACTTCAACTGGACTGAGGACTGCTGTTTTATAACGCTTGACATCAGCTCACTCTATACTTCCATCCTTACTACTGTGGGGCTGGAAGCAGTCAAACATTTCCTGGCAAAAAGAGATGCTTCCCTGTGGGAACATACGACAATGCTACTGGACATGATTACCCTGGTCCTGGAGAACAATGTTTTCTTGCACAATGGGACCTGGTATAAACAACACCAGGGTGTGGCTATGGGCTCTAAATTTTCTCCTTCATTCGCGAACCTATTCGTAGGCTGGATGGAAAAGTTTTTTATCTGGTCTAAATGTCCTGACATGTTGATCAATTACGTAATCTATTGGGGTCGTTATATAGACGACGTGCTACTTATATGGACTGGTAATTTGGAACAACTACATGATTGTTGTTCCTTTTTGAACTCTAACACCTATAACATCCACTTTACCTACCAGTCCAGTAAGGAGGAGATTTCTTTTCTTGATCTGAGACTGTATACTAAAGGGAATTCCATCTTGTCTGCCCCCTATAGGAAGCCTACGGCATGCAATGCTGTATTGCATGCGGACACATCACATCCCAGATGACAAATTAATGCCATACCGCTGGGGGAACTCACACGTTTAAGACGCAATTGTAGTGAGGATCAGATCTATAAAAAGGAAATGAAAGATACCATGAGTAGATTTAGAGCTAGAGGATATAACTGTAAGGTACTAGAGAAAGCTGAAAGTAAGGCATTGGGACTTAATCGTAGCCAATTGTTGACACATAAATTGAAGTCCAATAAGAATAACAAATATTTCCATGGTAACTCCTTACAACTCTTCCAGCAATACATTATACAAGATATTGAATAAACATTGGCACGTCTTACAGGTGGACCCAGTTATCAACAAAGTCATAGGTGTGAAACCTAACATCATCTACAAACGTGGCAAAACTCTGAGAAACATTCTTAATCCAAGTTTTTTTAATCCTAAGAAACACAGTAGGGACACACGATGGTTGGGTACACCCCCAATGGGATTTCATAAATGTGGCCACTGTTCTGTCTGCCCCCACACCTTGGATAAAATCAAGAGTTTTAAATATAACACACAAACAGAGTACAAAATCAACTCGTTCATGAACTGTAATACTAAATTCTTGGTATACTGCATTGTTTGTGTATGTAATAGTATTTATGTGGGTAGCACGATCAGACCCGTGAAAGAGCGGATACAGGAACACCTCCGGGCCATCAAAAATGGCAATACAAGCTACCCACTAGCAGTACAAAGTCCACTGTTTACGTAAACTAGAGGCCTCTTGGATTTGCAAATTGAGGACAGTAGAACGGGCCTGAATATTGACAAAGAAATGTATGTTTTTCTTAAAGACTGACCTTTTGTTTAGGATAGCATACCTTCACTGTCTGGTCGTAGGTATGTATACAGAACCATGAGCAAAATGATAATGTTATACCACTACTGGGGGTTGCACGGATCTTAGACTCAGCATACATGTACAATCAAATGCTTAAAAATAATGTATGTGCTCGTCGTATGTGCCTGTTTATTCACAGAACTTGCCTTTTTTGGAAATCTAACCATGTTCTGTCCATATCAATACGATAACTGTTCACTATGTTTAATTACAAACTGCGATTGTATACATTGTGACATAATTTTAGAATTTGTAACTTTTATTGGTGTCTTATACATCTAAGGCTGACGATAATGTTGTATAATTGTAAAACTAGGGGGTTCATATTGTGATACAGTTACAGAATTTATGACCCTTGTTGCTGTTTTGACATTGGATATACAGTTGTTCTGTTCTTGGTGTTATATGGGTTTATTTCTCTAACTCGTTTCTTCTTTTTACTTTTCTGGTGCACCTTCATACTGCTATTGTGTCCGTTGTTTAGTGTTTAACTGAGGATTGCACTTAGATTCGCTTCGGACAGCTCGCAGGCCCAATAACTGTACACTATATACTTTATGGTACGCAATACCGTTTTCTCCATAATTGGGATGAGATACATGGATTTTTAAGAAATCACATTCTGGTTTCTGTGACTCCGATGTTGGTGACTTTGGGGCAAAGCATTTTCTGATATTTTAGTTTTTTAAGCTATCATGAGGGACAGCACGCGTCTTTCGGACGTTTGTAGTCCATGTATGACGCTTTAGAACTACTAAAATGGACGCATCACGTTTCCCGACCCGGAAGCGAGACGTGATGACGTTGGGGCTTTGAAGGATAAGCTGGTTTAAGTAGATGGCGTTTCACTATGGCGGGCACACTTTGCTTGTCTCGGACGTGACCTAGAAGCTGACACTCTGCTACACCGCAGGTAAGCCCTGCTGTAATAATTATTAGTCGGACCTTTCTTAATGGTTTTAATTGTTGTGTTGGGTTTTAAGATGCAACTCATTTCATTTCCTTGTGTTAATTTGTAGATCACGTCTCTAAAGATACTTTTTGTACTGGGAGGTCTTGACTTGTGGACTCCCTTTCATCTACTTTAACGAATTACGGGCTCACTGTTCATATAACAAATGTAAGTTTGAATCGGATTCCGTATCAGTTGTTTCTGACACTATTATGTGACTACTGTGGATTTACAGTGCTTTCTATAGCATAATATCGAGTCTGCACTGATTATTCGGTATTTTTAAATGTCCCCTAAACGTACCGACATTATAGTCTGTTTTTGGTCGGTTAAAGGGACGTTATGAATTATAATTATTTATTCTCTCATTTACCTCTCTCTTAGTGTTTTTACCGTTCATTGAGACATATGATTATATATTGGTATTGCCCTGCACCCATGACATCTTCAGATTCAAGAAGAATGGGTTGCTCTCGCTGATTGTGTGCACGTACAAATTTATGGACTGAAGGTAGTTATGGAATACCATGTTGGCCGTCTATTCTTTTTCTCTCTGACCTTATCTTAATTTGCATGAATATGAATTTCAATTTGTATATTTGACACGAGTGTTTCTACTCATTTCTTGGTTGATTATACTTACTTAGGGGCATATTATCAAGACCGGCGATAAAATCATCGCCATTTTAGCGGCAGGAAACTGCTGCTAAAACGGCGATAATGGGCTTGATAATATGCGTTATAGAATTCCAATAGAAGCCCAGGTTAGATGTCCTGCACATCTAACCTGGGCTTCTATTGGAATTCTATAACGCATATTAGGAAGCCAATTATCGCCGTTTTAGCGGCAGTTTCCTGCCGCTAAAACGGCGATAATTTTATCGCCGGTCTTGCTAATATGCCCCTTAGTTTTTTACCTTTGTTCACGTATTTACGGTCCACGGCGTATGTGCTAGGTTGAGCCCTGTTCTTTTTCTTTTTCTTTTTCTTTTCCTTTTTGTTTCCTCTCTCTTCACGTGGCTTAGTGCTACATTCAATTGGGATTCAATTGCTTTTCTGGACACATTTTCTCGCTTGTGCACGTACACACCAGGATTTTGGTTTTGACATGTTAGAATGGAGTATAATTTTCCCTCTTATCTTGACATTGAAGAACTTGTCATAACTTTTTGTTAACAGCCTTGAGAAAGTCGTCCCACGACGAAACACGTGTCGGCTGTTCTTCTTCTATACCTACGTGTCAATTTCATTGGAGATCAAGAGGAATGTATATTGATCATTACGATTGGTGTTTTGTTTGGAATTAAACTGATCACTGACTAGTGTTAGTCAGTTAATACTTGTTTGTGCTGTGCTCTGTCTTTGTTGTTATGGTTATTGTATTTGGAGAGTTTCTCTATGTACATAGTGACACTGTGATGGCACGGTGTTGACATCGAGCACGCCGAAGGACATTTTGAATTGTACATTTTGCAAACTAACAGAGGTGCAGGCTTTTCTCATAAAACCACTGCCATCTTCCTGTATATTACACTGAACGGATTTACACCATTTAAAAAAAAGGTCACTTTCTGAACCAAGCACTACCTTTTTGCCAAATTTGGTGTAATTCCGTTCAGCAGTTCGGGCTGTAGCCGTGTCTAAAGTTTCCTATGGGAAATTGATTTTCCGACCTCTTTTTTTAAAATTTCTCAGGAACTACTGAACGGATTTACACCATTTAACAAAAAGGACTCTTTCTGAACCAAGGGCTACCTTTTTGCCAAATTTGGTATAATTCCGTTCAGCAGTTCGGGCTGTAGCCGTGTCTAAAGTTTCCTATGAAAAATAACATGGGGAAAACACGTTTTGGGACCCCCCTTTTTTCTCGGCCCCCACTTCGCAAATCACCCCGAAACTTTCAAGACAGGAGCTGACCGGAGCGCCCCACTAGTTTTGAAAATTTCGCAAAGATTCGTCAAACGACGCCAAAGTTATTAGGAAAACAATAAATGCTTTTCCTATGGAAAATAGGTCCTAACTATAACTACCTACTGGCGACCGCCAGTAGGTAATATATATATATATATATATATATATATATATATATATATATAGAGAAACCAAAAGTCCTTAAAGCGCCCACTTAGCAGCAACTTGGCAGGTACGGACCACACGGAGAGATTCCAATAAGTGCTTTATTTCGGTGATTGATTCATTCCATAACAATCTTTCTTATGGCAAGTGCCCAGCATTACGCGTTTCGCCTGCGTCTCGTTCGTTTCAAGGCCCCGGGTGGGCCAGGTCCCGGGGGCAATTCTTAATTATGATGTGGGGGCCCGTGGGGGCCCCCACAGCCCCGGGGACCGCCACCTCCCCGGGGCTTTGTTTATATATATATGGGATATTTGGCACGGCAGAACAGACTGTTGAAGAACAGGGTAGTATAACAAAACAGCAGGAGCTCCCGGAGTACCTGCAAGCAGGCGGGAAAGGGGGACCATTAGTGAAGGTGTCTGTGCGGAGAGCGCAAAACAGGGAATTGGAGCACCTCATAGGCCTGGGGTACATAGAATGCAGTGCAGGAACTCCCGCAAGCCCTGGAATTCAAGGCGTGTCGTGATGTGCACATGATGGAACCGACAGTGCAGCGTAGAAGACAACAGGCTGTCGTGGCAGAGTAAAGGGTACAGGCAGGAGGCCTAGATTTCGGGGTGGTTGTACATATGCAGGCCAGGGGTGAACAGGTGCTTTTAAGGAAGAATGAAGGTGCGCAGCCAAGCCCCATGTTCAGCCGGGGATCGTGCAGGGGGGGTGCCGAGAACGCACAGCCGGAGCGCTCACTGGACAAGCTGGAATGCAGGGGTCTCAGGCTGCGCAAGGTCCTATTTTTAACATGTTATTCCTGCTCTGTGGCTTGGGGGTTGGTTGTCTGGAATGGGATTGCTTTACAGTCGCTCATAGTGAAACGAAGAGTTCAGTTTCGAACCTGTTTAAACATTGCAGTATATTGTTAAAAATGGCCGTTGGGTGTCTACGTGTGCCACCTGCAAAGCCACCGAGCTCGGACTTTGTGCAAAGAATGATTAGTGCAGATCTTTTAAAGGGAATACACCCTGTTACATATGTCACGACAGTCGCATTTCTGTTTTTTTAGAGCTGCTGCCGTGTCTGTTCCCTTCGCTGCCAAAACCCTTACACGAACGCACTTTTTCTTTCAACTGTATGGGTTCCTACACCAGAGAGCGGAGTTGCCAGCTGTTAGAAGCTCCTGCTGATGCCCGACGGTGTTTGACATGGAGTATTGGAGGCTGCCGAATTCAAATAGGATAAATATGCAGGGAGTTGGCAAAATCCTTACAATTAGCTTTTGTCAGTAGTGGTAACAATTGCAGGAATAAAAATAGCTCAAATAAAACTTTCTGGCACGTGTCCCACCATGACTATTTGTGGTCATTTATGTAGAGATATGTTGTGCTCAGTGGATTCTGATTTGGTGGAGATTGTGTTGTTGTGTTAGTAATGAATTGTTTGTTGGTGTTATGTCGTAGGTTGTTTGTGTATCTCGTGTTCCCCAGTTGCAACTTCAAAATGCTGCAGTGGGAGCTGGAGAAAGGAAAAACACGTGGGATGGTGGAAGAAAAAGAGATGACATAGCCCGTATGCTGCTCTGACGGTGCTTCAAGGTGCTGGTGAGGGAGCGGAAGGCGTCGATGAAGGGAATGGGAGAGAAGTTAAGGAGGAGTTTGTTAGATCATGTTTAGCTTTTTATAGCCCTAAAGGTACTTTTGGGCCTCTTCAGTGTATCAACGAGCGCTAGTAAAAAGACTATATGATGTGCCATATGGGTTGACGGTGTCACCCGAAGACTTCTTCACAGCACTAAGTTGTAAACGGAGAAGACATATAGAAGACTGGTTTGGAATATAGAATGGTGGCTGGCTGGCTGGCTTGGAGTGGGAAGTGGTGGTAGGGTGTTGCTGTAAGCTGGACTCTGGGTGAAACAAAACCACTTTCACCAATCCAGTCAGTATACAAGATCAGACTTATTTTATTTGTATTTTTACGTATTAACAAGTTACAGGAGTATTGAAAATGTTATTTTGGTTCTGTTTCCGAGTGCACGCTTTTGTCATCGGAGTACTACGTTAAATGCACACGTTGCTTGATAATATCTGTCAAGTCTTAGCGACTTAGTTTTCCGCTCGAGTTATTTGACCAAGGTTATTTTCTTTTGGTGAGCCGTTTGATCTTAATGGCCTTTTACTACTGCGTTGAAGGGCTATGGGACAGTGATACCTGAAAAGAGTTTGGCGCTTAAGGTTCCCTTTTTCTTGAACACAAGCATCATGCACTTTTCAGTGCTTAGGAACACAGTGAGCATTATCGGTGCTGTCGGGATGCTCTTTGATCATTGACTACCAGTATGTATATTTCTTGACTTTGCCCACATAGCAGGCCGGTTCGATGCTTGTTTTTCTATTTTTGTCTTGTGCGTATTGCATTGAACATAACAATAGATACCAACATTTATACGCACACACCAGATCATTCTGATGAGTTATCTTGTTTTTGCCATTTTTGTTTTTGACACGTTTGCTTGGAGGGGACTGGCTCCTCTAATAAGATATTGTATCCCTTTAAAAGTGTGATTTCTAACCGCGTGTTCTATTCTGTGTTTTGGTTGGGGTAAACATTAGCTTGAAAAATGTCTCAGCCGTTGCCGGTGTATAAATGTTTGTAATAAATTCCCGATAATGGGACTGAGCTCTGCTAAGAGCTGGGAAACTCTGCTGCCACGGTTCAGTGATCCAGATTAATTCATAGTCTTGCATTGCTACCGACTAGTTTGCAAACAGATTTTATAAGTATTAGAGTACAGAGTCTATTTTGGTCTGGTTTCCATGCCATAGTTTTTCCACCCTTTTTGCTCTATGAAAACCTGTTTCAGTAGCTTTAGCGTCTCTGGCACAAACCCTCACATTTTGTTATTGCCATTTGTACAGTTCGGTGATAGTATAGTGTCCTCTTGGAATATAGTGGTATGCTCTCCAAAGAGCTTTGAGAATGTAAACTATTCTTTGTTGGTAAAATTGAAGATTCATGCGGGCAGGGTCCTGTTTCACATGCAGTCATTGCCTTCTAACACCCATTCTCTGAACAGAGGCATGCCCATTTGAACTCTTTAGAGTTGGTCAAATTAATCTCTACTGAAACACCTTAAATTAAAGTAATCTAAACCGGAATCAGAGGGAACCTATCCCCACCTTCTCAAACAACATGTTCTCATTATTTTTAGGTCTCGCCTAGGCAGCGCGCATGCGCTGTCTCTCCGAGACATCAAGTAATCTGTATGTTGGGTGAAACTCCGGGTAATTTCTCCTGCCGCTTGCCATTCGTTTAACGTATGCATTGGTCTTGTTAGCTGGCGTTTTACTGGCTTTTTATCCATACTCACTTCCGTTCAGTCCAGAAGCAGCAGTGCCTAACTACTGTTTTCACCGCTTTTGTGTTTTATGTGTTTTTGAGTGGAACTTTCTTTGTCGTTTTTTGCAGCCCAGCATGTGCCCAGCATCTCCACCCCTCCGCACTTAAGGCGTTGTTTTTTTTTTATAGTTTCTTTCTCGTCGCAGCGCTGCCCTCTACCTCCGTGGAATTTTTTTTTCAAGTAGCCGGGCACCCCGTGCTGCAGTGGCGGCCACACACACCACTCGCAGGACTCTGCGCATGACCAATGGTGGCCTCTTTTGGACTGATTGGACTGATGGTTATTCATGTAGCTAAGGGGACTTCTGTCTTGAGAGAGTACATTCTGTGGAAAATAGAATTTGCAAGAGGTTTCACGCGTGTGGTGTTACGTTGAAAAGACGAAACAGTGTATTTGGATTGAAGTAACTTAATTGCGGATGTGCGAAGGTTGTTTTAGTGTGTCCTGCATGACAGCGAGCAATCGAGGTATTGAAAAAATCGGGTAGGTTGAGGAAATGTGCTTGCGGTTAGACAGCATGCTGTCTTATCTGTGGTGACTGAATGGTCCAACAAAAATACCAGCCGGGACTGTAACTCGGACAATTAATAGACGATATTCTATTGTATACTTTGGTTGCGAGTCTCGCACATAAACCTCTGCCGGAAATGCATGACAGTGTGACATTTTTGCGTAACACACCGAGCTGATGCTTCCGTCTGGGCTGATATCAGTGTCTGACATTCCTTTGCCAAAAACATGCATACCTAGCGTAGTTCGTTTTGGTATTTTGAGGACAAAAGGTTGGCTTGTTAAAGCATTTACTTGCACGCCCAGATGGCCTTCAAAGGTCTCCCTGGAGAAGGGAAATGGACCGTTATGTGAACAATGCTTTCGGTTACCGCTGTGTGCGCAGAAATGTGGACAGGACAGATATGTCTTAGCAACACTTTGGCATACATAATGAAGCACGTAACGTTGCATTATTCCTATACGTCGTCGCTTGGGGGAACGCAGATTTTGAATTGCTCTGCCCACCCCCCTACTTTTAACATTAGCTTTAAAATTCCAAGTTTGCCCAATATCATACCATTGTTATTTACTTTGCGCTCTAGATGCATACTTTTTTATAAGTTCTGTTTAATGTACTGCAGATGTCAGGTTTCTACTTCGTTTTTTGTATTTTTTTAAGAAGATTGTAGAGTTTTGCCCAAAGGAAAATCTTTTGGTTTCAAACAGCTTCCCACGCTCATTTACGTTTTTTTTGCAGTGCTTGATGCACGTCTGTTGTGCCCCCACCCTCATCACCCCTACTGCCACCCACCCTCGGTGTCCCCCACCGCTACCCGCCCCTCCTCCTTGTTAATTCATGCTTCCTGCTTTAATCATTGCTTGTGTAACTTTAATTTTCTGTGCGCCGTGTGCGCTTTCAGTTTTCAGGTACAAGCAAGTAACGCTTGAATGTGGATGGATTTTTTGTTCACAGTGACTTTTCCACATCATTTTAAACTAAATTCTTCTACGAAGTAGATTTTTTGTTCGAGTACATTGGTTTCCAGTCTCGTGGGTGCACATTTGTCCACTGTATTATTCCCACTTCCTATATTGTATGTACCCGACGCAGAAGATATGCCCTAACGGCTAGAGTGGTGGACCCAGAATCTGGGGAAACGGGTTCGAGTCTCTGCAGGGGCGTTCACCATCCTGTGATTCTGGACAAATCACTTAGTCTCCCTGTGCCTACCAAAATGACTGTGTCCGCCTGTTTATAAATAAAACTGGTGCTCATCTAAAGCGCTTTGATTCCTTCGGGTCGAGTTTGTGTGAGGAAAAAAAAACTGGTGCTCCTTGTTTTCATTATTACTTTTGCGATATCGTGGCGTTCTTTTTGCTGTAAGCAGCTACACACACTCCATCTGGAGCATTTCTAAATACAAGCTTATTTGGACCGCAGTACAATGCCAAAAGCCGCACAGAGCTTCATGGAGTAGAAACTGCTGTGTAATACAGAGTCGCCCCCTTCCTTGCTGTTTTTGTAGGTGACGTTAAGGGAGCCAGTGTGCGCTGTGGAATGGGCTTTTGAAAAGCATGTTTAATGTTGGAAAGGACCAGCTGAGTTGTGCTAAATATTGTATTACTAGTGGGTCCTAGCCCCGGAGGGACCTGCTGAACTTAGCCCAGGTTGGTTGCAGGGATTGTGGGTTTGGAATTCCGTTTCTGATGCCTGCCCCTTGATCTAACAAATGGTACAATGACAGGTTTAAACGGGGCTATTGAAAAATCGAAGTCTACTTGTTAAATGGGTAGGATTGGCGCATGGTTCCTCCTCCTGATGCCTTTAGGATGCAGCGCTACATAAGTGCATTTGCTAATTGCAGCGCAGTGTCAAAGAACAGTGTATGGTGTGGATGGATGTGTTATGCTCCAAGTGGTCCAATGTGTTTTTTTGATGCAGTTTTATATAGCGCATACTCGACCCACAGGTATGAGAGCGCCTTACATGAGCACTCGTTTCATTACAGGCGCACTTTCATTTTTCAGGCATGGGAGATTTGCCCTCAATCACAGGATACTTGCCTCCCGCCGTTAGGCTACATACGAACGCTGGTCTCTCCATACCTATTGCTCCCTCTTTCCTCCTACACTCCTAGGCATGCCTCGCTCAGTATTTCTCCCCTCCCAGGTCCCGACCTCCTCTCTGGTTTCTTCTTCCCTCCTCCAGCCCACAGCACTGTAGGTGAACTTTGACCCTTTCCCTCGGAGAGTCATGCTTGAATCCCCGTCCTCCCTTTGCTGCTCCTGATTTTTTTCTTCGTGTACTTTTACATTTGCTCGAGGTAACACCCCTCTCCCAACACTGTTTTTTTTTTTTGCAGTTTTATGTAGCGCAAACTCGACCGGCAGATGTGAGAGTGCTTTACATTTTTTTTTTTTTTTTAAATAGCGCGAACTAGACCCGAGACATCGGGTATCAGAGCGCTTTACACGAGCACCAGTTGCGTTACATGAGGACACATTCATTTTTTTTTTTTGTTAGGCACATGAGCACCCGTTGCATTACAGACACATTCTTTTCAGTTTCCAGGCACTCCATTTGGGGCCCAGATGCAGTAACTGGTTGCTGATTCACAGCTTTAGTATTTGAGACGCCATGTAGCGCCTATCCTCAAGACCTCAGCATAGTGGCTATTTTCAGGGCATTTTATAAAAATCTCCAATCCATTACCAAGAAGGAGTCGTCTTGTTAAATGGGTAGGATTGGCACATGGTGCCTACTCCTGACGCCTTTAGGATGCAGCGCTATAATAAGTGCATTTGCTAATTGCAGCGCAGTGTCAAACAACAGTGTCTGGTGTGGAGGGGTGTGTTATGCCCTAAGTAGTACAATGCGCTTCTTGCTTGCAGTTTTATATAGGACAAACTCAACCCACAGGTACGAGAGCGCTTTACATGAGCACCCGTTGCATTACAGACACACATTCATTTTGGTTTCCAGACCCTCTCTTTGGGGCCTAGAAGCAGTACCAGGTTGCTGACACACAGTTGTAGTATTTGAGACGACATGTAGCGCTTATCCTCAAGACCTCAGCGTAGTGGCTACCAGGCGCACAACGCCCATTGGGCTCAACGGGCTCCCCCCGTCGTGTGTGTCAGCCCGGGCTGAGACAGCTTCCCGGGTACACACACAGACAGTTTTTGAGCTGCCAGCCGCACCCGAGTACTTCACAGGTCTTTAAAAGAGCATTCACTTGTTAACAAGGCTTTGTTGTTTTTTCACCCCTTCTTAGAGCCCCTGCATCTCCACTCTGCCTATGGCTGGAAGAATTAGCCCCCCCGAAATTTTTATCAGACCCCACCCCCCCGAAATTTGCCTCTAGTTGCGCCTCTGGTGGCTACTGTCAGGGAATTTTATGAAAATTTCCAATCCATAACCAAGAAAAACATTTGTACAAAAATGGTTTGGAGTTTGCGGGGGAGGGATCCACCCAAATAAACAAATAATGGCAATAGACGTATGAACAAAGTATCATGGATTTCATTGTATTGGTTTCTTTATTTTCACATCAAATTTGTTATTAGATTCTATCGCCTTGTGGTGACTCCTACTTAGCCCAAAACCAATGAGCTCTTTCTTGAAGAAAATGCTCAAGTCATATGTGTGGGTCACCTATCAGTGCCATTTCCAATATCTTCCTCTCACAGGTAGCGGACTCCTTAGTTTGCTAAAGCAGTCTTGAAGATAAATAAAATAAATCTCGGCCAGATTTCTAATAAGGACGAATCTTTCTGAGTTGCCCACTATAGTGGTTGGTTTTAGTGGTCTTGCACACACTGAAACTGCTTTTGGAGGCATAAAGGTACTACTGAATAATGAAAAACGTATAAGAATACCTTTCTTAATATGTTTTGGTTTTAAAAAGAAATTTAAATACCACATTTCTCACTGTCCACATAGGCAGGTTGTTATTTAGTGCAATGTTTCATTGCAGGAAAGCTGCCTTTTCTCCTTCGTCACCCCAGATTTTTAACCTTTTTTATCAACTCTATTTTTGCGGCTTACTGCCTTGCACAGTAGCACTGATCAGTGCCACTATCTATCCACCATGCCACATAATTCTACTACACAAAACACTAAACAACACACAATTCCACATCACACAAAAAAGCGAACAATTCCAATACAACACACACAAATCCACTACACACCACATGCGTCCACTACACTAGAAAACACGAGTAAAAAAAATGATAATTTACACCAATAACTTTAACAATAACTTTAACTCACAAATGCGAGACCTATTGCATTGCAAATGCTTGTTTATTTAGTCAGTCTGTCTGTGAGGCCAGTGACATGATCTTTATAAAGGTTTGCAAACCACTGTCCACAAAAGCCTTACCACTTAGTTATTCAGTGCTCCACCAATTGACACTCCTGTAATTTCAAAAAATGACTAGATCGATTTTCAGCAACTTTAAAACTTTCAGGATTCTCAGTTAATGCTTTCAGCAGTTCACTGGGGGATTAAGGCAATGCAATGGTGCAGAAACCGCACTCTTGGAGTTTTGGGGTCTACTTTCCCTATTATCAACAACAATGCATCTTTTTTACTAGTGGTATTAAACTTTTCATAGACGTTTGACACAGTGAACCACCACACCTTTCTACAGCATCTGTCTACAATGGTAAAAACTCTGGATACTACAGGATGCTTACAGTGTCTCTTGAACATCTGACACCAGCAGATCAAATTAGGAACGTTCACAAATAGCCCCATTAGGCTAGATTGTGGAGTCCCACAGTTTGTTTCTGGCTCCAGCCTTTTTCTGTCTTTGCTGTTAATCCCTTATCAATCTCTTCCAAGGGATACAGGTGTCAATCCAATCCCAATCCAGTTTATATTAAATTTTCTTCTGACCGTACCCAAATAGATAACTAGAACATTGACTAGTAGACTTTAGCCATGGATGACTTGTAATTATCGCCAAGTTAGCAGCTCAAAAAACAATTATGATTTTTGGTCGAAAAGTCAGCCTCCATTAGCAGCCACACCAGTGTCAAACATCTTTGATGTAGGTTTCCAGTTCCACAGATAACGTTAAAAAACTTGGCATCCTGATTGACACCCAGACAGCCTTCTTACCCGGGTTAATAAGGTAGTAAAAACTGCAACTTTAAGTTCTGCAAAATAAAAACAGTTCTTTGTTATTTTAATAAAAGCAGAAGTTAGTGGTCAGAGTGGCAATGCTGATTCATTGGAATGCCCTTTATGCTAGTTTACTAAACATCCTGTTTGGTGTGGACCAGAAAGCTCAAAATACAGCTATAAGTTATGACTGGCACAGAGAAAAGAGACTGTATCAGCAGTTGTAGGATTCTGCATGTGATAGATTGTATTTATTTTAAGATAGCATGTCTCGCCTTTAAGACCATAACCTTCTGGCTTCGTTTTTTTTTTACTCCTTCTCTTGTCGCAACTTACGAAGGCAGCTCTTCTGATGTTCCTAAAATTCTACCCCAGTACTTGAGGTGAGCAAACCTTTTCAGTACAGTGACTAGTATCTGAAGCTTGCTTTCCATGAACATCAGACTATCCCACATGGACAGCCATTCTCCAGGAAACAGCTGAGCACTTACTAAGTCTGCTTTGCTACACAGTTTTAAGTCTAAGTGCTGCTAGTCAGGTGAAAAACATGCCATTGTTGTCAAACCCACATACGTGTGTCCTCTTATCATGGCGTATTCTGAGTAACTGATGAGTCTGTTCTCTACATAGTAATCTGCCAGTGAAAGCATTAAGGACTTCTGAGTTAAGAGACACCCCTTAGGAAAAAAATGCCAAATGTGACGTGGGAAATGATTGTGAATAATATGAGGGCACTGGGTCAAGAAAAAAACATCTAAACTATTTCACCATATGATTGTTGTGGAAACTGAGTGTTAAAGTTGTGATTAGATACCTGTAAGCATTGTTCAGGAGAGAACGTGTTCTAGCTTCAGTAAGGAAGGTTGCTTTGTTTGTAGTGCCACAGTTTGAGTTCAGTGTGAAGCTTCATTACAAAGGTTTCTAAACTATGCCATCAGTGCCAGTTGGAGATGAGCAAGGAAAATGGTCTTCGAGTATTGCAAAAAGTGGTGCCCAGTTAGTGTGCTGTAAAGCCATGAAAATGGTATTTAACGCTATACAATGTGTAAAAGGAAGGATTCCACTGTACCTCGAGTGGATTACTTACTTGCAGACTTATGCCCTTTGTCAGCTGATTGTCTTGGTGAGCTAATGCTCTCTGCAAAAGTATTCAGTGAGCCGTGGGACAGAAGTTCGAATCTGCGCAAGTCCGATTCAGCCCTTTGTCCTTCTCAGGCCGTGAAAGTAAATATGATTAAATTAGTTATTAGCAATACCATTATTGACAGTAGTTAGAAATGTCAGAAGTGCAGTGTGATGCTCTATATTTAAAAAGTCATCTAGACTGCACAATCCTGGATATGTTTTCATCCAGTTTTAGTGAGGGAATTGTGATGTTTTGTTATTGTGTTCTAAAGATTATACATTTAAGGTAGTCCCCGTTCCTTTCTAAATATTTATTTGGTGAAAGCAAGTGGGATTAACTTGTATATCTAATATGAAAAACATGACACAATTTTCTTTTGAAGACATCAATTTCTGAAATGCCCCTTGGGTCTCCTGCAACCTAAACAACAAACACAGCCGTTGATAGTAGTTATTTTCCAAGCACTTTATGATCTTCATGTTATCGTGCAGTTTCCCCTCTTCATTTCTGATCTATTTAAAAGTGTGCTACTAAAGAACTAGATAAATTAGATTCATAATCTAATATTCATTATTTCCCAGTTATTTCCTCCACAAGAGGGATACTTATGGATCTTCAAAATTTGCCTCCAAAGTTTTGTTCAAATTATCATGCTTGCTCCTCGAAAGTTCAAATTATTGGTCACGCCCACATTATATGACAGGAATCCTCAACTATGTGACATCGTGGGCATTGATCACAAAAATCGGACATTTAAGTTAAGCACTTTGGGTTTATTAAAACCTATTGGACGAAAAATATTGTATACAAAAGTTTTCAGTTTAGCCATTATTAGTCGTTGCATGGAGATTGATTTAATGCATTGTAAAGAAAAAGTATGCCATCAGAGTTAAATGCAGTTTGTATTAACGTGTTGTATTGAACTGCTGGCTAATAATCTAGAAAATTCTTAATAAAACATTAAAACGCACCGTGCATGACACAATATTAGCTATATTGACCTCACTAATAGTGAAACCCAAGTACTTAATTATGCAAGCGTCCCTGATGGATGACCAGGCATAGTAGATGCCTGAAAATATCAGAAGGCGTGAGGTGCATTGTATCGAATGCATCTTTAATCCCCTTATACTTACTTCCTTTATGCATCTATAAACTTTCAATGTTCTTATGGATCTATATATTCATTACTTTCTTCTAATCCAGCATATCCATGCACTACCCTATTTCTCACCCTATACCTCTTTCAATATATCTTCTACCTCAACTCTTTGACTCATCTCAAACCTGTTTCTACTACTCTTTCCAATGCACTACCCTATTTCTCACCCTACACCTCTATCATTATATCCTCTACATCCACTCTCTCATTCATCTCAAACCCCATACCACTACTATGACCCCCAAAATAGCCCTTTCTAGACTCTCCCCTACTCTACCCCTCCATGCACCATCTGACACCTTTTTTTTTACCATACTGATCCCCCAAATCAACTTCCTTTATGCATCTATATACCTTCCATGTACTTGGATCTATGTATTTATTACTTTCCTCTCAAAAAAAAAATGCATATTCAATGCACTACCCTATTTCTCACCCTATACATCTATCAATATCTTTAATCTACGTATACCTCCTTTATGCATCTATAAACTTTCCATGTACTTATGGATCTATATATTAATTACTTTCTTCTAATTCAGCATATCCAATGCACTACCCTATTTCTCACCCTATACCTCTTTCAATATATCTTCTACCTCAACTCTCTGACTCATCTCAAACCTGTTTCTACTACTCTTTCCAATGCACTACCCTATTTCTCACCCTATACCTCTATCATTATATCCTCTACATCCACTCTCTCATTCATCTCAAACCCCATACCACTACTATGACCCCCAAAATAGCCCTTTCTAGACTCTCCCCTACTCTACCCCTACATGCACAATCTGACACCTTTTTTACTAAACTGATCCCCCAAAACAAGCCTTTCTAAACTCTTCCCTCTGACTCTTCCCCTCCACATCCTTTTTTTCTCATCCCAAGCCTCCCACTACTGCTATGACATCCCAAAAAAAAAAAATCCTTCACTCTTCTATCGCTCCACTATCCTTTTCAATCAAAATAACAGACTAACAAATCCACTTATCAAATTTCATATTTCATGATACTGATTCACCAATAATCCTTTATGGGTTCCGAGTAGCGTGCTACTTGCCGAAAAAGCACTTCAACACCTCATTAGGGGTAGCAAGCACTATATAAATGCAACCCTTTTTCCCTCTTCTATCCCTCCACTATCCTTCTCAATACAAATAACTGACTAATATCCACCACTCAAATTACTTTCATATTTCACCATACTAATTCACCACTAATCCTTTATGGGTTCTGGAATAGCGTGCTACTCGCCGAAAAAGCGCTTCAACACCCCAACAGGGGTAACAAGCGATATATAAATGCAAACCTTTTTCCCTCCTCTATCCCTCCGCTATCCTTCTCAATCCAAATAACTGATTAACATATCATCCACCACTCAAATTACTTTCATATTTCACTATACTAATTCAACACTAATCCTTTAATGGGTTCCGGAGTAGCGTGCTACACGCCAAAAAAGCACTTCAACACCCCAACAGGGGTAACAAGCGCTATATAAATGCAAACCTTTTTCCCTCCTCTATTCCTCCGCTATCCTTCTCAATCCAAATAACTGATCAATATCCACCACTCAAATTACTTTCATATTTCACTATACTAATTCATCACTAATCCTTATGGGTTCCGGAGTAGCGTGCTACTCACCAAGAAAGTGCTTCAACACCCCATTAGGGGTAACAAGCGCCATATAAATTCAAACCTTTTTTTCCCTCTTCTATCCCTCCGCTAATCTTCTCAATCCAAATAACTGACTAATATCCACCACTCAAATTACTTTCATATTTCGCTATACTAATTCACCACTAATCCTTTATGGGTTCCGGAGTAGCGTGCTACTCGTCAAAAAAAAGCTCTTCAACACCCCATCAGGGATAACAAGCGCTATATAAAGGCAAACCTTTTTCCCTCTTCTATCCCTCCGCTATCCTTCTGAATCCAAATAACTGACTAACCTATCCACCACTCACATTACTTTCATATTTCACTATACTAATTCAACACTAATCCTTCTTGGGTTTCGGAGTACCGTGCTACTTGCTGAAAAAGCGCTTTGACGCCTCGTCAGGGGTAGTAAGCGCTATATAAATGCAATTGCAATACAATACTTTGGAGGCCATGCCCCCTTTCTCCACCACTCTGCAAACGCGCCTCCCGGTAGACAACGGGCTGGGGTATGAAGTCCACTTTACTCCTGAGGGACTTTGGGGGCCAAGAAGCCCTCCTGGTTTCTCCTGTAAGTCCTATGCAGTGGAATTCCTGAGCACTGGTCGGAGGCCCAGCCCCCTTTCTCCACCACTCTGCAAATGCGACTACTAGTTAAAGCAGCATTTGCAATCTAATAGGTTTTGCATTTGCGAGAGTTAGAGCTATTGGCGTTGTAAATGTAAAATTTTTTACTAATGTTTTTTGGAGTGGAGTGGATGTACGTTGTGTGTAGTGGAATTATGTGGTATGTTGTGCAGTGAAATTATGTGGCTAGAAAGTATGTGGTATTTAGTGTATAGGAATTATGTAGAGTGGGATTATGTGTTATGGAGAGTAATTATGTGGTATGGTAGTCTGTGTTGTGGAGTGGTAACCTCAGGTTTAGTCTTCCTCGTTTCCATAGAAGCTCAACTATGAACTCAGTGAGAAAAAAAAAAAGGAATCACCGAGGAGCACTTGTGGACCTAGTCAGAGGTATTAGCAGGGCCACTGAAATTATGCGACTGTTTGGCTGCACCGACTTTCTCACAATTATACATTTTCCGCATTAGCCACATAATCCATCATCTGCTCCCTAATCTGCAGATTTGAACAAAAAAAGCGTTGTTTCTAGCTCAAACGGCTCAAACGTTACCAAAAATGCACAACAAGTGTTACAGTGTGGTGGAAGGCCCTTTGCAAACCTAGAATGGTCATCTGTTACTTATTGCTAAATGTGGGTGTTAAACTGGCACTACTGGTGTGCAAACCACTCTTGCTTCTTTTTGCGCATCTCTTGCCTCTTTCTGCATTTTTGTTGCTTCTTTCTGCACATTTCTTTCTTTTTCTGCACTTCTCTTGCCTCTTTCTGCACATCTCTTCTACTTTCTGCACCTCTCTTGCCTCTTTCTGCACCTCACTTGCTTCTTTCTGTACCCCTCTTGCCTCTTTCTGCACCCTTCTTCCCTCTTTCTGCACCTCCCTTGCCTCTTTCTGCACCCCTCTTACCTCTTTCTGCACCCCCTTTGCTTCTTTCTGCACATCTGTTCCTTCTTTCTGCACTTCTTTTGTTTCTTTCTGCACCTCTCTTGCTTCTTTCTGCTTCCCTCTTGCCCCTCTTTCTCCACCCCTCTTCACCCTTTCTGCATCTCTGTTGCTTCTTTCTGCACTTCTCTTGCTTCTTTCTGCACCCCTCGTGCCTCTTTCTGCACCCCTTTTCCCTCTTTCTGCTCCGTTCTTTGCTCTTTGTGCACTTCTGTTCCTTCTTTCTGCACTTCTCTTGCCTCTTTCTGCACCCCTCTTACCTCTTTCTGCACATCTGGTGGTTCTTTTGCAGTGCTCTTGCTTCTTCTGCACCTCTATTGCATATTTCTGCACCCCTAGTGACTCTTTCACACCCCTCTTCCCTCTTTCTGCACCCATCTTCCCTCTTTCTGCACCCATCTTGCCTCTTTCTGCACCTTTGTTCCTTCTTTCTGCACTTCTTTTGCTTCTTTCTGCACCTTTCTTGCTTCTTTCTGCACCCCTCTTCCCTCTTTCTGCACCCCTCTTGCCTCTTTCTCCACCTCTGTTCCTGCTTTCTGCACTTCTTTTATTTCTTTCTGCACCTCTCTTGCTTCTTTCTGCACACTCTTGCCTGCTTCTGTACCCCTCTTCCCTCTTTCTGTACCCCTCTTGCCTCTTTCTGCCCCCCTCTAGCCTCTTTCTGCATATATGTTCCTTCTTTCTGCACGTCTTTTGTTTTTTCTGCATCTCTCGCTTCTTTCTGCACCCCTGTTACCTCTTTCTGCACCTCAATTGCCTGTTTCTGTAACTCTCTTGCCTCTTTCTGCACTTTTCTTGCCTTTTTCTGCACCTCTGTTGCTTCCTTCTGCACTTCTCTTGCCTCTTTCTGCACCCCTCTTGCCTCTTTCTGCACCTCTGTTGCTTCTTTCTTCACTTCTCTTGCTTCTTTCTGTACCTCTCTTGCTTCTTTCTGCACCCCACTTGCCTCTTTCTGCACTCTTCTTCTCTCTTTGTACAACTCTCTTGCCTCTTTCTGTACCTCTTGCCTCTTTCTGCACCCCTCTTGCCTCTTTCCGCATCTCTTTTGCTTGTTTATTCCCTTCTTTTGCCTCTTTCTGTACTACTTTTGCCTCCTTCTGTACCTCTGTTGTTTCTTACTGCACTGCTCTTGCTTCTTTCTGTACCTCTCTTGCCTCTTTCTCCACCTCTGTTCCTTCTTTCTGCACTTGTTTTGTTTCTTTCTGCACCTCTCTTGTTTGTTTCTGCACACTCCTGCCTGCTTCTGAACCCATCTTCCCTCTTTCTGCAACCCTCTTGTCTCTTTCTGCACCCCTCTTGCCTCTTTCTCTACCTCTGTTCCTTCTTTCTGCACTTCTTTTGTTTTTTTCTGCACCTCTCGCTTCTTTCTGCATCCCTGTTCCCTCTTTCTGCACCTCTTTTGCCTGTTTCTATAACTCTCTTGCCTCTTTCTGCACTTTTCTTGCCTTTTTCTGCACCTCTGTTGCTTCCTTCTGCACTTCTCCTGCCTCTTTCTGCACCCCTCTTGCCTCTTTCTTCACCTCTGTTGCTTCTTTCTGTACTTCTCTTGCTTCTTTCTATACCTCTCTTGCTTCTTTCTGCACCCCTCTTGCCTCTTTTTTCACCTCTGTTGCTTCTTTCTGCACTTGTTTTGTTTCTTTCTATACCTCTCTTGCTTGTTTCTGCACCCTCTTGCCTGCTTCTGAACCCCTCTCCCCTCTTTCTGAAACCCTCTTGTCTCTTTCTGCACCCCTCTTGCCTCTTTCTTCACCTCTGTTCATTCTTTCTGCACTTCTTTTGTTTTTTTCTGCACCTCGCTTCTTTCTGCACCGCTGTTCCCTCTTTCTGCACCTTTTTTGCCTGTTTCTGTAACTCTCTTGCCTCTTTCTGCACTTTTCTTGCCTTTTTCTGCACCGCTGTTGCTTCCTTCTGTACTTCTCTTGCCTCTTTCTGCACCCATCTTGCCTCTTTCTGCATCTCTGTTGCTTCCTTCTGCACTTCTTGTGCTTCTTTCTATACCTCTCTTGCTTCTTTCTGCACCCCACTTGCCTCTTTCTGCACCCTTCTTCCCTCTTTGTGCACCTCTCTTGCCTCTTACTGCACCCCTCATGCCTCTTTCCGCATCTCTTTTGCTTGTTAATGCACTTCTTTTGCCTATTTCTGTACCCCTCTTGCCTCCTTCTGTACCTCTGTTGTTTCTTATTGCACTGCTCTTGCTTCTTTCTGCACCTCTCTTGCAAATGTCTATACCCTCTTGCCTCTTTCTGTACCCCTCTTGCCTCCTGCACCTCTGTTAGTTCTTTCTGCACTGCTCTTGCTTCTTTCTGCACCTCTTTTACCTGTTTCTGCAACTCTCTTGCCTCTTTCTGCACTTCTCTTGCCTCCTTCTGCACCTCTGTTGCTTCTTTTTTGCACTTCTCTTCCTCTTTCTGTATGCCTCGTGCCTCTTTCTGCACTTCTCTTGCTTCTTTCTGCACTTCTCTGGCTTCTTTCTGCACCCATCTTGCCTCTTTCTGCACCCCTCTACCCTCTTTGTGCAACTCTCTTGCCTCTTTCTACATCTCTCTTCCCTCATTCTGCACCACTCTTGCCTCTTTCTGCACCCTTTGTGCCTCTTTCAGCACCTCTGTTGCTTCTTTCTGCACTTCTCTTCCTTCTTTCTCCACCCCTCATGCCTCCTTCTGCACCTCTGTTGCTTCTTTCTGCACTTCTCTTGGTTCTTTCTGCACTGCTCTTGCCTCTTTCTGCATCCCTCTTGCCTCTTTGAGCACCACTTTTGCTTCTTTCTGCACTTCTCTCTCCTCTTTCTGCACCCCTCTTTCCTCTTTCTGCACCTCTGTTGGTTCTTTCTGCACTTCTATTGCCTCTTTCTGCACCTCTCTTGCTTCTTTCTGCACCTCACTTGCCTCTTTCAGCACCTCTCTTGCTTTTTTCTGCAGATCTCTTTCCCCTTTCTGCACCTCACTTGCCTCTTTCAGCACCTCTGTTGCTTTTTTCTGCAGATCTCTTGCCTCTTTCTGCACCCCTCTTTTCTCTTTCTGCACCTCTCTTGCCTCTTTCTGTACCTCAGTTGCCTCTTTCTGTACTACTCTTGCTCTTTCTGCACCCTTTGCGTCTCTTTCAGCACCTCTGTTACTTCTTTCTGCACTTCTCTTCCTTCTTTCTGCACCCCTCCTGCCTCTTTCTGTACCTCTCTTGCCTCTTTGGTCACCCTTCCTACTTTTTTCTGCACCCCTCTTGCCTCTTTTTGCACCTCTGTTTGTTCTTTCTGCACTGCTCTTGCTTCTTTCTGCACCTCACTTGCCTCTTTCTGCACTTCTCTTGCTTCTTTCTACACCTCTGTTGCTTCTTTCAGCAACTCTCTTGCCTCTTTCTGCACTTCTCTTTTTTCTTTCTGCACCCCTCCTGCCTCTTTCTGTACCTCTCTTGCCTCTTTGTGCACCTCTCGTACCTCTTTCTGCACCCCTCTTGCCTCTTTTTGCACCTCTGTTGCTTCTTTCTGCACTGCTCTTGCTTCTTTCTGCACCTCATTTGCCTCTTTCTGCACTTCTCTTGCTTCTTTCTACACCTCTGTTGCTTCTTTCAGCAATTCTCTTGCCTCTTTCTGCACTTCTCTTGCTTGTTGCTGCACCTCTCTTGCATCTTTCTGCACCTCTGTTGCCTCTTTCAGCACTTCACTTGCTTCTTTCTGCACCTCTCTTGCCTCCTTCGGCACCTCTGTTGCTTCTTTCTGTACCCCTCTTGCCTCTTTCTGCACCCCTCTTCCCTCTTTGTGCAATTCTCTTGTCTCTTTCTACACCTCTCTTCCCTCTTTCTGCACTGCTCTTGCCTCTTTATGTATCCCTCTTGCCTCGTTGAGCACCTATTTTGCTTCTTTCTGTACTTCTCACTCCTCTTTCTGCACCCTTCTTGCCTCTTTCTGCACCTCTGTTGCTTCTTTCTGCACTTCTATTGCCTCTTTCTGCACCTCTCTTGCTTCTTTCTGCACCTCACTTGCCTCTTTCAGCACCTCTGTTGCTTTTTTCTGCAGATCTCTTGCTTCTTTCTGCACCTCACTTGCCTCTTTCAGCACCTCTGTTGCTTTTTACTGCAGATTTCTTGCATCTTTCTGCATCCCTCTTTTCTCTTTCTGCACCTCTCTTGCCTCTTTCTGCACCCCTGTTCCCTCTTTCTGCACCTTTCCTGCCTGTTTCTGCACCTCTCTTGCCCCTTTCTGTACCTCTGTTGCCTCTTTCTGCACTTCTCTTGCTCTTTCTGCACCCTTCGTGCCTCTTTCAGCACCTCTGTTACTTCTTTCTGCACTTCTCTTCCTTCTTTCTGCACCTCTCTTGCTTCTTTCTGCACCTCACTTGCCTCTTTCAGCACCTCTGTTGCTTTTTTCTGCAGATCTCCTGCATCTTTCTGCACTTCTCTTTCCTCTTTCTGCACCACTGACTTAGAGGTAGTTTTAATCTCCCTGCCCTATTATGTACTAGGGCCTTACAGGGGAGGTCATGCCGATCACAGGGGTACGCCAACCCATAGTGTACCCTAGTATATGTAGGTGTTTTCACTGTATTTTAAGTGTCTTTCAGCATAGCACTGGCTCCGGGCCTGGTTAGGCAGAGCCCAGGGTCAGTCAGAGTCAGTTGCCACCAGTACCAGTCAGCAAAAAGTTGGGTAGTGCCCAGGGCACAGGATGACTTTGCAACAAGGCCTCTTTCTGCACCTCTGTTGGTTCTTTCTGCATTTCTCTTGCTTCTTTCTGCGCCTTTCTTCCTCTTCCTGCACATGTCCTACCTCTGTAGGCATTGTTAGAAATTAGCATTTAAAAAAAACCTTAGAAATTCACTGAAAAAACCATATGTTTTAAGGATGTTATAGTTAGAAACTAGCAATTAAAAAACCTTTGAAATTCACTGAAAAACCCATAGGTTTCAGTGACATTAAAGTTAGAAATGAGCATTTAAAAAAACCTTAGAAATTCACTGAAAAAATCACAGGTTTCAGGGACGTTATAGTTAGTTGGACATTTCACTCGTACAAAACCAGAGAAATTCGACCATTATAGTTAGTTGAGCTAACTATAACTCGCGTCCCCGCAATGCACTGCTGATGACGTCACATATTACATCATTCATGACATGGTCAGTGACATCATTGATGACATCACTGATGACATCTCAAATGACATCACTGATGGCATCATCCACGTGATAATCTGAGGCACCTCCTCACACCCTAATATAACACCCACTCTAAAATATAGTCTACCATTTCCGAACCATAGACACACCAATACCAGTTACTACATACCCACTCACTGATTCCTAGTTCTACACACACATCCACTCATTCACCCATACAGTCACTCATACATGCAGTCACTCATCAGCACAGCACTATCATATGCACTCATACACCTATACAGACACTCACACACCGCCACTCATCCATAGAGTTACTCACACAACTAGTCAGTCATGCAAAGAATCAATCACACTCCCATTTACTCACCTATACAGTTATACACATACCACCTCACTTATTCATACAGATACTAACACATACTCACTCTCTTATACAATCACTGATACAAGCACACACTCATCCATACAGCCACTCTCACAATCACTCACTCTCACATATAGTCATGTATATACTCCAACACTCACATATACTGCGTTTCACATATGTAGTTACTCACACATGTACCACTGAGACATCCATTCACTCACCAACACACCCATACACACACTCACCCACCCATACATCCCTTCAAAAATGCAGTCTTGAACCCATACACCCAGTGAATCACCCACTCACACATCTATGCACATTAAGATAAGAAAATGTTCTGCGTCTGTGTATGTATTATAAATAGGGCTCCCGGTTTTAAGGTATTTATTTTTTTAACATTTCCATCTGTATTTATCCATATATATTTTTGGGCCATCTTATTGATATTTATCCATATTTATTTTGTGTTTTGAGAATAAATGGAGTTCCACATTTATTTCACTGATAAACATGCAGTCATACTTTGCTATCTGTTGCATTTTAGTAAATTAAACAGTCAATTATAGTGAAACATTACACCCACAGGTAAATATCAGCCTTATAATACACATATATGTTAACACATGCCTGTATTTAGGGAAATCTGAACCTGTTTTAATCCTCCCATGCTGTCTATCTGCTCAGCTGTTGTCCTGGAAAGCACGAAATACAGCATGGAGAGTCACCCACAAGAAGCATAATTGTCTGTATTTGTCCACTTTTAAAAATATATACAGACAGAAAACACATTGTTTTCTGTCTGTATTTATCTGTAAAAAGCAGTAAAAACGGAAAACTGGGAGTCCTAATTATAAAGTAGTAATACTTGTTAGGTATGTATTAGGAAGGAGGACTTCTCCGACTAAAACGCGACGCATTTTGATACACCCGGATCTGTACGGCAGGAACTTTGATGCTGTACTACTAAATTTACTGATGAAGTCTTGAGGCTCGTTGTACTCACTTACGAGCGTATGTGCTTTTGTGACTTTCTACGCATTATAAGTGCATATACTTCTTAAAACTGGACAGACTGAACACTAGTCAGATTTTAACGCGTCGTACTACATTTTAACCTCACTTTTCGACATTGGAAAGTGTTTCTAAGTCCTACTCTGTAACAGAAAAATCAAAGTATCTGGCCTATCATTTTTGCTGTGGCATATCCCATACTATTGAGGGATCCTGAAGATCTACAATATGATGCTTTCGACTATTTTTTGAGCCCTCAAGAAGTCGTTTCACGACGAAACACGCGTCGGCTGTCAACATCAACAACATTCACTACGTGTCAACACAAACAAGATTATTTTTGTGTTCTTGCCTGTTCTGTACTTGGATGACTATTGTTTTCATCAGATACTTAGAATGATGTTATGTTTATCATTAAAATAACTGACAACAAGTTCAGTAGTGAAACTCATTAGGGGTTGTGCTCTGTAACTAATTATTTGTTATGTGTATGGGAATTTTTTTTTTCTCCATACAAGATAACACTGGGTGAGTGGCACAGTGTTGTACATCGAGCACGCCTCTTTACAGATTGTTACATTTGGACTTTTGGTAAACAGAACAGAGGTGCTGGCCGGTGCGTTTCTCTACCACTGCCATTCATATTGTAATTGTTATGCATTAGGAAGTGTTTGTCAATGTGGTTTTTTACTTATATGACCAGTTTGCATATGCTTAGAAGGTGAGATATGTTTTTTGTCGTTGCAAATAGTTATATGTATGGTGGGACTCTTGAGTTTATTTAAAGATGCATAGAACTATGGGCCTTATTTACAACAAAGTGACTCAGTGCAGTGCCGCAAGCCATTTTGCTGCACCGCACTGAGTCAGTTATGAAGCAAAGGGATGCGTCATATCTTCAACGATATGACAGATCCCTGTGCTCTCCCTGTCCTGGCGCACAATTGGCTGCCATGCGCTGACACAGGCACCCTTGCACCATCAAGAAAGCTATCTCCAGGATAATAGATTCGTTTATGTTATTGATTACAGAGGACGATGTTTTGAAATGAAGAATGGTTACATAGAAGGGTAAACCCAAAACGTCACTGGGACCTGGGTATAGAGCAGTACATAAGAAAAATGGTCCCAGTACACGATTGCATAGAAGAACCACAAAATTACATTGAATTAAACATAAATTACACAAACCATCTTATTCTTCATGTACAGTGTTGTTTAATCACACTGAACATACAGTAGTTCATAATATTTTCACTGATATTTATAAAGCAGTGCCCCAAGAGGGAAGGGTGGAGGTAAAGTGAATGAAGTGAGGATAGGGAAGTGAGTGAAACGGTGTACAATTCACATAATCAATTGTTATAAAACACAAAAGCGGCTCATAAAGGAGCCAGATCTTCTTATTAGGTACAAATGTTAGATAGCCATGATTGTAAACAGGGTCACAGTGATGAATCGCTGTTGGTCAAACTGGCTAGTATGGTAGATGTCGACGTTTCGACCCCTGAATAATAGTAGGTCAATGTATCCCTTATGTCGGGGTCTTCTTCAGGACAGGAGTGTAGGTGGGTGAATGGGGGCAGGTTATCTAGAGGCAGAATAAAAAAGTTTAAAAACCGAAAATTCCCATATAGGGGTGAAATAAAACTACAGGAGAGAAATGAAATCTAAAAGATTACCATCAGTGGCCCATTCATTGGGCCTGAGGGGCAAGTGGGCGCGTAGGCTCCAAACTGTAGTGGGCGAGAACAAACACCTGCAAAAGAATTGAGCAGGTTCAGAATACAAATAGGATCCACTCCTATAGATAAGGAATGGTTGGACCTCTCTAGTGCACTTACTTCAGCGCGTACTCAAAGATGCCTGAATTGGGGGTGGGCCACACAGGGTTAATCTCCTGGGCCCGGAAAAATTACTTGTGAGGTCAATGTGGAGGGCCAAATTGCTCCGTACTCAGTCGTTCCTAGGAAAATAATGACAGACGGTCGGTTGGTTGCACCAACTCCAAACATTGTGAAAACACCTCTGTATTGCATATATACAATGGAGCACATACCCAAATTTACAGGTCGAAGACCGAAAAAAACACACAACCCAGCGTTAAGAAAATAAACAGCCTAACGTGGGACCCGTGCTATTTAAGAAAAGCTGAAAAATACAGTATTGCACCCACTTATGTGATTAATGCTGGCTGCCTGTCTCTCGAGGGCTACGAGGTCAATAAAAGAAAGCACGAAGTGCAGGGATGTCACCTGTATGACAGAAAACAGCTATCTAAATAATGTGAAAAAACAGCGCCTGTAATGGACGACTGCATTTCAGGAGCGTCATGCTTGAAAGGGAAACACGCGTTTCTAAAAAGCCTGTATTATTTACCGTCTCTGTGTTAAATAGACAAAAGCACAAAAGACAGAGATGTACTGTGCGCGGCAGGGGCTTACTGTAACTCCAGGAAACGTCTCAGTCCGTCAAGGGAAACCCGAGAACTGCATCCTGTCAATTAAATAGGCCAGTGAAAACCGGTCCATTAGCCAGGTGTACGTGACAAAATGCAGGTTCCCTTAGTGTGAATCCGAAAAACGGAAGGGAAAACAGACTGTAAAAAGCAGAGCCTACTACGAGGTTGCTGAGTATCATTCTCAGCAAAGTCTGAAAAGAAATCCCATTTAAATGCAAAAAGGTCAAATTAACAAAGTGAACTCCGTCATGTTGATAAAAACCTTGGTAAATCATTATATGCATTATGGCGAACAACATCACATAAGAATACAAATCATAAACGTGGTCATATTGAGACATTGCTGTACATACGAAATAATTTAGCAATCTGGGGAGACAAAAGGCAGATATATATGTACACACGAAATTATTCAACAGACATGGGGAGACAAAAGGCAAAGAAGGATTTATCCTATAACTAAGCATGGCTCATTATGCATCACAGGTCCCCCCACATGAGAGTGTGTATATATGGATATAGAGCTCCATATGGTGCAATAACAGAATAAATAAAGAGCCTAGTTGGTGTATGCTCTATTTATTAATACAGCGTTCTTCTTCTCTGTCTTCTCTCGGTTAAGGGCCATGGGTCACCCATATTCTGAAGAGTCTAAGTATAATACTACATAGCTAGACAAACATCATGATTAGTGGGACGGGCACATGTTCATGGTACAACCTTATAGATGGATAATGTAAACCAGTATATGGTAGGTTTCATAGATACATCATCTGATAAAGCCTGGTTAGAAGGAGGGCAGTATAATCGTATGTTCCTGTATAGGTGAAGATCTTAATAGAAATAGGTCAACTGTAGGGGCTAATGAGAGAATACGCTTAATCTAAAGCAGTCTAATAGCTGTAAAAAGTGCATAGATACATCATCTGATAAAGCCTGGTTAGAAGGAGGGCAGTATGATCGTATATTCCTGTATAGGTGAAGATCTAAATAGAAATAGGTCAACTGTAGGGGCTATTGAGAGAATACGCTTAATCTAAAGCAGTCTAATAGCTGTAAAAAGTGCATTAATGATGTTCACAACCACTCCTTGCGTGGGGATCAGGGTTAACGTGGTGCATCGGGTTGACCTCATGTGAGACAAGCTAGTTGTGCATGGCTGACCTCGGATTCATTCAAACCGTTCTGGATGGAGTCCAAAAGGGACATCCATTTGCATTCCCTCAAATCCAAGATCGTACCAATGTTACCTCCCCTAGGACCAAGGGAGGCCTTCTCAAGGACCACCCAATGAAACTCATCTGGGCTGTGGTCTGCAGTTCTGAAATGTTCAACCAAGGGGGCCCCTTGAACCCCACATCTGATGCGACTGCAGTGTTGCAGAATTCGGGGTTGGACTTTCTGCTGTGTTTGACCGACATATATCAGATTACATGGGCACACGATGCCATAGATCACATTGGTCGAGTTGCAATTTGTAAATGACCTTAAAGTGATCACATGCTGTTTATATGTGAATTCCTTTGTTTGAATTGTAGTTTGGCACGCCTTGCATTGTCCACACTTGAAGTGTCCAAGCGTCGGTGGTAAATTCCACATAGATTGAATTGACGGTGGTTTCAAGGATTCTAAGAAAGAGCGTACTACGTGGTCCTTGACACTTTTGGCTTTTTTGTATGAGTGCATCGGGAGGTTGGTTTGATCTATATCCTCTGATATTAGTCCCCAGTATCCGTTGATCACTTTTTTGATGGCATGACTTTGCGTTGAGAATGTGGTGACACATATCATCCTTTGAGGAGTTTCTTCTGTCCGATCCTTAGGTGTAAGTAAGTCCTCACGAGGGCTATACCATGCCTTTTTCTGGGCTCTTCTTATTAGCTTTCTTGGATAGCCTCTTTCCATCAATCGTTGACTCAAATCATCTGATTGGATAGAGTAATCAATTCTTTTTGAACAATTACTGCGGACCCGAAGGAACTGCCCAAACGGTAAATTGTCTCTCAGTCCTCTCGGATGGTAGCTGTTATACCTGAGAAGGGAATTCCTCTCCGCCGGCTTCCGATATAGAGTTGTATACAAGTGATCATTTTCACACTTAATTGTGATGTCCAAGAAGTCAATTTCATCCGGACTGGAATTCATGGTGAATTGAATGTCTCCACTTCTTTCATTTAGCCAAGAGTGGAAATTGCCTAGTTCCGTAGAGTCGCCGGTCCAGATCATCAATATATCGTCTATGTAACGTCTCCAGAGGGACACCTCCATGATATAGGGGTTTGTTTCATTGAATACAAATGATCTTTCAAAATGGTCCATATATATAATGGCCAAGTCCGGGGCGAATGCAGCCCCCATGGCCACTCCCTTGGTTTGGAAATAGAAGTGTCCATCGAAAAAGAAAAAGTTCTGCATCATTGCTAAGCGTAGTAGGCCAATGATGAAATTGGTCGGTACTCTCATAGGTGCCGGTCGTAGATCCAATGTCTCTCTCATTACATCCAGAGCAGCCTGTTGAGGTATGCTGGTGTACAGGGATACAATATCACAGGTCACCAACAGTTGATTGCTGGGATTGAAAGGGCGCTGGTCAATCAAATTTATAGTTTGCATAGTATCTCTCAAGTAGGCCTGAGTAGACTCCGCTATAGGCTTGAGAAAATGGTCGATATATCTACATAATGGTTCCAACATGGATCCACATCCAGACACTATCGGTCGTCCAGGTGGTTTGACTGGGTCTTTGTGGATCTTAGGCAGGGTATATAGAGTGGGGAGCCGAGGATGTTTCTGGTTTAGATACTGGAATTCATGGTTGGATAGGAAACCTTGTTCAAGGCCATGTGAGGTAAGGATGAATATATCCTCTGCAAGGTCCTTGGAAGGGTCAGATCTTATCTTCTTATAGCTCACTCCATCTTGTAACTGGTTCAGAATCTCTGTCTTGTAGTTTGAGACATCCTGTACGACGATTGCACCACCCTTATCCGCGGGCTTGATCACTATTTCTTTGTTATTCTTCAGGTTGACAAGTGCATCTTTTTCAATTTTCGTAATGTTATACTTGTTATGCTTGTATTCCTTCAGTATTTTAGACACATCCCTCATAACAACACTTTCATAGGCTAAAATCTTGTTAGTCATTTTAAAACCTGGTGGGACAAAGGTAGATGGAGTCCGTAATCCTGTTTGAGAGGTAGCTAATGATGGAGGAGAGTGTTTGAAGAAGTATCTCAGGCGGATTTTCCTAAAAAGCGATGTAATTCCATTTTAACCCCTTCCATGCTCATGACGAGCTCAGCTCGTCATGCTGCGCAGTGCTCGTGTGCGCATGACGAGCTGAGCTCGTCATGAACCCGTCCGCTTAATGCAACGCCTCGCACAGGGCGAAAATCGGCCGCGCATGGAAGGGGTTAAGAGAGAATTCATTGGGGTGTGCTGTGGGCACGAAGGAAAGTCCCTTGCTCAGGACACTGTTTTCTTCATCTCTCAGTCTATAGGAGGAAATGTTAATTACAGGGTTCTGTACTCGTCTCACCACCTGTAGGTCCTCCTCCGCGTGTTGATTTCTCCATGGTTCTCCGGTTGAAAACGAACCTGTTTCTGTACTTGGCCACGTCCTCTGTCCCAATTGCCGCTGGTCGTAGGCTGTCCCCTCTGTATTCCTCTCGGCCATTGTCCGCCCCGGCCCCTTGGTGGTCTCCATTGGCCTTGGCCTAAAAAGGCTGATATGGTCCTTGAGGTTGGTGCCAATTGTCCTGATAGCTAAAGTCTCCGCTGGGACCTGGTTGCTCGTTATCGCTATCCGTGCTGTACGATGAATCCGAAAAGGTGGTATAGTTTCTTCTTCCCCGATATCCCCCTCTTCCTCTGTTGTTAAAGCGACCCTGGTTGTCTTGTTTAAAGTAATCTTCTTGTAAATACGGATATGTGTTCTTTTTTCGTAATATCGTATATCCTTAGCTAGTTTATCCAGCTTCTTTGTTTGCGCATTTGTCTCAAAGTCTTTCAAGGTTTTGCCCAAATGTTCCAGAGCTTCTTTTGCATTGGTAAGTGTCGAGTCTCCTGCGATCTCAAGTTTTAGAGCAGCAATCTGTCCTATGAGAAACTGTACTTGTTCTGCTGCCGTCTCCACCCCCAGCACCATCCAGTGCCTGGAGCAGTTGTTGGCAACAAAACTAAAACCCTCCTTGAATTTCGGGATATCAACAAAAATGGCCGGTTCGTTTCGTACTTGCAGGCCGACTGGTATTATATTAGCCTGCAGATATTTGGTCAAAAGGTGGCCATGTAAGCGGGTCCGTACTAGTTTCTTTTCAAGGCGTTCTAAACGGGAAATCTTTTCGTTCAGTGTAAAGTCAATGTTTGGAGTGGTGGGTGATAGAAAATTTGTGGCAGAGTCTTGTATAAGTTGATTAATATATTCTTCTGTATACGACAAAGTCTCGCTCTCTACCATTGTTTATATAACTGAATGGATCAGTGACAGAACCTCGCAGGTATGCACCTGCACAAATATGGTTACATAGAAGGGTAAACCTCAGCAACCTAGTAGTAGGCTCTGCTTTTTACAGTCTGTTTTCCCTTCCGTTTTTCGGATTCACACTAAGGGAACCTGCATTTTGTCACGTACACCTGGCTAATGGACCGGTTTTCACTGGCCTATTTAATTGACAGGATGCAGTTCTCGGGTTTCCCTTGATGGACTGAGACGTTTCCTGGAGTTACAGTAAGCCCCTGCCGTGCACAGTACATCTCTGTCTTTTGTGCTTTTGTCTATTTAACACAGAGACGGTAAATAATACAGGCTTTTTAGAAACGCGTGTTTCCCTTTCAAGCATGACGCTCCTGAAATGCAGTCGTCCATTACAGGCGCTGTTTTTTCACATTATTTAGATAGCTGTTTTCTGTCATACAGGTGACATCCCTGCACTTCGTGCTTTCTTTTATTGACCTCGTAGCCCTCGAGAGACAGGCAGCCAGCATTAATCACATAAGTGGGTGCAATACTGTATTTTTCAGCTTTTCCTTAAACAGCACGGGTCCCACGTTAGGCTGTTTATTTTCTTAACGCTGGGTTGTGTGTTTTTTTCGGTCTTCGACCTGTAAATTTGGGTATGTGCTCCATTGTATATATGCAATACAGAGGTGTTTTCACAATGTTTGGAGTTGGTGCAACCAACCGACCGTCTGTCATTATTTTCCTAGGAACGACTGAGTACGGAGCAATTTGGCCCTCACATTGACCTCACAAGTAATTTTTCCGGGCCCAGGAGATTAACCCTATGTGGCCCACCCCCAATTCAGGCATCTTTGAGTACGCACTGAAGTAAGTGCACTAGAGAGGTCCAACCATTCCTTATCTATAGGAGTGGATCCTATTTGTATTCTGAACCTGCTCAATTCTTTTGCAGGTGTTTGTTCTCGCCCACTACAGTTTGGCGCCTACGCGCCCACTTGCCCCTCAGGCCCAATGAATGGGCCACTGATGGTAATCTTTTAGATTTCATTTCTCTCCTGTAGTTTTATTTCACCCCCTATATGGGAATTTTCGGTTTTTAAACTTTTTTATTCTGCCTCTAGATAACCTGCCCCCATTCACCCACCTACACTCCTGTCCTGAAGAAGACCCCGACGTAAGGGATACATTGACCTACTATTATTCAGGGGTCGAAACGTCGACATCTACCATACTAGCCAGTTTGACCAACAGCGATTCATCACTGTGACCCTGTTTACAATCATGGCTATCTAACATTTGTACCTAATAAGAAGATCTGGCTCCTTTATGAGCCGCTTTTGTGTTTTATAACAATTGATTATGTGAATTGTACACCGTTTCACTCACTTCCCTATCCTCACTTCATTCACTTTACCTCCACCCTTCCCTCTTGGGGCACTGCTTTATAAATATCAGTGAAAATATTATGAACTACTGTATGTTCAGTGTGATTAAACAACACTGTACATGAAGAATAAGATGGTTTGTGTAATTTATGTTTAATTCAATGTAATTTTGTGGTTCTTCTATGCAATCGTGTACTGGGACCATTTTTCTTATGTACTGCTCTATACCCAGGTCCCAGTGACGTTTTGGGTTTACCCTTCTATGTAACCATATTTGTGCAGGTGCATACCTGCGAGGTTCTGTCACTGATCCATTCAGTTATATAAACAATGGTAGAGAGCGAGACTTTGTCGTATACAGAAGAATATATTAATCAACTTATACAAGACTCTGCCACAAATTTTCTATCACCCACCACTCCAAACATTGACTTTACACTGAACAAAAAGATTTCCCGTTTAGAACGCCTTGAAAAGAAACTAGTACGGACCCGCTTACATGGCCACCTTTTGACCAAATATCTGCAGGCTAATATAATACCAGTCGGCCTGCAAGTACGAAACGAACCGGCCATTTTTGTTGATATCCCGAAATTCAAGGAGGGTTTTAGTTTTGTTGCCAACAACTGCTCCAGGCACTGGATGGTGCTGGGGGTGGAGACGGCAGCAGAACAAGTACAGTTTCTCATAGGACAGATTGCTGCTCTAAAACTTGAGATCGCAGGAGACTCGACACTTACCAATGCAAAAGAAGCTCTGGAACATTTGGGCAAAACCTTGAAAGACTTTGAGAGAAATGCGCAAACAAAGAAGCTGGATAAACTAGCTAAGGATATACGATATTACGAAAAAAAGAACACGTATCCGTATTTACAAGAAGATTACTTTAAACAAGACAACCAGGGTCGCTTTAACAACAGAGGAAGAGGGGGATATCGGGGAAGAAGAAACTATACCACCTTTTCGGATTCATCGTACAGCACGGATAGCGATAACGAGCAACCAGGTCCCAGCAGAGACTTTAGCTATCAGGACAATTGGCACCAACCTCAAGGACCATATCAGCCTTTTTTAGGCCAAGGCCAATGGAGACCACCAAGGGGCTGGGGCGGACAATGGCCGAGAGGAATACAGAGGGGACAGCCTACGACCAGCGGCAATTGGGACAGAGGACGTGGCCAAGTACAGAAACAGGTTCGTTTTCAACCGGAGAACCATGGAGAAATCAACACGCTGAGGAGGACCTACAGGTGGTGAGACGAGTACAGAACCCTGTAATTAACATTTCCTCCTATAGACTGAGAGATGAAGAAAACAGTGTCCTGAGCAAGGGACTTTCCTTCGTGCCCACAGCACACCCCAATGAATTCTCTCTTAAAACGGAATTACATCGCTTTTTAGGAAAATCCGCCTGAGATACTTCTTCAAACACTCTCCTCCATCATTAGCTACCTCTCAAACAGGATTACGGACTCCATCTACCTTTGTCCCACCAGGTTTTAAAATGACTAACAAGATTTTAGCCTATGAAAGTGTTGTTATGAGGGATGTGTCTAAAATACTGAAGGAATACAAGCATAACAAGTATAACATTACGAAAATTGAAAAAGATGCACTTGTCAACCTGAAGAATAACAAAGAAATAGTGATCAAGCCCGCGGATAAGGGTGGTGCAATCGTCGTACAGGATGTCTCAAACTACAAGACAGAGATTCTGAACCAGTTACAAGATGGAGTGAGCTATAAGAAGATAAGATCTGACCCTTCCAAGGACCTTGCAGAGGATATATTCATCCTTACCTCACATGGCCTTGAACAAGGTTTCCTATCCAACCATGAATTCCAGTATCTAAACCAGAAACATCCTCGGCTCCCCACTCTATATACCCTGCCTAAGATCCACAAAGACCCAGTCAAACCACCTGGACGACCGATAGTGTCTGGATGTGGATCCATGTTGGAACCATTATGTAGATATATCGACCATTTTCTCAAGCCTATAGCGGAGTCTACTCAGGCCTACTTGAGAGATACTATGCAAACTATAAATTTGATTGACCAGCGCCCTTTCAATCCCAGCAATCAACTGTTGGTGACCTGTGATATTGTATCCCTGTACACCAGCATACCTCAACAGGCTGCTCTGGATGTAATGAGAGAGACATTGGATCTACGACCGGCACCTATGAGAGTACCGACCAATTTCATCATTGGCCTACTACGCTTAGCAATGATGCGGAACTTTTTCTTTTCGATGGACACTTCTATTTCCAAACCAAGGGAGTGGCCATGGGGGCTGCATTCGCCCGGACTTGGCCATTATATATATGGACCATTTTGAAAGATCATTTGTATTCAATTAAACAAACCCCTATATCATGGAGGTGTCCCTCTGGAGACGTTACATAGACGATATATTGATGATCTGGACCGGCGACTCTACGGAACTAGGCAATTTCCACTCTTGGCTAAATGAAAGAAGTGGAGACATTCAATTCACCATGAATTCCAGTCCGGATGAAATTGACTTCTTGGACATCACAATTAAGTGTGAAAATGATCACTTGTATACAACTCTATATCGGAAGCCGGAGGAGAGGAATTCCCTTCTCAGGTATAACAGCTACCATCCGAGAGGACTGAGAGACAATTTACCGTTTGGGCAGTTCCTGCGGGTCCGCAGGAATTGTTAAAAAAGAATTGATTACTCTATCCAATCAGATGATTTGAGTCAAGGATTGATGGAAAGAGGCTATCCAAGAAAGCTAATAAGAAGAGCCCAGAAAAGGGCATGGTATAGCCCTCGTGAGGACTTACTTACACCTAAGGATCGGACAGAAGAAACTCCTCAAAGGTTGATATGTGTCACCACATTCTCAACGCAAAGTCATGCCATCAAAAAAGTGATCAACGGATACTGGGGACTAATATCAGAGGATATAGATCAAACCAACCTCCCGATGCACTCATACAAAAAGCCAAAAGTGTCAAGGACCACGTAGTACGCTCTTTCTTAGAACCCTTGAAACCACCGTCAATTCAATCTATGTGGAATTTACCACCGACGCTTGGACACTTCAAGTGTGGACAATGCAAGGCGTGCCAAACTACAATTCAAACAAAGGAATTCACATATAAACAGCATGTGATCACTTTAAGGTCATTTACAAATTGCAACTCGACCAATGTGATCTATGGCATTGTGTGCCCATGTAATCTGATATATGTCGGTCAAACACAGCAGAAAGTCAAATCCCGAATTCTGCAACACTGCAGTCGCATCAGATGTGGGGTTCAAGGGGCACCCTTGGTTGAACATTTCAGAACTGCAGACCACAGCCCAGATGAGTTTCATTGGGTGGTCCTTGAGAAGGCCTCCCTTGGTCCTAGGGGAGGTAACATTGGTACGATCTTGGATTTGAGGGAATGCAAATGGATGTCCCTTTTGGACTCCATCCAGAACGGTTTGAATGAATCCGAGGTCAGCCATGCACAACTAGCTTGTCTCACATGAGGTCAACCCGATGCACCACGTTAACCCTGATCCCCACGCAAGGAGTGGTTGTGAACATCATTAATGCACTTTTTACAGCTATTAGACTGCTTTAGATTAAGCGTATTCTCTCAATAGCCCCTACAGTTGACCTATTTCTATTTAGATCTTCACCTATACAGGAATATACGATCATACTGCCCTCCTTCTAACCAGGCTTTATCAGATGATGTATCTATGCACTTTTTACAGCTATTAGACTGCTTTAGATTAAGCGTATTCTCTCATTAGCCCCTACAGTTGACCTATTTCTATTAAGATCTTCACCTATACAGGAACATACGATTATACTGCCCTCCTTCTAACCAGGCTTTATCAGATGATGTATCTATGAAACCTACCATATACTGGTTTACATTATCCATCTATAAGGTTGTACCATGAACATGTGCCCGTCCCACTAATCATGATGTTTGTCTAGCTATGTAGTATTATACTTAGACTCTTCAGAATATGGGTGACCCATGGCCCTTAACCGAGAGAAGACAGAGAAGAAGAACGCTGTATTAATAAATAGAGCATACACCAACTAGGCTTTTTATTTATTCTGTTATTGCACCATATGGAGCTCTATATCCATATATACACACTCTCATGTGGGGGGACCTGTGATGCATAATGAGCCATGCTTAGTTATATGATAAATCCTTCTTTGCCTTTTGTCTCCCCATGTCTGTTGAATAATTTTGTGTGTACATATATATCTGCCTTTTGTCTCCCCAGATTGCTAAATTATTTCGTATGTACAGCAATGTCTCAATATGACCACGTTTATGATTTGTATTCTTATGTGATGTTGTTCGCCATTATGCATATAATGATTTACCAAGGTTTTTATCAACATGACGGAGTTCACTTTGTTAATTTGACCTTTTTGCATTTAAATGGGATTTCTTTTCAGACTTTGCTGAGAATGATACTCAGCAACCTCGTAGTAGGCTCTGCTTTTTACAGTCTGTCTTCCCTTCCGTTTTTCGGATTCACACTAAGGGAACCTGCATTTTGTCACGTACACCTGGCTAATGGACCGGTTTTCACTGGCCTATTTAATTGACAGGATGCAGTTCTCGGGTTTCCCTTGACGGACTGAGACGTTTCCTGGAGTTACAGTAAGCCCCTGCCGCGCACAGTACATCTCTGTCTTTTGTGCTTTTGTCTATTTAACACAGTGCGGTAAATAATACAGGCTTTTTAGAAACGCGTGTTTCCCTTTCAAGCATGACGCTCCTGAAATGCAGTCGTCCATTACAGGCGCTGTTTTTTCACATTATTTAGATAGCTGTTTTCTGTCATACAGGTGACATCCCTGCACTTCGTGCTTTCTTTTATTGACCTCGTAGCCCTCGAGAGACAGGCAGCCAGCATTAATCACATAAGTGGGTGCAATACTGTATTTTTCAGCTTTTCTTAAACAGCACGGGTCCCACGTTAGGCTGTTTATTTTCTTAACGCTGGGTTGTGTGTTTTTTTCGGTCTTCGACCTGTAAATTTGGGTATGTGCTCCATTGTATATATGCAATACAGAGGTGTTTTCACAATGTTTGGAGTTGGTGCAACCAACCGACCGTCTGTCATTATTTTCCTAGGAACGACTGAGTACGGAGCAATTTGGCCCTCCACATTGACCTCACAAGTAATTTTTCCGGGCCCAGGAGATTAACCCTGTGTGGCCCACCCCCAATTCAGGCATCTTTGAGTACGCGCTGAAGTAAGTGCACTAGAGAGGTCCAACCATTCCTTATCTATAGGAGTGGATCCTATTTGTATTCTGAACCTGCTCAATTCTTTTGCAGGTGTTTGTTCTCGCCCACTACAGTTTGGAGCCTACGCGCCCACTTGCCCCTAAGGCCCAATGAATGGGCCACTGATGGTAATCTTTTAGATTTCATTTCTCTCCTGTAGTTTTATTTCACCCCCTATATGGGAATTTTCGGTTTTTAAACTTTTTTATTCTGCCTCTAGATAACCTGCCCCCATTCACCCACCTACACTCCTGTCCTGAAGAAGACCCCGACGTAAGGGATACATTGACCTACTATTATTCAGGGGTCGAAACGTCGACATCTACCATACTAGCCAGTTTGACCAACAGCGATTCATCACTGTGACCCTGTTTACAATCATGGCTATCTAACATTTGTACCTAATAAGAAGATCTGGCTCCTTTATGAGCCGCTTTTGTGTTTTATAACAATTGATTATGTGAATTGTACACCGTTTCACTCACTTCCCTATCCTCACTTCATTCACTTTACCTCCACCCTTCCCTCTTGGGGCACTGCTTTATAAATATCAGTGAAAATATTATGAACTACTGTATGTTCAGTGTGATTAAACAACACTGTACATGAAGAATAAGATGGTTTGTGTAATTTATGTTTAATTCAATGTAATTTTGTGGTTCTTCTATGCAATCGTGTACTGGGACCATTTTTCTTATGTAATGAAATGAAGAATGGCACTCCTATAGCGAAAGAGGTGATGTTACCTACAAATGTTGAACAAGTTATTGGTGAAGAGGTACAAGGAAGGCGGAGCGAGACGCCTGTATACAAATGGAATTGTAGTAGTGTTTGTAGTATTCAACAGTAATCCATTTATATATTAAGGAAATTTCAACATATCTTTCCAAGGCGAAGTTTAAAACAGAAAATAAGTACTTTACAATATTGGATCCTTGCTAGATTTGAAAGCATATAAATTGGCATGGTCACTCACTAGCTTGTTTATCAAAGAAAGTGTGCGAAATCACCTTTCATCATTTCAGGATGTTAGCTGTAAATCACTTAACAATTCGAACTGTAGTTAGGAGGCATTACTTTGTGAAAACTCCTGTTTTATGTTTAGAATAAATGAATAGAGCACTTTTGCATGGTACTGTGGCATATCTAGAAAAGGTTTGTTATGATGTGCAGTTTTGTTTCTTTGGTCCTGAGCAGGATTCTAGGGAAATGAAGAGTTGTTAAGAGATGGAGTTGCGGAACAGGACACAGATATTACAGTTGATAGTTTTGAAGAAGAGATTACACAATTTAACAGAGTGTGGTCTGAAGAACCAGAGTATGTTTGTATATGTTGTCACCACACTACAAGATTCAAACACGGACTGTTGACTTCTATTTAAAAAGTGAAAAAGAAAATAATGATAACTGGCAAAAACTAGCTGTGTACTTATTTGTAGAGGAACGCTTTGACTTGTCCATAAGGAAAGTTATATGTAAGTACTGTTACAATAAATTAGAAGATATAAAATGCCTGCTAATTTAGAATAACTATGAAGGGCCCAAAAAAAAAAAAATCAACATTCATGATTCTTTGCAGCATTGCGATGGGCTGTTATGGACTGCTCTCCCGCACTCACTACAAGTCCATAATCCATGCAGTATGATGCCATTCAGGATAACTTTGGAGCCAAATCTTGAAGTTGAGATTAGACCTCGGAAGGGACTCTCTGCCCCGGTGTTGTTGTGGCTGCTATTAAAGTTGAGGGTCCTTCAGCCTCGCGTTGCCTTCTTGTTGGTCTTAGACGATTGCCATGGTGTGTTTTTAGATGGTAAGCATGGACGTAGTCCAGCAAGAATATTTTTTATTTGTACCCCTTAACAATGTCTTGTCACATATTGTGCATTGCGCAAATCTAGCTGTAGAACTGTGTAAAACTATGACATTTCTTTGCTTGGTAATTATGTTCTATTCGTGAGTTCCAATGTTGAATGTTATTTCTTGAAACTTGTTTTTTTACAAATGTGCTTTTTTAAAATAAAGTGAAACCATTATGTTACTAAAAAGCTAGACTCAAACTTTCAGTAAAATATGTCTATAAATCTGTTTTACACTTTGTCATTTGCATTCGTGACTATTGACGTCACTGCGATCTCCGGTTTTGCTGTGAAGAAGGTAAATTAATTTTTTATGTAGTTATTTCGACAAATGAATATGTTAGGTTTTTTTATTGAGTGCACATTTCACCCGAAGGTCTCAAGGCGCTAGCCTGTTTCAGGAAACGGTGGAAAGGGGAAAGTTAAATTAGTATCTTACTAAATAGCTACACTAAAATGTTATGTGAAATATGTCTATATATGTGTTTTACACTTTGCCAAAAACACCTGGTATTCACAGTGTGTCCTTGGCTATTGCACTCATAGAATCACACAGGCACTACCTGTGCAATAGTACAATTGCCCAGGACCTACTTACATTTTTACCCTGACATTACACACTCACTCATAGACCCATATAGCCCACATACACCCAGTCACCGACCTATACAGCCACTCACACACCTACTCTCAAAGTTTACAGGTTACAGTTAGGAAATAAAAAAAAAAATACCTACAAAATTCACTGAAAAAACCAAAGGTTACAGGAATGTTATATTTAAGAATTAGGATTTAAAAAACCTTATAATTTCACTGAAAAAACAAAGGTTATAGAGATGGGGTTGGATTGTCCCTTGGGGTGATTCTTGGCTTCACACTTACACACACCCTAGGTACACTTAGACTAGGGTTTTGCATAGTCAGAGTACACCTGATTACTGCCTTGTTTATATGCCTGCATATATACACTGTTTTAGCACCATGGTAGAACTGTATCTCCTATTTATGCTTTTGGTGCTTGTAATCACTTTCATCTGCTTCTGTCTACTGATTATCACAGCACATGCGTTCATACAAGAATAACGTTGGTTCAATAAATATATTGAAAAACGTCCCACTGTGTATTCTCTGTATATTTCTCTGAGCACAACTAAGCATGAATGACTGAGTGAAAGGTTCTGATTTTTTCCACGATCCCTTAGGGGTCAGGGTGGTCATGTTCAGTGGTTGCTGGAAACCATAAGCTCCATGGTAAGGTTAGGGGGCTTACAGTGGCACTGTGAGCTAGCTGGTCTCTAGGCCAACATATCCTTCGGATGTGCCCAGAATCAGTCTGGGCACCTCACCCAAAGTTCATGTTGTCCAAACAAATGCATAGTCAGTGGGGGAAGGGAAATCTGCCTCAGCTGAGTAGGTATACCCTATATATTGGCTGTAGGTTATTCAAGCTTGTAGGATAGACATTTCTTCCCACATTGTGCTAGCCCTATCCCCATAAATTCATTTAATTAATTGCCTTTTGCTTTTAACAATGACTGAACAAGGTGAGGACATTGAAGAACAAGCAGTTAGACTAAACATTACAGAAAATTGCAGACATGCAGTTACTATGAATTTATTGCAATTTGTATACCAACGCCTAAGAGAGTTTAGTCCTGCCCATCAGGAGCGGGAATTGCCTAAAATTAACAAACAAAGGTATGCTGCAGTAGGCAGATAATTTGGGAGCCAGACCTGGGAAATCACAGGTGAAGAGTAATTCTGAAAAGGATAGCTCTAAGCAAGCACTCGATTCTTCCAAGACGAAATGGGACAATAAACAAAAAAATAAACTAAATAAAACACAATCACAGAGTGGCTCTCTTCAGCAGGAAACCACTGAGAAAAAATACAATTTGAGAAACTGTGATATTATTAGAAAGCCTGACAAGTATCAGTATACTGAAACACGTTCCTCTTGTTCCTTTCAGGATTCATCCGATACACGTTCAGAGAGAGGTGGATGGTCAGAACTCAGATCAGAAGAGCGCGTGAAGCCATAAAGGGAAACACATCGCACTTCAGACTACATCCTTAAAGAGGACAAACAAAAGATTTCTAAACCGCAATTCAAAAAGAAGAAGGTAGTTGGGATTAAAATAAGACATGCCCAGGCAACTGAGGACTCTGCTCCCAATGGGGAGTGAGCAGTGAGGATGCTGGACAGTGCAGCAGAAGTTACAATAGCTTGCCGGAACCTGATGGATTATAAGGTGGTATCAGCGCTGAATGAGCATATCACGGTGGAAACACCTGATACAAGGGTAAGTGTCCCACATCGTTTATACGAAATAATGCTCCAAATGGAGGGGGACATACCCAGGAACAACAAGGCTCTCTTTTGGGAGAACCTAACCTATGGTTACGATATTCTTTTGGCTGAAAAGGATTGGCAAACCTGAGTTCATAATAGAGTGCCCAATGGGAGAAAGGGTAATTTTACCTGCTTTCTCTGACCTTTATCCAGAACCAGTTAGACATTCATACACGCAGGAGTGGGCGTTAGCACTAGCTCCTACACTATACCTCAATCATGTAGGGTGGGATTATGAGTCTCCTCATCACGAAATCCCATTAAAATCAACTCCTCAACCCCTGAGACAGTACCCAATAAAACACGAAGCCAAAAAACTAGTTAGGGAAATCATAGAACAACTTGAATACCAGGGTGTAATCGAGAATTGCACCTCGTCCATGAATAATCCCTTGTTTCCCCGTAATGAAAGTGAACAATTCATACTGTCTACTCTTAGACTACAGACATTTGAACACTTCCACACGCACATTTGCAGCACAAAATGCACATAGCGCTGCACTAATGAATAACATTGTACAAAAGAAATACAAAACAACACTAGATATCTCAAATGGATTTTTCTGCCAGAGTATAGCACCTTGAAGCAGATATTTGACTGCATTTTCAGTGCTACTTTCACAGCGTCAATTTTGCCATTTACCTTAAGGGTATAAGAACAGCCCTGGGCTGTTCTCAGCCAGGGCAACAGAGTTACTTCAAAATCTTGATGAGGACGCATTGTCCTATGTGGATGATATTTATCTGATGAACGATGAATCAATGGAACACTTGGCTAGAGTAAACCATATAATTCTTGGGTTTGCTCACCTGGGTTCCAAATTAAAATTTAAAAAATCAAAAATTGCCTATGTCAACGTTGTATTTTTGGGATACAAATTATCAAGTGAAGGCAAAAGCCTGACAGCACATTTTTAGAAAATGCACACTGCTCCAACCTCTGACAACTCAGAAAAGACTACAATCCATTTTAGGCTTCCTAAATTTTGGCAGAACATACATTTTGGATTACGCAGAATGAGTAAAACCGTTCTACGATTTAATTAAACCTGATTTTTCAATCAATCATTGGACACAGGAACATACAAACATTTTACGTTCTGTACAAGCTGACATGATAGCTTCCAAACATTTGCACACACATGTAAGCATAACTAACCTGGTGATCTGTGTAGTTGCTGGACCAAGCAGGTACACATATATTACTTTCAATGAAGGTGATACAGTACTTACCGCATACAAATCACATTTGTACACAAACACTGAAATGCATTTTGCACCTAAGGAGAAGGTTCTCACAGCGGTACAGACTGCTGTAGTGAGAGAGATAGAGCACTAGCTCAGGACAAGCAGATAATTGTTGTTACCCAAGTACCGACCTTAGAGGCCGTTACTAAAGCAAGTATTCCAAATGCCAAAGCATTACATCCAAGATGGATTCAATGGGCTAACTCTCTCACTGCAACAGATGTAGACTACAGATTCAGTTCTACATTGCAATCACAAGCATTCCTGCAGTACGAACAAGAATATCCTCTGCCGAATGAAATAATGCTTCTAGATCAATATGAATACATCATTTATACCAATGGATCTGCTCAGCCTGCCGTCAGGACATGGCAACAATATCCTGCTGTGAATTCCCAGGTTTACCACTAATGGTAAATTTCGGAATCCGTCAAAATCTGTGAGTGTTGTATGAGAAAGCCTTCCTGAGGCAGAGTAACGCAGCGCAGCAATTTGCGCTCCGTTGCTTTTCTCCTTATTTATAAAGTCAATGAGGGCCATGCAAGGGGGTCTTGGTGGCCTGATAAATCTCACTTTACTGTAGCACCTCGCATGCACCCCATTGTGTGATCCAAAAGCAATTCAACTCTTTAATAAATATGACCCTTATTCTCTGGGTAAGGATTGAGGCTAAATTGAGTTGTCAAACATGTGCACATTTTGGTGACTAATAGATAAATTAAGTACTTTACCATCAGTTTTGGACACTTTATTTTCTTAAGTAGAAAAAATATCCAATGATCAAAGTTATGCAATCCTGTAGAGGAAGACAATTTGCAAGCATACAGTAAAAATTATGGGATGAATCAACCTATACCTCAGACTAGTTAAATAACGCATCAAGTTGGCAAATCCAGTGAACAAAGTTATTGATCCTCATTCTTTGCCTAACCCATGGTGGAAACAATTCAATCCAAAAAGTGTGATCCCAGTTATCAAATGAGGTGTATACCGAAACACTCCAGTCTCTCCCCACACTCATTGAGAGTGGACTATTTTCTTTCAATGTTTTGTGAAAGTTTTCAAGCTTACTCTTTGTCTGAGGTTGATAGAGGGAACATTTTTTATGGACTATACCCCTTGCTTCCAAAGAAGATTTAATCTCACAGGATGCTAGTTGGACATCCATGTTGGTAAGAATAGAAGTTTGGTTGGTCTGTCTTCTGAAGACTTATTTAAATAATCTAACTACAAAGCCTGTCTTCACTTTCATTACCACTGTCTCTTAAGGCCAATTGGAGAACATGTCCATTAACACTAACACATAATTACTCTAGATGCCTAAAATGGGGGCTAAAATATCAAAAGACACCTCTTCCAAAGTACCTGATGGTAAATCTCTGCACACCATTGGCAGAGTTCTGGTCTTCCTGTTCTTAACACTTTGATTGCACTCCACACGATCTTAACCGTCCCTAGGTCTCACAGATGCCTTGGTGGCCCATGTGGCCAAAATAAATTAACTGAGACCTAAAATCTTGCACCACGCTGCAGTAATGGGTCATATATGGAGAGCTCATCCTTTAATTTTTTAAACCCCTTAAGATGTTCTAGATGCTCACCTTTTTCACTCCAATCGTTCCAGACTGACTCCCATACTTTCTTCAACAGAGCATCTTTATTTATTTCTCTTAACCACTCTTGCTCTGTGTTGTTTCCCTCAGTAATGAGACACACTTTAATAGTGTCTTCTGACCACCATTCCACATCAGATTAACCTTTTTCATGACAATCCATCACCAAATGAAAATGACAATCTGCAGCTTTGTTTAGGACCCTCAGAAGTTTTTTTTTTAATATATTTTTTATTAGCATTTTCAGCCATAAACACAGTACAGACTGCACACCACGTGCATTTCGTATAATAAAACACAGTTTGGATTCATCAATAATACATAATCACATGCCGGACCACAAGGAGAGGACCGTTGATATCCCATTACGATGTGCATTCCCAACAGTTGTGTCTACAACAGTATATAGTAACCAAAAGAGCATTAACAGAAACTTAAACAATATCCAACTCCCCCCCTACCTTCCTTCCGTTTCATAACAGTTCAGTCTCGTGTGTTACTACCATCAGTCCAACATAATGTGCCTGTCACTCAGTCAGGTGTCGGGGTAGGACCCTCAGAAGTTATTTAACCGTACAATGAAAGTCTTACAGATTCATAACCCTTTGCATATTTTAGATGAGACAGAATCAAGTCCTTTATTTGCAAAGACTTCTTGGAGTGGCTGTGATTGGAGATAACCTAAAAATTACATTTTCTGATCACCTAAAACACCACTAGAGATTCTTTTTCAATAGGAGAATATATGTGTTCTGCACCTCATAATCCCCTAGATGCAAATGCAAATGTGTGTTCAATTCCTTCTGATACCTGCTTCAAAACTGCTCACAAGCATTTTTCACTGGCATCAGTGACAAGTTTACAAGGGAGACTAGGCTCAAAGCTGCTCAGTTTAGGGTCATCATGTAAACAATCCTTAATGAAGTTAAACTCTGTCTTGCAATCTGCAGACCACACGAATTGAGTTCCCTCCCTTAACAATTGGCAAATACAACAGTTTTGTTGGCAAAATTGAGAATGAAAAGAGACCAAAATCCTGCCATACCTAGGAATGTCTGCACTTCTTTTTTTACTTGGTGTGAGAAAGTCATCATTTTTGCCCTGATCACCCTCATTTTTTAATGAATACTGGTTGTAACTGACTCTGACTGTGCCCTGAGCTCTGCATGCCAGACTCACGGCAAGTTTCTGATTATACTATATATGGTAATGAAAAATGTCCAAGCTGACGTAAAGGAAAGTTTCAATTCTATTAAGGACATGGAGGCGAGGATTAGGCTTGTCTCTCTTCATTTTTAGTATAATCAAATTACTACAGTAGCCATTTTAACTTTGTGAGAGCATTGAAAGAAAAAACTACATCTCCCATGAACACTAGGGAGTGACATCAACACATTTCAACCAATGACAGTACAGTCCATCATATAACATCTCGCGTAGACCTTCTAGATTCCTCTTTCTTCCTGCAACGGTCGACAATCGCTATGTTTATTGTTCCTGTTTATTTGAATCTGTCCCTGTAACAAAAGGACGCCCATTACTTGCTACGGTAATGAAATTACAAAATCATAATGCATCAAGATTCAAATTTATAACCACAAAACATACATTGAAATAGCTTTCCACTTCATAAATTAAGCCATAAAACATCAACATGTCTCAAATAGAGGGAAAGGGCGAATTGTTTGTCTCAAGAATTCCTAGGGTGGGCTAATCCTCACCTCCGTGTCCTTAATAGAATTGAAACTTTCCTTTACGTCAGCTAGGAAATGTTTCATTCTATTTCAGGACCCGGAGGCGAGGATTAGGCTAGTTCAAAGCGTATCCACTAACACGCTTGCAGAGAGGGAACCGGTCTAAAATAAAAGGTCTTGAAGGTGGAGTCATTTGACCAGTCTGCTGCCTTAAGGATATCCTCAAGGCGAGCTCCTAGACAGAATGCCTTTGAAGCCATGGCCCCTCTGACTAAGTGGGCTCCAAAATGGGAAATATCAATCCCTGCTTCTTGCATGATCCACCTGACCCATCTGGCAATCGTAGGAGACGAAACCGCTTTGTGAGGTTTGGTGAGTGCAATTAACAATTGTTTCTCCCTATGAAGGAGGAGCTCTTCAGTCATAACCTCATAAGCCTTAATAACAAAACCACACATAATTAAGGATTTGCTTGTAAAGCTGGATAAGAAACAGATGAAGAATTAGATTTCGTTCTGTGTGAAATATGAAACAAAACTCCTTCCGGGGTAAACACTCTCTCTGTTATATCCAGGGCATGGACATCCGTAACTCTGCGACAGGATAATAGACATAGAAGCATTGACCATTTCGCCGACAGTTGTTTCCTGGTCAGATATTTATTCTGAGGCCAAGATTGAAATAAGGACAGGACCTTGTTAACATCCCATAAGGATGTGTACTTGGGTTCAGGAGGAACTGAAAGTCTAATTCCTCTTAGCAGTTTCCTGTTCCCCGACTGGATGGCCATCCACATGCAAATGACCTGCAGAAATCACTGATCTGTTAGTATTGATTGATCGGTAAGTGAAACCCTGGGAAGCCAGACTCGCTAGGAAGTTTACCACATGGACAACGTCTGCCCCCAAGGGATCAGTTTGGTTTTGATTACACCTACATAACCACTGAGACCAGGCGGAATTGTATCGTCTATTTCTATTATCTGCCCAGGCTTTGGCTAGCAAGGAAGAAGCTTCTGTCGAAAGGCCTGGGACTTGCCAGCATCGCCTGTAAACCTCCAGGCCATAAGACGAAGGGATCCGGCTAGGACCAGCGGGTGAGGATTGTCTTGTGGATCCCGGAGGAGATCCGGAAACTGGGGTAGAAGGATTGGAAAATCCCAAGAAAGTTCCTTCATCACTGGAAACCAGACTTGAGATCTCCAAATTGGTGTTATCACCACTACTTTCACCTTCTGCCTGTGCACTTGTGACGTTAACCTGGTTATCATAGCGAAGGGGGGAAATGCACACGGTTGTTCCTTACTCCAATCTTGTAGGAAGGCATCCAAGGCTGTCGCCTGTGGATCCGGTCTCCAACTGCAATATCTTGTGAGTTGGAAGTCTAGCCGGGACGCAAATAGATCCATGGAGAAAGGACCCCACCTGTTCTGGATTTGTTGAAAGATCTGTGGATTCAACTTCCACAGGCTGACATCTCTCCAGTGGCGAGAGTGCCAATCGGCCACCTGATTGGAGCTCCCCGGAAGATGCTCTGCTGATAAGGAGATCTGAGTGGCCAGACAATACTCCCAAGGGTTCGGGCTAAATCCGACAGTGTCTTTGATCTCGTCACCCCCAGGTGATTGACATAGCGTACTGCTGCCACATTGTCCATTTTGAGGAGTACAGAACATTTCACCTTCTGTTTGGTCCAACAGCGAATCGCAAAGGATCCTGCCATCAACTCCAAGCAGTTGATATGCAGAGAACGTTTGACGGAGGACCATTTTCCGTCTGTGGAGAAATCCCCACACCGCGCGCCCCATCCGGAACCGCTGGCATCTGACTCAATTATGAGGTTGGGTTGAGAGCCGAAAATCGCTCTGCCATTCCAGGCTTCCATGTGATTTAACCACCAACCCATCTATTCTTTCGTCTCGGGTGAGAGAGGAATCATCTGTGAGTAAGACAGATCCTGTAATGGAGAGGACCTGGAAAAATCACCTGGATAGAGGAGGACAGAAGTCCTACTATCCTCGCCAATTGCCGAAGTGATACGTGGGACTTGGACATTGTCCTCCGCAATTAGTGTAGAATTTTGGATACCTTCCTCAATGGTAGACTGAGAGTTGCTTCGGTTGCGTTAACCACGAAGCCCAGAAACTCCATCAACTGGGATGGGACCAGAGCTGATTTGCCCTCGTTTATTATGAAGCCTAAAGATTCCAGCAAGTCTATTGCCGTCTGCAAATGTTTGGAAAGTCGAATCGGGCATTGGTCCATAAGAAGAATATCGTTGAGATAGACAATAAGTCTCATCCCCTAAGCCCGTAGATGTTTGACAACCGGCTTCATCAGCTTGGTGAAGCACCAAGGAGCTGAGGAGAGGCCGAACGGAAGGGCGGTGAATTCGAAAACCTGGGATTCCCAGTAAAATTGTAGGAATCGTCTGTGCGGGGGAAAAATGGGTACCGCCAAATAGGCGTCCTTCAGATCTAGACTGACCATCCAATCGGAGATTTGGAGCAGGTCTCGCAGGAGGTGTATACCCTCCATTTTGAAATGACAATAGAGTAGCCAAAAGTTGAATTCCTTGAGGTTGATAACCATGCGCTGCCCGCCGTCTCTCTTTTCCATTAGGAAAATGTTGCTGACGAAACCGCGCGGGTGAATTACCGAATGAGCTATTGCCCCTTTTTGCAAAAGGTCGTCCACTTCCTGGCTCACCAGCGCTCTCTGTTCGGGAGAAAAAACCAACAGGTTGGGCGGGCGGGGTTGGGACGAGGTCCCATAAAACTCCATGTGGAAACCTCCCACCGTCTGTATCACTCAAGCATCTGAGGATAAATCCCTCCAGTTCGATTGAAAACGGGCCAACCGCCCCCGATGGAAATCCCCATAGAATCCTGAACTCTCACCTTGTGTATTATTGAAGATGCCTCTTTGGCCGCCTCTACCTCCCCAATGACGGGGGTAGGATTTTGTTTGATAGAAGTTCCCAAACTTTCTGGGATCTTGCCTTTGGCCACGTCTGGAGTCGCCACCTTTGGAGGCTGTTTGGAAAGGGCGGCCGGACAAGCGCAAAAACACAGGGTGTGAAGATTCTTTTAATTGAGGATTGCGCCTTGTCTAAGGAATTGAAAGTATTGACGAATTTGCCCAGTTCTTTTATAAACGGATCCCCGAACATATTCCCTTTGGCTATCGTCCCCGCCTCTGATGTGGGGAGCTCCCCGAGTTTGGGGTCAATCTTCTGTGGAAATCGTGAAGTTTGCCTTTCCCAGAAATATTATCACCCGTTGGGCCCAGTTGGACAGTACCTCTGGGGGTATGAGGGAGCCGGAGGCTTTGGCGTCTTCCGCCATATCCATTATTTTAGTCAGGGGTCCAGCGACATCCAGGAGTTTATCCTGGCATGAGCGCCAGGAGCAATCAATCCCTTTTTTGGGATTGCGTACACATTTTGCAAGAAAGGTGGCCATTTTGGGGTTTATCGCAGGTGTTGTGGCTGCCCTCCCTTCCAGGGCAGGACGAGAACACTCTGCTTTGAGGCAGCCCCTCACTTCTTTATCTAAAGGCTTCCTGAGCCGACCGGCCATGTAGGCCGGCGCCTTGGGAGCCGGACACCACTCTGCTGACCTAGGGTGCAGGAGGTCATCAGAATTCAATAAATCTTCATGGGTGGTTAGGTCGGTGTTTGCAGGGAGGTCTGACCCTCCCAGGGAACTAGGTGTCAGGCGCCATGGTCTAGAACCATCACCTTCCCCATCAGAATTGTTGGGAGAGTCATCCCCGTACCCTAAGTCCGTCTGTGGCGGTGAAGGTGGGGTCACCCCGAGGGGCCTGGTGTGTGGGTGTCTAGGATAGGTTGGGCATCTAGAAAGGCCTTTTTAAGGCATGCAAAGGCATCCAAATCGACCCCAGGGTCATCTGTGCGTTTGCGCTTCTCCACACTCTGGGGGGGATGCAAGGTGGGTTAGCCGCCTGTCCAGGAGGTAGGGGGGCCATGGGCCCGTGAGGATCTTCCCTCGTTTTGAAGGGTTGCTGACACTGCACCTGGAGTGCCGCCAATCTCTTCTCCAGTGGGGTCACCACCTGCGTCACCGCCCTCAGGATGGATGTGTCCATGACGTCGCAAAACTGGTCATCAATAGGAAGGTAAGTAACCTCTTCCTCTTCTATATAATCCCCAGATTCCTCGTGTTCCATGAGGGTAATATTTGTTAAGGGAAAAACTCCCACTTAATTGAGGGATTTAGAGTCTTAAAGACAAATTGTAGGGACTGTCCCCTTATTTTTCTGTGGGGTAAAGTGGGAGGGGTACCTTTTTACACTGGGAAATTATTCCTTACCACGCAGGGTGTTATTCCCTTCAGGCACCGGCTCGTTTTACAGGAAACACTACGCGAGTGCTATGACAGAAGCTCCTTAGTCAATTGCAGCTCGCGTGTGTCACTTTTCAATTTCCAGGCGCACGCGCTCCTCTCAGACTCCCCCGCGATGTCAATTACCGCCGGAATACTGCCTCAGCTTCAAAGACAAAGCTGACGTGTTCCGGCCGCCGGGGGGGGGGAGATGGACGCGCTGCACTCGTAAACAATAACGTGGGCCCCCTGCCGGTCAGAAGACCGCACCGTGTATGAGCCTCACAGGACCAGCCGCGTAGGGGCAAGGGCTCCCGAGGCGCATATAATTGCAGTCCAATTATGCACAAGGAAACCAACAATCGGAGTGGCCGCGGAGCGTGAAGCTTTGCAGCGCTCACGTTAACAATTAAAGAAAGGATAATAGAGCACTTATCTGATTGCTGCTGGAGCAGCAAAGAAAGAGGAATCTAGAAGGTCTACACGAGATGTTATATGATGGACTATACTATCATTGGTTGAAATGTGTTGATGTCGCTCCCTAGTGTTCATGGGAGATGTAATTTTTTCTTTCAATGATCTCACAAAGTTAAAATGGCTGCTGGAGTAATTTGATTATATTGAAAGTGAAGAGAGACAAGCCTAATCTTCGCCTCCGGGTCCTGACATAGAATTAGGATTAATTACAATCAGTGCTGACATCCTTGCTGTAAGTCCCTAGTATATAAAAGGGCATGTAGGTTTAGAGGGCCAATAGACTTAATGCACTTAAGTGTGCACTACTGTCTTGTCTTTAAATGCAACACAGCTTTTCAGCCTGCCTTTACATTAAATGTATATGCAAATTCGATGTTAGATCTGAAGGTACTTTCAAAATCTCATACTACCTTATTGTCCCATATATGTCACCCCTTAGGTCTCCCCTAGGTGCTCCATGTGTAGGGTGCCTTGTAACTATAAACAGGGACATTATAAAAGATTTTTTATAAGCCCTGGTCAGGGATCAACTGCCAATTTCGGTTTTCCCAATTGTAGAAAACTAGCTTCATATGCTAACATGGGAATATTTTATTTAAGTAGAAATATTGATAGCAGCAAGCTGGAAAGGTCATTCAAAGACTTGCATTAATAGTTAGAATAAATCCAACAACTTGCCATTGTCAGTTTTGTTACAACTATTACAGAAAAGAAGTTATAGAACTTTCTTTTCTGTGAGCAAAAATCTAGCCTTCCAGCTGCCCTCTCCTGATTGGCCAGCCTATGCCAGGCCAAGCCAAACTGTCTTAATGAGGTGTGAAGATGCCTTCTAATGAGACAAGGGATTTCCTGTGGGTGGAGAACTGCAGCTGCAGAAGCACAAGGCATGATGGGGGTGGAGTAGCCAAACTGGTCTTCGAAGGGAGAATGACACTGTAGGACAGCACTGGCTCACCTCCACATCTTGCTCCACTAGCCACATAACAGTCTCTATAATTAGATTAGTGAAGGGCCTCGAAAGGGATTGTTAGAGAATCTTAGCCACTCCAGTGGGTTGGCATAGCCAGATCTAACCCCCCCCCAGGAGAGAGTTTCTCCATTTTTGATTTTGGAAGAATATTGCTTTCTGAGACAACAATATGCTACACTTTAGAGAAAGTAGTCATACACCTGGGTGGCACCCTACATCCCGTTGGTTAGGGGTGCCCCTATGCTTGACACCCAGGAACACTGAAAAAATATGGAAGAGCTGCATGGCAACACAGATATACTGCCTGCTGGAACCTTGATCTGCACCCAAGGGACTGCACTCTGAAGGACTGCACCTGCTGCACAATCTGGTTCTACAGCCCTAAGGACTTTGCCTGGCTTCACGATTAATGAGTGGACTCCTTGCAAGCTACAGGCTAACAGAGCCCACCTGAATCATCTCCACCAAGAAATCCCCATCCTGGAGTGCATCCAGTGAACGTTTAAGGATTTGGCTAGGTGCATTGTGGGAATTGTAGTTACAACATCCCAAGGACCAGCTCAGCGCTTCTAGACCCTCGGATTGGTGTTTTTAACACTTGGAACCAATAAGAGGAACTGGAGAAAATTTTACAAAAAGCTAGATAAGGTGACTGATCCGTCAACAAGAGTCAAGCCGCCATCATCGAACCACGACCCGGCCTAGATGTGAGGTTTATCCCACTGAATGCTCCGGAGCTCAAGACTTCCAGGATTTTACTGAGGCCTTGCGCTGAGGGTAGCCATGGGCGTCGACTTGAAACATGGCCTGAAGAGGTGCCTCACTCAATGTCGAGAGAAAATCCTCCAGAAAATATTCTAAGTGCGAAGGTAAACTTTTTATCAAGGCCTCCCACTTAGTGCATCTGACCAGGGCTATATCACGGTTAAGCACTAATAATTGTTTATTCTTTAAAAAATCATATCCGCAGCTCCCTACATCAGATGTTTGGCATGTTGGTGTCATTTAAAAGATAAACATATTTCCCTTTTCTATAAACTGCTGTTCCATTTTATTGTGTGTTGTGTCTTACTTATTTAATGTTTTGGTGTTTTTAAATGCTTTACACACCTGTCTCCTTAGTTAAGCCTGTCTGCTTGTTGCAAGCTACCAAGGGCTGAGCAAGGGACTCATTTATTGAGAGCCTAACTGAACCTTGTATTGTGTTTGTGGCCTTATTACTAGTGGTAAGTCACTACTTATCATTACTGATAAACCACTTTCCAACACTTGCGCTTGGAAAAGTAAGCTCTACTTTGGTTTTAATACCGTCACCTGAAATAATATGCCTGAATAACTTATTTCAGTTTGCACAAATTTACATATATGAGTCCTTGAGAGTTACACTTTTTTCACCAAGCATATCTAATACCTTCCTGAGTCTGTTCAGAAGTTCTTCAAGAGAATTGAAAAAAACAAGATATCATCCTAGAAGAACTGTATTTCAATGACATCCTTAAGTAAATAAGTCATAATCCATTGGAAAACTGATGGAGCAGAACATAACCCAAAATGACATGAGATTAAAACAAATGGTTCTAAAAGACGGTACAAATGGTTTTATGTCCTTAGATTACTCACATAGTCAGACCTGATCATATGTTGAGTTTAATTCTAACATTGTAAAATATTTCACACCAGAGAGTATACTAACCATTTCAGGTGGAGAAGGAAATCTGTCTACTACAACTCTTTTTAGGTCTCGACTAGGCAGCGCATGCGCTGTCTCGTCGAGAGATGCTGTATACAATATAGCGGGGGAAGCTCCGCCCACTACCCCGCCCATCTTTTCATTGGCTTGTGTGTAAATGCTTGCTTTTGATTCATTATGAGGCTTCTCAGCCCCTCCTCAGTACGTCCATGTCGTCGTTTTATTCCTCCCATGGCTATTGGCCCCTTTACTAGGTTGTTGCACCGGACCTGTTCTATTTTCTTTATTGCGTTTCTCCGAACTCAAGCACGACGATGTGCTTCATTCAGCGGCCACGCCCACTTTCAAGGCAGCGGGACAATGGCGTCTTTCCAACCTCGACACCGCTGGTTTTTCTTCTCATTAAAGATTAGGTGAGTAAGAGAGTTTCACTTGTGGAGGGTTTTCGGTTTCGTATGCTGCTTATGTTTATAGTTTGTGAACCTATTTGTATTTCAACACATCCTGTTAAATGTCACATGCTTTTAGAAAAATATATCCTCTCGTGCATGTGTTTAGATTGGTGAAACGAGATTGCACAATGGAGAAGCCTGGGGGTTTGGGTCCTGTGTAATGTGTGCTGGCGCCAGTCTGGGGAAATGTGTCTGACTGTGTTTACTGGAAACACTCGGGGCTACTACAGCTTGCAGTCCTCCCATGCATGCTCCGTGGGGGCGCAGGGACGGTGGCCTCTTGCCCAGATCACGGCTGGAGCCCCAGCTGTCCAGGCATCGTTGTATGTAGTGTAAACGTACGTTGTTCTACATTACACTATTCGAAACCGGGATGTCTTGGGGTAGATAGACGTGCACCAGGATGCATTAACCCTTCCGCGGCGCAGTGGTGGGAGCGACTTGAAAAGTTTGACGTGCTCCTTAGAACTCCGGCGGAAGTCCACCAGAATGACATTTTTTTTTTTTTTTGTTTCCTGTACCGGGAGGCACCGGCATATTTCTTTGCTGCTTGTCATATCAGTGCTCTTCTGTTTGTTTCGAGGCATGTTTCAAAATCTCGTGTTTCAACCCAATAAATTTTTTCAACTTCCTAGCCGCAGTTTTTTAGGTGTTCACATATTTGGAAGTGAGGCAGGCAACTGACATACTAACGGCTCATTGAGTTAAGCGCTGCCGCCGACATCCGGTGTGACCTGCAGCTCACGAGTTCTAATCCTGGCAAAGCTGAGAAATTGTGTTGAAGTATATTGCGTGATGATCACGATATACATTTTTCTTCACGTTATATTGCATTATGTCACCAGCCTTTGTGTAGCGCTACTGGCATGATTATAAAGTGCCTCGAGACAATTAATTTACTACGGAAGAAGCTGGAGTGCATTTGTGCAACAAAGCTGACGATTTTCAGGCTGTCGACAGCAAGTTATCTCCTTAAAAAACACGAGTTGTCAGTTTGGGTACATAACAGCAAAGGATATTTTTATTTGTTTAGTAGCGTTTTGGAGCTTGGGCACAGCAGAGAGAAGTTCAGTGTGTGACGCCATCCATTTGTAACGTTCTACCCACTAATAAACGGCACCGTGACGAAAATGCACAAAGGGTCGTGCACATTTCTGAAATATGAATCATGTACGTTTATTTCCTAGTGATTACTATCGACTCCTTGTTTTTATAGATTTCCTTTGGGGAAAGGAGTATGACAGGCACATTTTCTTATAAGGCCGCCCCATAGAATTCTGCTAAGAGATACAGAGCATATGCTATAAGAACTGTGCGCACTGATTAAAAGCCCACACAATGGCTTCCTGTTCGTTTGGTCCTATGGACAACTGACCCGGTGACCCCATTGTATTTTTAGCTCAGCTGGCTAGCCTTTTGTAGCAGTGAGGCCGGGTAAGGGGTGTAGGAGGCGGGGTGTGTGTCTGTGGGGGAGGGCGGTTGTCAGATGAGCTGTCCCCTCTCTACTCAATACAAATTAGCATGTGGTCAAATGAGGCTGGGTGTATCCTTTCTTTTACAACAAATGAAATTGACTCACCCCTGTACAAGACACTGGATCCACAACTTCTCTCCCCGCTGTACACATCACAACACGAGCACAGACTGGAACACTCAAATGGAACACTTTTAAAATTTACTTTGCGCTTTTGTGCGTACGTTTGGGAACAGCCCAGGGGATGATTTTGGGGCTGACGGCATTTGCCAATCCTCTTGCTTTGGTTACTTTTTTCAGGGGTACAAACAAAAGTAGAGCAATAGAAACATTTTTGTTTGAAAAAAATCCTCTTTCCAAACTGGAATTAAATACTCGTTGGTGCAAAACCCCTGCTTGAATGAAACGCATGATGGTAGTTTACATAAATAAACTGAAGCAATCAAAACACAACAACATGTTGTGCTTCCCCTGTGCACTGTTCTTGGCCTAGGCCCGCACCTATCCTTTGTCATTCTTTCCATTTTCGCTTCCGCCTTTTTTTAATCTTTTCACTAACCTTTCACCCCCACTAGGCCTGACTTTCTTTCTGTTCCATTACTGCTACCACCCCACCCCACCCCACCTCCCTCACCAACACCAACCACTGTATTAGTCACAAGGGCCCGCAAGCTACAAGCACAACTAGGGAAGAGGCAACATAATAAACACTTCCCGGACTTATTACGTTTTTTTTGTTGTTTTTTTTCACGGATCTGAAACCTACCACCCCAAAGTGCATGGAGCGCGCGCACAAGGAGAGAGAGGCACCACCCTGCCACATTTTTGTCTTTGTTTGGCAGCCTCAGCCTCGGGCCTGTGGCTCGAGGCCTGTAGCTCAACGCAGTTCTTAAAATTGCCTTCCGTTTACCTTTTATGGTTAGAATAACAGCTTAGCAGAGAGGCAACTTCACTGGCAAGTCATTCAGCACCGCAAGCCGCAGCAGCTTTAATTACCCCCAGAGAGGCGAACAACTGGGAGCACCATGGAAGACAGAACCATTCTGTGTTTAAATGAGGAAGCCATTCGGAATATTTCCCGTTCTATGTGCAATAGTGTTTGCATGAAGCACTTAGGCAGTTATCTCTGAGAGACACAGGCAGGCGAGCTGGTGTGGAGGAAGCTGATGTGCAGTTTTGGTAAATTGAAATATTCAGATTTTTTGAGAGACCGCTTAAGTGGAGTACCATGGGGTTAAGATCTGTTATAGTTTTACGTGGGACATATGCATATAGCGTTAGCTTCTCTGCATTTCTGACAACAGTGCTGAGAAATGAAGCTCCCTAACCTTTGTGCACATCTCAAAGTTATCCTACTCAAATCCCTTTTCTAGAAGTTGTCAAACTGGAATTTGCTTACATAATGTAGTACCACATGGCAATCAGACTCCTATTGCTTGTAAAGGGACATCTGTTGTGGTAGTGGTAGGACTGCTGGACGGCTGTGTTGTCCTGAAAGCTAGTAACCAAAAATGTGTAAAAGCCAGTTTAAGATACAATCCTTGCAAACGTATTTAGTGCTAGTTTAAAATTTTGTGTCACTGCTGCCCACTGCTTGAGTGCTTTTAGTTAAAAAATGAGGTAAACTTTACATTTTGGTCAGTCAGTGAATATCAAAGGGTATCCTCCAAAGGGATACTTTGGTTGTGTTTACAAACTTCAAGAGTTACACAGATGAATTCAGGACATTAGTAAACAGTAAAACGTTGCCAATGTGTGCCAGGTAGAAACTTTTATCCACTTCTTAGGCCATGTTGTAAAATTAATTTGTGAAAGTCTTGCAAAGGATTGTGTGTACCCCCTTGCCCACTCATAAATATCCATATCGACCCCTTGCATATTCATGCTTTTCTACCGTATTCACATCTGCGCTTAACACTCATACATATGATTACACCTCTTGCATTTTCGGGCATCTCCCTACTTAATAATCCCCTCATACATATGTAAGCATACACCCACCTAATGATCCATGCTTATCCCTTCTTACATTTCAATGCTTAACCCTCTTATATCTTCCTCATTTTTAGGTCGAGCATTCGAGACCTCCTGTATATACTTTGGTAAATACTTATATGTGTATGTACATTGTGGGCTCTGGAGATCAGCCATAGGACTTGTCTGCTTCCGCTTAGGGACTTTTTTTTCTGTTCAACTGCCTCTATTTAACTTTCTTGATCAAAACCGACCAGCAGAGGTTAGTAAAATACCAGAATCACTTTACCATTCTCTAGATTATAGTCCATAGAAATAGTCTTCCACGAGCACCCGTAGACAATAATATTTTTTTCAAATCTTGCATTTTCAGTGATATGACCACCGAAAGCCCTGATTTTATATTAAAAACAGAGCTTTGGACTGTACCATTTCCCGCTGAAAGGCAATATTTCTCTCCATGTGTTCCCATACCTGGCGTGTCACGCAGTTTGGTGCTTACTTTCCCTCCATGTTAAAGAACAGTTGATGTTTCAGCACCCAGGCTAATGTGCTGCGTAGCTAAATACATATAAGGTCCCAAAGGCGAGACCGATTGCATTGCAAATGCTTGTTTCATTTAGTGGATTCTACTGGCTCAGTGAATCCTTCAGATCAGAGTTTGTCAATTTCTTTTTTCACAACTTCTCTAGCACTAATAAAGATACTCCCTACCTGACTGGCTACGGGTACAACACTAACTTTCCCTTTAATACAATGAGAGTATCAATGGAGATACCCACGTTTTAAGAAAATAATTTAAGAAAAGAACCCACAATGTGGCCTGCTAAATCATTCACACAATTAACTTATACTTGTGGATTGGTATTGGGATTCAAACTGATGCCAACCAATTGCTGATGTAGGCAATTCAGTAGTGTACAGTGTCCCCACACCACAGAAACCTACACCTTCCCTTCCGTGACATTCTCTTTGATTGCAATGATAGCATCAAAATATCCAGTAAGCTCGATGGGCTTACCCCCATAACTAAATGGTATTACCCCTAATTGATTGAGAGACACAATATCTTTAAAAATCTTATCATGCACTTTATCTGCTATTGCAGTCAGCTTTGCCCCCAAATCCATCATCATGTTCACAGCTATACCATTGATGCTTCCAACTCCTATTGGATAAGGGCAATGTTTACCACCCATACTATTAACCTCAATTCTCATTTGCGGAACGAACGCATCCAAATCTGTTGTGGCTTTATTCACGCCATCAACACCTAGTGTTCCTCCACAACATTTTGACATATGCACTCTTCTTCCACATTTTTTGCAAAACACCTTGATAACAGGGCATTATTTGTGATTAACCAAATGATATGGAATGCCACAATATTAGCAAACATCTTGAAACTTCACATTTTGTTTATAGGACATGGCTAATTTATGTTGCTTCCTATTGCATTCACACTCACATTTTGTGTCTTCTCTTTGAGTAACTCAGCTATGTATGCTACTGAATTTTCAAACTGTTTAGCTACCAAAAAGACTCCAGAGTGAGAGTTAGGTGATAATTTGAGCGAAAGCTCTTCTATTACTCTGTCATTACTGCATCATGACATGAATTGGTCTGGTATCCTCTCATCAGTGCTATCACCAAAATTACATGTGGCAGCCAATTAGCAAAGGGAGGTAACATATTGTTCCACCAATTCTGTTTCCCCTTACGTCAGCCACAGTGGTGCCTTTCCAAAACAGTAGAAACGTTTTGGAATGTAATGATTGTCCAGTTTCTTAGTACGCCTTTTAAATTAATGGAGGTTCTATCTTAGAGACACTTCTATCCTCCTCATCTGGGAGATCCAGCAGATTATTAAAAAGCAATGGATTAGCATACATGTTTTTTTCTGCAGTTAAATTAGGACTACAAACACACACATAATTACAAAATACTTTCTTCCACTTAGACCGTTTATGGGCAGGTTCACCAGAAAAAGGCAAGAAGAATGGCGGAGGGGTTATATTCCAAACACAAACTTCCTAATGCAGACATTTATACATTTCATTGACTTTATACAGCTATCATCAAACTAAATACCGTACATATCTTTTAATGTTCCAATTATGTGGGGAAACCTTCTACGCACAAACATGTTGCCAGTAATATTTACAAAGAGTTAGGGAAAATTAATAACAAAATAAAGAATGACTTTGTCACAAAATGGGAGAAATCTTTTAAAACCTTAATCATAATACTACAAATCAAGAAGGAATGGTAACACAACTTGGAGTCCTGTCCAAAATGCAGGATTTCGCCCCACTCATATCAATGGAAAAATTGGGTAAATATAAATGCTAGAGGTCCCCTGAAAGACTTCATAAGCAATGTCTTGCTGACTCCCCAAGATTCCAAGAAAAGCAAGTAAATCTGTAACATATGCTATTGTTTTGCATCATTGTTGGAAAATTGTGCCACACAGTGTAGGGTTTTACAGGGGGGTACCCTAGGTACCCCCTCGGCCACCGACCGTAAGCCACCGGGGCAAGGGGTCCCTGCTAGGGGCCCCCAAAGTCACTCCCCGACAGCCTTTCCTTGTCGGAAAGGCCGGCACAGAAAGGTTATCAAAATCCAACATCGTAATCCAGACGGTAGAAACGGTGTCCATAGGGGACTACGGTGCAGTTCTGACCGACTGGAAGACTCCAAGAGCCAGTTGCAACTGAGTCGGAATGACAGTCCGGTTTATGTTCCGACCATTGTCATCCTAATCGGGCAGTCGGACCGCAAACCGACCAAGTCTGTCGGAAATCTTCTGCCGCAGTTGGAAAGCTTCCGACTGGCGGTCGGAGGCTTTCCAACCGGCATTGTAATCGGCCACTAAGAATTGTTAAAGTCTCAATTTAAACAAAGCTTTCAATAAAAACTTTCAAATGCAAAGATAATCACTTACACACACATGAAAATATAAATCGCTAAATGCATTATTTACCAATTAAATTGTTTTTTTAATATAATCAAGAAAAAAGATCCCACCAGATTGGGCTGGGAGTGTAGGATAATGTTAGCCTCTGTGTCTTATATGAAATTCAGATTCTCTTGGCATTTTATTTGGAGAATCACTATTTCATTACAAGATCAGAGACTACCATTATGCATGTTGGTAGCCCTTTAATACCATATCAGACATGTGTTCAAGTGGCATTAAACCAATCTGTTCTCATAATATCTTCCAGACTTCCACCGTCCAGAAGGTTGAGTAGCCAAAGAGAATGAGCGTGAACCTTTTGCAAATTAATACCAGTATGCTGCATGGAGCATTTCACCCATCATGCGATAGTAATTGTGGTAACTGCTTAAAAAGGCTTCAGAAATTAAATCAAAACTTATAAGACCATCAGGTCGAAACTCACTCATTCGAGAATCATATTCTCTAATGCAATCTACTACATACAATTTCTTGCATGAATCAACTCTTGGATAAAGGTATCCCAAAGGGGTCATAGCACCTGCTACTTACCTCCATGCAAGATAGTTCAAAGTCGCTGACTGTACCAGAGGACGTCCTCTCCATCTAAGTTATTCAACAGACTCCTTTAGCAAGAAGAAGAAAAATGGAATGTCTCAAGTGAGTTCCAAATTAATTGGAAACCACGCTCGAGAAGTCCGAAATGGAGTTATCAGTATAAATGAGCATCTCTCTTGTCTCACTTTCTGAAGGACTCTCTGAGTTGTTGCAAAGGGTAGAAACGCATAACTGTTCGTTCCCTTCTAACTGTGAATGAATGCATTCACCACTAGGGCTCCTGGATCTGGCATTCAACTGCAATACTTGTTCAGTTGAAATGCCAGTCCGCTTGCAAAAAGGGTCTACCGTCAGAGGACCCCAAAACCAAGTTAGTTCCCTGAAACTAACCTTGTGTAGTCTTCACTCGCTGTAATCCCTCAAAATTCTTGAATTCCAGTCTGCAGATCCATTTGCCTTTTCAGGCAAATAGTCTGCCCACAAACTGATTTTGAATTCTAAGCCAAAAAAATGCCACGTTTTCTTGGCTAACTCTGAAAAATCCAAGGATTATGAGCCTCCTAAGCGATTTATATTAGCCACCTCATCAACATAGACTTTTCGCAATAAACAATTCTGCCTTGTAAACAATGTCTGAAACTCTAGAGAGGATAAAGACCTGTTGTTAATTCCAAATAGTTTAAATGATTCTATCTTTCTGAGTTTTACCATAATCCACTATTTTTCTGTACACCCATTGTGTACAGCCTAACCAGTTAAAATTGCATCTGATTCCAGAATGAAGTCTGGTGAACATCCAAACATTGCCCGGCTATAACAGCCATCTAATTTCTTTAACAACCAAACCAGTTCTTCCTTTGCCTCCTGATCTAGAGAAGTCTTGTCTCCATACCATAAACCTCCCTGAAGGGCCCTCGCCTTATCCTTTGCAAAGCACGATAGTGTAACGGACCTTGAAATATTGCCTGAATTAAAGAGGATAGTAGATCTAGTAGCCTCACAAGCTCTCTTAGAGTTGTAGCCTGAAGCAGAACCATGTTGACTGCACCTATTGTGAACCCGAAAAACCTCTAGAGAGTGTGAAGGAATGAGGATCAATCTTGCTGTGTTCACTATGAACCCCAGGCTTACCTAAAGGCTTTCATACAATGAGAGATTCACACTGGGACATAAACAGAATATCATTCAATTAAGAAAAACCATGTCTATGCCCCCTTCTTTCCCTCATAACACTGGTGATGCACCATGGTGCTAAAGGAAGGCCAATGGAACCGCCTAGTGAACTGAAAATGAGGTTGGTAATCCTTTGTCATGGGGATTGTAAAAATTGGCATCCTTCAGATCCTACTTACCAACTAATTGTCTCTTCAGCAACATGCCACTTGAAAGAAGGATCCCTTCCATCCTGTAGTGTCTGAACACCAGGAATTGGTTTATATCCCTTAGGTTTAAAACAGATCTTCTTCCCCTGCCATTTTTCTCTACTTGGAAGAGTGTACTTAAGAAAACGTATTCTAAAATTCTTTCTTTGCTCACTTCTAATGTTGATCCCTTTAACAACATAGATTTTACCTCCTTGTGTACCACTTTTTGTTTATCTGCATTCAAAACCAAATCCTTTGGAGGAGTGTACTGAAAAAGGGGGGATTCAGAGAAATCTAATCTGAAACCTTGGATGATATCTTAAAACCCATAGATCCTGTGTAATGGTTTCCCACACATGGGTAAAATGTTAGAGGTGACCACCGACTCTTCCCTGAGAAGAAGAAGAATGAGAAAACACAGTACTCACCCTGGCATCAGGTGTGACCTTGACCCCTTTCCCAGGGTTTTCACCATGTCTTTGTCGAAAACGAGACCCTTAGGGTTCTATGAAGTCTCTTTCGCTGCTAAATCTCCCAACTAGGGGTTGATTTTCTTTAGGGACACCTTGTCCTGTGTTGACGTTCCCCAGGAGAACCAAAGCACTCAGGTGCCAGCCTCCAAGTCTAATGGAAGCCGCTAAAATATGCCTCTTAGGACATACCAATGATCCTTGTTGGTGGGCTGACAATGTCAAGGATGCAATCCTGGCATTTCTTGAGGAATCTCTCAAGACCCTTCCTGGGGTGCCTGCCAACTGAGCGTTATGTGTACTTGTCATGGATGACTGGCCTAGGACAGCCGGCTTTGAGGACATTCCTCCCTTCTTTCTCTAGTGGAAATCTGATCCACCTCTCAATTAATTTGCCCATATGTTCAACCGGCCACCTTTCAGTGCTTTGGGATGTTTAATACTGTGGGGTGAGAACATATTCTCTCCTAACAGATTCCTGAAGTCATTTGTGGAGGTAGAAGCAACCTGATCTAGATCCTCACTGAAGAGGCCATCTCCATCAACATCTCCTTGGAGGTAGAGTACATACTCCTCATAAAGCTTCTCATCGTCTCTCTGGAGCTCCTCCTGCCCATACTCAATTTCTTGGGTGTCCATGTCTTCTGTGTCGTTCAGGGCACCCATCACCATTGTATCCATGTCTTGCATGTCGCTCAGTACACCCATTTCCATTGTGCGCTTCGGACACCTCTCTTATTCGTGTCGCATAGGACACCATTCTTCCATAGTGCTGCATCAGTCACCTCTCTTTTTTGTGCCCTTTTTAAGGGTATAGACCCTTTCTCAATATGATTGGTATTCCTTCTTTCATACCTCCTTTATCCCCACAATTGGAAACTCCCTCTGAAATAGACCATCATTCACTGTCAGAACCACTCTCAGCTTCCTTCTTGAGCAATACTTGCCAATTGCCTTGCGTACACAGATACACTTCTCATGTTGAAATAATTACTTATAGAGCTCCTCATTAACTTTCCCTTCTGGGATCTCAGAAGGGAAAGTTTATGAATATATTTTAATCTTCATTATATTCTACTTAAGTAGGTCTCTCCCTTAGTTGTACATACTTTATCTATAATCTACGATCACTTAACATGATACCTGTTATCTCTCGGGCTTTTTGGCATCTTTATGATTAGGCTGGTTACTTACGAGTTTCATGACTCCCCTCACGATTATGTTCTTAAATTCTGGGCCTTGTACTTTTCAGGCTAATGGAGTTTTCCACTCTTGGGATTAAATTTTGCACATGTTTTTGCTGCTGCTTAATTGCTTTTGATACAAAAACTGGGATATATGTCTGCTTTTTAACTTTTGTGGTTGAGGGAAAATGAATGGTTAGTTATAAATGTGTTAGTTTTTTCCTTAGAATTCCTTTTGGTCTTTGACCTTCTGCTGTTATATGATGCACTTTATCTAAAACTGGATTCATTATGAAGCTGCTTTTGTATGGTACTTCAATATTTACAAATTACATACTTATTTAACTCGATTCACTTGTTGCAGTAAGGGATCTAACTATGTTATTGTAATTTGTTTTTTTGTTATATTATTGAATATTCTTACCTATATCTTCCTATGCTGTGCCATTGCTTGCACCAATTTGCTTGTGGACATTCTTCTTTACTGCTTAAAGGGAGAACTTAGTACTGGACATGAAGGATCTTCATATCCTTTTGATGGACTAACTTGCACATAAATTGCTGCTGCTATATAGTTATTATTACTGTTACTTAATGAACTTTTACATTAATTGAAGTGATTCCACTTTAATTTTAAAACATCGTCCATCTTTGTATTTTATTCTTTCTACTGTGGAAATGATCTGAGTTTGTATTTTAACATACTTATTATGCAATAATTGTGCGCATATTTTATGTGGACCTCATTGGAGATCCAAATCTTAATAAATATATTGAATTGATTGAATTCTGGGTTCTCACGAGATGCTCTTTCTTCTCGGGCATAATGTAAATAAGGCAAATGTTTATAAAAAATAGATGAAAGTTATAGGCTTAAGGTACACCTAAATGAATAAACTCTCCAACATAGAAAGGGGCTTTAACTGAAAGCTAAAATGGAATAAGCCCTATACATTGGCTGTAATGAATATCTGCTCGGCATATCTAATTACCAATTCATTCTATGGAAGTAAAAAGAGATGTATCCCCTAGTGAAACAAAGTTGTAGGATGTCGCCTGAGATGCTGCCGGATGATTAGCTGTTTGCCGGGATAGCTGTAAGCTATGATTTGGAGGAAACTTTTTGGGTTTTCCAAGCTTTTCATGTAAGAGGTATGCATGCACTGTAGGAAGGTCACATATATCTGTCTATATGAGTAATTACACTAATAATTATTTCTCTAGCGCTTACTAATAAGTTCTTATTACCATCTAAGGGAACCATTTTAGCTACCTTAGAATAAAGAAAGATTAAGAAAACAACAACATGTTTCTACTTCTGAGCCTCATAGTTTGAATGCAGCTCTTTCATGTTGGTTCATAATTCACTGAGCTATATTACAAGAATTAGGACTAACAACCCACAGGTAACACATGAATCTCTGCAGCAAACATTGTAGGCCACTGAGCTATCTATATAAAATACAAATCTTTGACCTCCATGTTGCACGTTATGCTTTGTAACAGGCTCATTAATGCTCAATGCTATTTTATGTAACACCAAAACTGCTGGGAATAAAGGGGAAGATGTTTTACATAGATTGGAAACCAAAGTAATGTCAGACAAACTAAGTTAATAGCAATAACAATATGAGAAGCTTGTTAAGATAAAGAAGTACTTATTTAAGCAAGGAGCAGCATTTAAAAGAGGAAGATTGTACAGCGCATAGATTACTCATGCTGAGTGGATCTTCTATTCTAGATTGCTTTTATTTTATGATATAATGTTCTTTCAAGTGCTGCATGGAGTCTAATCAAAGGAATAATGTATATTGGTAGCCTTCGGTCTTGTAATGAAATTATAAAATGTAGGCTGAATATAAATCTAATATTTTCTTGTATTAAGCTCGTTAATTTTACTCAGAAAGCAAGAGGGAATTCTGAATGTTCCATCAATATGAAAAGCTCAAATGCACATATATGCTGTAACGGCAATTTTATAAAGCGGAAATCCAGAGATTTTTGATTTTAATCAAATCTGAAATAAGAACACGTCTGAGAGCTCTGAGCTTTTTTTACATTCCTTGAAAGTAATATGTGATATTGGAACGTTTTTACAAATGATTGAAAAAAGGGGTATTTAATTATTTGGCGTCACTATGGCTAAATGAAATAGAAAAATAGATGTGAAAATGTTAATGTGGGAAGACTGGGCAACAAGAGGGATTAATACTCTCAAGATTTGTACCAAGGTGACAGCTATCCTTCCTTCTTTGTTGTGTTGCAATTTAAACACAAACTTCCAAATGGACTTTATAATCTATCACCAAACTGAACACTGTACATATCTCTAAATGTTTCTATTACCTGGAAAAAAACTTCTACGGACAAGCATGTTGCTAGCGATATATACAAAGAGTTAAGGAAAAATAACAACAGAATAAATAATAATAACTTTGTCATAAAATGGGTGAAATCTTATAGGGCTACATGTATGGCAGTCAGATTTAGCGACTCACAATTTGCGATTTTTTGTAACTCGCAAATTATGAGTTGCTAATCTGATGTACACACAAAACTGTGAACCAAATGCGACTGGCTAACGAGTCACATCGCAATTACCGAAATCGCAAAATGCAAGTCGGTTACTGATCGCAATTAACTATTGTGGTCGCAATTAGTGACCACAAGTTTCAAAATTGCCTTTTCACCTCCTGAAACAGGAGAAGGATCCCAAAAAAAGGAAGTGGAGGCCCTAGTGAAGCCTGCACAGCAGCCAGTGTTATGTTAAAAAATTTATAGAGCACAGAGTATACCCGAGTATACCCGAGGGTGTCTTTGCGCTAGCATAGTAGAGAGCGTATGTGAGGAAAGGCAGAGATTACTGGCTGAAAAGCCAGGTTTTAAGGAGCTTTCTAAACATCTGAAGAGAGAAAGCGGCCCTGATGTGTATAGTCAAGAGATTCCACTGTTTGGTTGCTTCTGCAAGGAAGCTGCTTCCACCCCATTTGGGTTTCTTGTACATGAAGGTTTTAGCTTTGTAGGCTCTCCTTGATTTCTATTGGGGACGTACAAAGAAATGGCTTGTCTCAGAAATGCTGGGCCCAAACCAAGCAGGGCCTTAAATGTAAGGCAAAGTACTTAACATGTGATCTGATTACTAACAGTCAACCACTGTAAATCTTTGATGGCTTGGGGGACTGAATGATGTTTGGGGAGGCCAAGAAGTAGCATAGCAGCAGAGTTCTGCAGTACCTGAAGTTTTTTGAGTTATTGTGCCTGATGACTGATATATAAGCCATTACAGTAATCCAATTTGGAGAGCATTACTGTGGGTATCACTGTCTTCCTAGATTTAGTGGGGAGAATGTTTAGAATTTTCTTTAGGATTGTAAGAGGATTATAAGACTGCATTAATTTGCTTGCTAAGATTCAGATTGTCATCTAGAATCACCCCAAGACTCTTGGTTTAGGAGTAGGCGAGGGCAGCATGCCCATTTCTGATGGCCAGTTGGCAGTGGACCAGAAATTGGGATTATTTCCCAGGAGGATCACTTCTGTTCTTTCAGGGTTCAATTTGAGACAGTGTTTGCTCATCCATGTACTAAATTCTCTCATACAGTAGTGAATTTGGAGGCTGGTATAATTAGTATAATTTGTGGCTGATAAAACAATATGTGTATCATCTGCATATGACATGAGGGAAATACCAAAGGATTTAATCAGAGGGGCGATTTCTTTTACATATAAATTGAAAAGAGTTGGACTGAGTGAAGATCCTTATGGCACTCCACAAGGCAAGGAGAAGGTGTTAGAACTGAAAGTATCCAATTTGACTGTGTTGTCCCTGTTATTTAGGAAGAATTTGAGTAACTCAAAGGCCATATTTTTTATGCCTACGGGTTCCAGGCATTGGGTAGTCCACAGTGTTGAAAGCTGCCGACAGACCCAACAAGATCAGAGCAGCCGTTCCTCCTTCGTCTAAAATGATCTTGAGTTCATCTGTGACCTTAATTAAAGTCGTCTCTGTACTATGTTCCAATCTGAACCCAAATTGCGTTGGATCCAACAGATTATTCTCTTTGATGAATTGATGTGGAGTGCAGTAGATAGTCCTATATCACATACCTTCAGTGCATCCAGCCTCCAAACAAACCTCTGCAATGGTCAGCCAAAAGAGTGAGTAGGCAGCAGGGGAGAGATGACGGAAACTGAAGTTCACGGAGGGGGAATTGGAAATCCTCACAGAGGAATACTGTAATCACCACAAGCAGCTACTTGGTCATTCTTCCCTGACTGTCCCTGAATCGTATAAAAGCAGATATGGAGGGAAATGCAACAAAATAAAAAAGCTCTTGTATGACCTGCGCTCTCGAACCAAGGAGAGGGTGGCAGCACACCTGCGGGGACTCACAGGGAACTGGAGGTGGTCCATCAAATATCCCCCCACCCTCAACTGCGGAGGCAATGGTCAAAACAACTGTTGAGCAAGAGGTAGTGGCTGGATTTGTGTCTCTCGACATGTCTGCCCCTCCACCAACACCAGGTAAGTGCAATACTTCTACTATGCCAACATTCATACCAAAAACCTGCTGTCTACATGCATGCAACACACCCCTACCCAGACATCCTGGGATGGTCCATGTAGATGATCAAAAAGTCACACCTGGTGCATTATGGGAAAAATTAGTCATGTGCATAAATAGTGCTGATACTGTCAGACATAAGCTGATTAACATAGTATGAACAATGAGATAGTGTTTCACACGCCCATTTTATTAATCCTCCCCATTTGCCACATAGATACACCTGTGGAAGTACAGGAAAGGGCTGATGATGAGTGAGAAGACTAGGACCAGACACAGGTCCAGGTGGAGGAAGAGTAGGGTGAGGTGCCTGTGAGTCTGGCGAGTACCTCACATGGCCAGGCCAGTGCTGCATTCCGCTCCCCACAGCCAGCTGCAATTGAGGTCCCGGAATTACAACAGCCAGCAATTCCCTGCTGCATTCCTGTCACCAGGGTCCAGCAGCTGCGCCCAAATTCAACAGGCACGTAGGCATCAGTAGGCAAGGCAAGCCTCTCGCTACCAGGCAGGATCCAGCAACCAGGCAGTGTATGGCGGGTTGGAGGAGGCCATGCTGCAGCTCCTGCAGCAGAAACAGATTAGGTTGATAACCGATAAGCTAACACAGGGATTTTTCAACATTACCCAGCAGTTCGCTGACAGCCTGGCCCATCTGGATTCTAAATTTGATGTCCTTACAGGGGCCACTGGGCAGCTATGCACAGAGCTGGCAGAGTACGGGAGCCAGCAAAGGTGCAGGGAGCATAGTCGAGTAACCAGGTTGGAGGCAATGACAGGGTCAATTGGGAGGCTAGTGCAGACAACCACTCAGAACTCCAACCGCATTGTGGCCTGCAGGTCGGGATGGGCCAGTACAGTAGCAATGTGTCACAAGGCCTGCAACAGATCACTGCAGCAATGGAGGCAATTCAGGCAGCCACTATTGCCTTTGTGGTAACTGGTGAGGCACCTGACAGTGAGATGTCAAGCCTCAGTAGTGTGTCAATCGCAGATGCATGTGTGCTGCGAAGCAGCAGCAGCTGACAACCTGCACTTTCGCCTGGCAGAACCTCCCATGCCGGATGTACCACAAGGATATTACTGCACACTGAAAGTGTGCTGTTGTGTTGCCTGTGATGGAGCAAGGTTTCAAAAATGAAACTTGCTTGTACGCAATGTTCCTCATAGTATTAATTTACTAAACTTGTATTGTCAAAACTAACTTTTGCATTCACAAACACAAGAGGGACAGAAGCTTGCTTATGTGTTTTACTAATGAATAACGCTTGTCTGTAATCCAAAATGTCCGCTAAAGAGCGGGAACCTCAATGCGCATGTCGCAACCTGATCACATGGTGTGACGTCTTTCTTTGCTTGGTGGGAAACTTCTGCTTCTGCGCAGTATGCACTAAAATGGCCGCTAAATGTTTTCACATGCTTCAGCTTGCTCTCATGTCATTATTAAATTGTCGTTTTTCTTAATGCTACTAATGCAGGATAGTATTATAATTAATCGGGAATAGAGTAGGGAAAGTGGGCATACAGTGAAACATTTTATTTGTGATTTTAATATTTTCTTCTTGCACTTTTAGTAATTCGTAAACTTGGGCCTGGGTTGGTGACTTGAAACTCGAGAGACAGATGGTTCTGCGCATGTGTCCTGTGTGCCTGCCAAGTGAAGTCAACTTGGACGTCTTCCAAGGCCATGACCCATTGGCCGAAGATGCTGTACTTCATGTTTCCGGAGGACAAAAATGATACTTTTCCCTTGTAAAATGTATAACATTTGTCATGAGACGGGTGGGAAATAAAGTGAATGTATTAATCTAAAGGGGAGGGAACGTAAAGACAATAGGCTTTACAATTTAGGCCAAATCGATATGGTGCGGGAATCCACCCCCTGTCCAATCAGAAGTAGTGGTCCCATATTTTAGCAACATTAAGGGGAGGTACATGGGCGTAGAAGGGTATAATAGAATATAGCATTAGTTAATTAGTAAGGAGAGCATACTTTCACGAAGAACAGGCGTCCATGCTGCGAGAGAGCTCTTAGCTCCAGACTGACATGCTGATCGGTTGCTGACTGAATCCCTGTCCAGAAGAGGTCCTGAGGAGGGGCGGCGGAGTCCATTAGAAGGAAGGCACGGGAGAATCGAGAGAAGTCGAGTATCAGAGAGGGGAACGGCGCAGGCGTCGTTGTAGAGAGGTCACCGGTCCTGTCCTGATCCTGGAAGAAGTCTTTGCTCTTCATCCTTCCTGGGTCCTATCTTTTCCAACTCCTTGGCCAAGGGGCTTGGTTCTCGCATTTAGGTAACTATACTGCAACCTTTAGTTGCGCTGCTGTCTCTATCTTCTCCTCTTCCTTAAACACCGTCATTTATTAGCAAAATCATTTCTATGCTTTTTCTTGGGTATTTTCAATCAAGTACCGTGTTTTCTGTTATTTTACTCTGCTAAAACTTTAGATAAACATTTTAAAACTTCCTGACTCAGTGGTTATTTCAGGATTATGTACTATAATGAATGTCACTCATTTTAAACTTCCCAATTAGCAAAGGATCCATTGGTAAGTTATTACTCTTCAATCAGAAGGTAATTGGTAGCAGGGAATTTGATAAAAGAGTACATCTGACACCCAGCGTAAGTATTAGTGTAGTGTGAATGTATGGGCCCAAGTGAGTATATGGTGTATGAATGTTGTTGGCTAATATTGCGCTGGATCACCTGCATTATTGTTTATGTTCACGGTGGAGTAACCACACACCAAGTGGGATTATTTAAGCTCTATTCTTTCCGATGGACAGGTTGTCCATCAATGCTTTTGTGAACCCTGACATTAAAGCGTTGCATATTTTGAGAAATGAAATAGTTGCTTTCTAATTTATGGTGAGTATTGTATTAATGGAGATATCTTACTGTGCAAAGTAACATCTGCTGATGTGGTCTCTGCTCCTTCTCCCCTCCGCTGCTCTGCTTTCCTTGATTGGCTGTTTGGCAGGTGGGCCAGGGTCATCATCCTCTGAGTCTGATCCGGACACATCTGTCGGTAAGCCTCTCCTGCAGGTAATGTTGTGGCATATGGCACATGTTGCCACAATCTTGCACGCAGTCTCAGGCACATATTGCAAGGCTCCACCACTCTTGTAAAGACACCGGAAGTACAATTTGAGGAGGCCAAATGTGGGCTGTTGGGAGACAGGTAGGGTGTGAGGATCCATGGCCGCAGGGCATATGCACTGTCAGCCAGTGAGACACTATGAGGATGAGGCAATATACAGAGACTAACAAATGTGCTAATACATTTTACAATACATTCCAGTACCTAGTAGATTTCCTTCATTAAAACCCCTTCTTTCTAGTTTTTGGTATACGCTACTGTGCCTGCACACGTAGGAGTCATGTGTGCTCCTTTGATATTTACACACAATGTCTGTGATGATATTGGGTGCATTGCAAACAACTTGGATGTTTAGGGAATGGGTGCTTGTGCGGGTCCTGATTAAGTAATCCAGGCGGGATGGGGGACATATAGGCACGTCCCATCTATGCACCCGATGACCTGTCGGAATCTGGCTATTCCGTAGAATTGCATTTTAGTATTTTGCATTTTCACATTATCCCTGGGCAGGTAGATGTGTTGGTGTATGTAAAGGAGCATGGCATCTACGAAATTTCAAAAGAAATGCAAAACGCACTCTGCTACACCCTTTCTGCCACTGCTATAACATTTTGGTAACCACCACTGGCAATAGGTGGAGGGAGCACAACACCTGGACATGGGTGGGGATTGCATTGCTGCTCTGCGCACTGCTTTTCAGATGCAGCTTTAAGGTAGCTATTAGCTCCAAGATCACATTGCTACTCAGCCTGTATTGCTCATATATCTCTTGTCTGTCTTGCTCAAACATGATCAGCCTGACTCTGAATATCCTCTCTCTCCTGTCTCCGCCTCCTCTACTGAGCAGCCAGTATGCGCATCCTCCTCACTACCATGTACAGGGCATCCATTGTGGAAGTCCCTGATGCATTCTAGGGCTGTTTTTATAGTTTGGCCCTGTTACCACCTGTTTTGAATTGGTGGTAAATTGCATGTTCAAATGGGCCACTTTGCGACTCATCACAATTTGTGACTCGCTTGTAGATGCCGCTTGCGACTCGCAATTCACTTGCAGCGCTATTTTCGTTTTCCGAATGCTTGTCGTACATCGTGTATGGCTGTTTTAGTATACACAAAATGGATTGCAACTGATTTGAGATTCGCAAAATGATCGTATATGTGACCCTCATGGCCACATGTACAACTGCCGGATTCTGCAAGTTTCTCATTACGACTTTTTGCAACTCTCAATTAGGAAGTCACAAAATGCAATGTACCAATGTGTTTCAGACACATTGAGACAGAGATGTGTTTAACGATTCCTAATGGGGTCACAATTGACCTACCTCATCAGTATTCATGAGGTAGGTCGCAATTTGCTACCCATTGGGAATCACTAAAAACAAAGGGATGGTGGCCTGCTGGAGACAGCATACCATCATGTCTGTGTTTTCTTTTAAATACAGCAACTTTGCTTTTTTAAATACAGCTCATTTTCCTTAAAAGAAAATGGATGCGTTTCAAAAAGAAAAACGAAACGTTTCAGTTTAATTTTTAAGAGTACGCAGTTGTCCGTGATCCCACTGCCTGCTCATAAAAAACGTTTACACTACCATTCACAAAGGGGAAGGGGTCACCTGAGGACCCCTTCCTGTTTGTGACAGGCTTACCATCTACTTGAGGAAGATGGTAAACTGCAAACGTTTTGCGACCACATTCCTTTTGCAAAACATTCATAGATAAAATAAATAAATAATAAATCCGTATTTGTAAAGCGCGAACTGCTCACGCATACGGGTCTCAAGGCGCTGGGGGCCGCCGTGGAAATTAAGTGAGCTATTGCCCAGAGTCACAAGGTGCTGAGATGAGCTGCCACCGGAGATCAAACCGTGAGCCCTGTGCTCCAAAGTCAGCTGCCCTGGCCGCTGCACCACACCACAGATCTCCCTGCGGCTTGCTATTAGGAAGGGCCGACTTTGACATGCCCCTTCCTAATACCGACTCACAAACACAATTTTGCGAGTCATTAATAGGTTTCTGACTCGTGAAATAGGGTTAGTATATGCCAAAAGGTTGTTTAGCGGTCGCAGACGCCTTAATTCCCCATTTGCGACAGCTAAAACCTGTCGTACATGTGGCCCTTAATACCTTGATCATAATACTACCAACCAAAAATGAATGGTACTACATACATCTGGACACCCTGTCCATAATACAAGATTTCTCTCCTCTGATATCAATGTAAACATTGGGCAAATATAAATGCTAGCGGTCCCCTGAAAGACTTCATAAACAGGGTCTTGTTGACTCCCCAAGATGCCCAGAAAAGCAAGCAAATCTGAAACGTCTGCAATTCTATGGCACCATTGTTGGAAACGTGTGATGTGAGATTGAATGGGTAATTTTGGATATCTTTAATTTAAATTTTGCTCTAAATCCATGTAACAGTGAATTTGGCCCCTGGCGTATGACCCCTGCCATTAAAATTGTGGAGAACAACCTTTATCACAGTGATCTACCTCTAATACTTGTCAACAAGACAATCTATTGTGTTTTGATTTCAGAATATTTCATTTGTTTTTAAAGAAATATAAAACAGTATGTAAAACAGTGTACATTCTTGTCATACATGCAATAAAGATATCACGCCAAATAAAAGAGGGTGTAAGTATCATTCTAAACCTATTAAAAAATAGCAGTGTTTATATTTATCTTAGAATTAAATGTGACAAAAATTAGTAGATATAACATGTTCATTCACGGATGCATAATGGATCTCCATAAGAATAAATGAAATAAAAGGAAAGGACAATGAAGCAAGAGCAGTAGATAACAGAGAAAAAGGAAGAGAAAGGAAAGGGCCCCTTACACAGAAGAGGAAAGGATGGAGGTGGGAAGATCAGAGAAAATGGGTAGAAGGGAGTGGAGGAGGGAACCAGAAAGATCAGGAGATTCCATATTGGACGCAATAGCAATATTGGTATGAATATCTAGGAAGGTTTATTCTACTGTGGATATAGATCTAAAATGTTCCATAAGGATTTAGCAAATCTAGTATTGTAGTTGTTATTATATGAGCTTCTTAATGTATTTTACTTGCAATAATGTTAGGTCTTGTAGACCTTTATGGTATATGTCATAAAATGTAATTTTATAATGGTTCTCAGATGTTTTGCAATAATTTAACTGACTACGGTCCAAATAAACAGATTTTTTTGACTGACTGACTACTGTGTTTGCGAAGTGATGTTCTCCAAAGAGGTGTGTCTTTATCTGTTTCCTAAACTGAAGAAGAGTTAAGGTGCTCCTGGTCGGTACAGGGGATGACGTTCCTGGCTCTGGGTGCCTGGATGGAGATAGCCTATTGCCTACGTTTTCCCTCTGAGTTGAAAAAAGAAGTATGTTAATTCGTGCTTGTCGTCCTTTCCTACAACTTTAACCGCTAACTTTCCCATCACTTACTCTGGCACTGGCAGGCATTCAAACTGGATATGTGCTAAATACTCCTCAACCAGCCTGGTGTGTGCATTCTGTGTGAGGCCACTGGAGTCTGTATTTCTTCGAGCCAAGCTCTAAGTCAGGCCCATATTTTGCCGTCTGAATATTTGCTCCTCGTTTCAATGCCAGCTGGAGAGATCTGCCTGTATTAACCCCAATGTTGATGCTGCAGTTCCAATGAAATGAGCCATTCCAGAGTTAGATTGCAGGAACTGTAGGTTGCACAGTGAATGAAGTGATAACAGTGTACTTTGTTTTACACTCAGGTGTGAGTAAATTTCTTTCTGTTCTTTTTGCAGGATCTGATATGGTGACCTATTCTTGTAAAGGATGTTCCACACCCCATTTTTGTTCTCTCTTGCATCTCCTTCCTGGAACACATGTAGACCTGTCTTCATCTCAGTATAAGTGCACACCAGCCTCTTAAGCGTAATGTGCAAACCCACCCCTGTGCTGAGAAGATGATTAGCCAGCCACCTGCATGAGTGCTTTAGCTATTAGGAAACAAGCAAGTTGAACCTGCATCTTCGATTGTTGAAATTGGGTTTAATGGAATGGACTAGAGGTAACATAACTCTTACTTGGGAGGTCTGCATAGCTTCCAATCTGCGTCATCCTGCACAGCAAGTTACAGCGCTGGTACAGCTCTATTATGTCTCTATCTACATCAAGTGGCAGGCACAGTCCTGCTTTATGCATGGAGGCCCCAGCTACGAGTTGGGTGGAATTTTCCTTTGCTCATCATAGGTGCACTGATGTCCCACAACTGCGCCGGATTTTACCAGGCAGTAAATACAGCAGTAAAATCACGTTGGGAGAGGGTTGCTGTGCAGCCAGGCCTGGGTCCTTGGCCCCCACATCCTGTCTAGAATGGCAGGAGACAAACAAGTAAGGCTCACCTGTATGCAACCTTCTCCGTTGACACCTTCTGAACTGGTCCCCTCGCTCTCAATTAGTACCTGCTCAGAACAGGGGCTACATCTCAAGAAATTGTGCAGAATTCCACTTGTTAAATCTGTATTTGCACCATTACTCACTGTTCTGTGGGAATTAATTCATAATAGGTAAATATATGTGCTGATATTTCATACAGAAACTGAAATTCCAGCTACCTTTGCTCATATATATCCACCTGACTTGTAAGCAGGCGCCAAGTAGCTTGCAAAATCACACATAAAGTGAGCCCTCAATAAATCTCTTGCTGCCTATAGGCTTCATTTATCCACCCTTGAGTTAGTAGCTTAAAGATGTTCAGAGTACACACTGCCTATATGCCTCACCGAGAGTGGGCATATTATTGCAGCTTTGCCTCCCTGCAGTGTCATGGCTCATTCGCCCAGTTTCATCATATAGCATATCAAACAGGCTCTATAAATTCTGGAGGCCCATCACATCCCCAGGCAGCAAGGGTTCTGCCCTTCTATTACATACAACTTCTTTTTTATGGTATGGTCGAGGCATCTACTGATGCAACCAGTTGAAACACTAGAGCCACTGGCCTTTCAGGTGGTCCAACTTCATCACAAGGCCATCTGACATCTCACTTTGCACATAGGAAAACCTGACCATCAAGAATTACTTGTGGATGATCACACATGTTCAGTGGACCACTTATCATCTCCAGTAGGCCATCTGATATCTTCGGTAAGTCTGGCTATCTCATCTCAGCTGTCTGGTCAGTAGCTGATATAGCCAACTTGCTAAAAGGGCATCAGGCCTCTCCAGCAAGGCATCTCATCTAATATCTCCAGTAAACCACCTGATACCTCTGGTGTGCCACCTGAAAGCTCTTGTAGGTTAGGGTAAAAAATAATGGTTCTTACAGATTTCTTGGGTATTACATATGCAAACTTACGAAGTGTCGGTACATCCCCTATAGGTCATAAGATACCCTTTAAAGGCCGTCTGGAATTTGCAGTGAGCCATCTAACAATATGCCAAACGATAATTCAATGTGCTGTATGACATCACTGCTGGGCCATTTGAAATCACCATCATGCCATCTGACATTTGCTGTTCAAATGCTATCACCCACTGGATATATCGAAATATGTAAGAATTAAGGTTTGGTTCACCACTTTAATGTTGACTCATTTACCTAATTGTTAGAAAAATGTTACATCGGTGGAGTCTTTTAGTCACAGATGAATGCTGATTCGACACAGTAGTCTGAAAGAAGAAGTTGCTGTTTACGCAATGTCCAACATTATTGTCTTGCAAGAAAGATTTTGTTGAGTCAGCAATAGGCACCTCTTGGGTGGTGATGGGTAGGGAGAGATGTTTATGTTTGGGACAGACGGCTCTTGTTCTAACTTGTGTCTGTGTCCTTCAAAACACTGTCTTGGTGACAGCAGAGTCATGTGAGTATGTATGGATTGTGCCTTCACCTCATATCACAGACTCTTTGCCTCCTGTCTACCCACCCTGAGGAAGTCTGCACCTCATGGGATCAAGGGCTGTATTACATTTTGGTTCCTCTAAATATCTGTCAGGACTGGGGCTCAGATAGTGTCACTTCACACAAGCATGGACATAAAGTTGTAAAAAGTCACCTAATTCACAAGGGCAATGCCAATCACTCATTTGTTACTATAAAGGAACACCATGAAACTACTTTGTGACTGACTTAAATGTTCTGTTCTCTTCTTCCACATCATTCAGAACTCTATCTGCCATTGGTAACCCATGACCCACAGTGTTCAATGCTCCATTTTCATGTTGAATTACTTAGGCATGTTAAGTACAACATTTAATCATGATCAATATGATGGGTGTCCCAAACCCTATAAATCATGCTCAAGAGCTTTGCTATGTAGATCAATGAAAGCCTGATTGCATTGCCTGAGCTGGAGCTGTGTAAATGAATAAAGCTCATTGTAAAATGAATGTATCTGAGGCTGTGTCTCTTATGTGGGATAATGGGGATGGCAAGCAAATGTTGATGTAACTCTTGGCTCTATACTGCCTCTCCAGACAATATATTTACCAAAGGCCTGAGTGAGTGAGGAGTGAGCCCTTTACACCATGACAAATTCAGGCCCCTACACACAGCATGTTAAACCATTAAAAGTGACTAATTTATTGATGGCCAAAGTCTTACATTAAGCAATAATATTGCTGGTGTATTTATCCAGGAAACTACTGACTGACTACCACACATCAGGTCTTACTCCCAACTTCATCTCTTCAAATAGAAATCTTCTTTCCAAACTATCCATTCACATGAACACTGAAGGTCTGATTCACAAAGCTTAAATTACCCGTGGCAGAGACTTCGCACATAAAAAGATAAGCCTGTTCGCAGTCTGGAAATTACACGTAGTAAAATTAAACTTGTAGGTTGTGAATGCCCAAAAAATAGTAAACGTACACAAACGTGTGAGGTAAACTTTGTGAATCACGCTCTCCTTTTTGACCAGATTCATTCTGCCACTTAAGGGTTTTGCTTAAAAGATTTAATGGGTAATATAAAAGGTATTATCATTTAGATAATTGTCTTTGACATATGTATTTGTGTGTATGTTAGCTTCTCCTTTCTCCTCCTCACTGGTTGAGCGTGACTGTGACAGCTGGAAGACATCTTGTACATTCCTTTTTGGCATACCACAGGCCCCTGCAGCCTCTGCTGCATGGGGGCACCCCATCCCTTCAGAGGGCTCTGGAACCTTACAGGGCCCCCCTTTGAGCCCAAGGCCAATGGCATCATGAGAAATGGGAGACTCAGGGGCCCCTCATCAGAATCTGCAGGGGGGCCTCATTGTTTTTCATTACGCCACTGATTCTGGGTTGCGGGACCTCTTGCCCCTTTTTTGTGTGCTTTGTATTTGCCCTGAGCTCTTCTCTCAAGGTCATCCAGCAATTGCATCTGATGGGGCCACAGTAAGGAATCCCTGTATGAGTCAACACAGTGGTCCATGAGTGAACGTCTAGGTGTGCTGAAGGTTGGCTCCCTGTCCCTCCATACTGTGCCATGACTCTACCCACCGGAGCTGTTCAAGTCCATAGCATCTCCCATTTTTGGGAGAAGCCCATGGAGAAAAAAAATCCTCAAGTAATCCTCTTAGTGGTCTTCCCACAGGCAAATCAGGTAAGAGTCTGCATTAGGAATCCTGCGAGTTTGCAGTCTCCAAAAACCTATGAGAATGACACCAAATACCAGAAATGTGTGGAGAAATGAAAGCGTGAACACCTTTTCACAGGCCCCATAAATCGTCTTTGCTGAGAAGACACAGGGGGCATATTTACATGAAAATAGTGCAGTGCACAAGCAATTTTGCTGTGCAGGGCTGCATCATTTTCAAAATGCAGGGATGCGCGTAGTAACAAGAATACGGCACATCCCTGTGCTCACCCCAGTGCCAGCACTAAAAAACTGCCTAGCTCCAACGTAGTCACCCTGGCACCATGGTGCAAGGGTGCCTATGTTGCAGGGATGATTGTGTTTGTGCAGGAAAACACAAAAACAATTATTAACAGCATTTTGCTCCTTCTATGTGTGCTGCAGAATGCAGTACACAAAGAAAGAGCAAAAAATGAGGAGAAATACAAGTATTTCTCCTTGTTGCGCCACATTAATGCTTCCTTTTGAAAGGCATTCGTTTTTGCCGCTGACTCAGATTTACAGATCCTTGTAAATCTGGAAAAGTATTGAAAAGCCATGGGTGTTGCTGGGAACGCCCACATCAACACCCATCACACTCCCCTTTGCTACAGAAATCTAAGTTGCAGAGGGTCACATTAACAAGGCTTTGTGAAGCCACACAAAGGGACTTAGCGCGGCCTTGTAAATATGGGTTTGCATAGAGCGCCACTTGAGGGTCAAAAAAGTGACGCTCCGGTGGGGCTAGGGGCTTGTAAATATGCCCCACAGTTTCCTAACATCAGCTAGTGTTTAGCATTCAGTCTGGGGTCCGAAACCATTTGCTATTTAAGATTCTCTGGGGCTCTCAAAAGTTCCCCAAAACCAGTATTGCTTAAACAATCTATGAAATACACTTAGGACCTGGTAAAACGTATGGCTGTTTAGCATATTCGGATCCGATTGCTGACAGAGAGGGCGACGGTACGGAGTAAAGTTTTGGCAAATCCCAAGGCTTAATTGCCGCCACCTTTGACCCAAGTTGGTGGTTTTCTACTCTTATATTTGAGGCTCCAGCACCGTTACGAGTGTTTTAAAATGAAAATGAGTTTGGAGCTCTCGCCTGAGTGAAACACCCCTTATAAAGCTTTATGGGACATTGGCTGTATGCTTTAAAGCAAGATTATCAATTTTACCTGTAGATGACCTGTGTCGAGGTGCTCCTTCACAGTTCCTATTTATGGAATTTTAATCAGATATTAGCTGAAGTGTGCGGTTGCCATTGGCCGATTAAAATCATAGAGTGATCTATAACGGCCATAGGACACATTTAACATCTAGTAGGTTTTAAACTATGTTTTCATATCAAATGAGAGACAAATATTAAATGTGTCCTGAGGAAAGTGGTTTTTATTAATTCAACACCACCGAAACGCGTCGACGCCCTTGTTTAAAGAATTGGTCATATCCAAGGAACGTATTCTTGTCCAATACAGGAATTCACGTATGGACATTGCACTGATTTATGAAACGGATTCTTTTCGGAATGACCTGGTTGTGATGTTGTGATTTTGTTCACATTTTCACTTTTTTGTCTCTTGTATATTGTATATGTGATATTTATGATCGATGTGTTTGTGATTTTTTTAATTTGTAGTATTTTTAATTGATTGGTGAAAAGAAACATTTTTGCTTTGTATTTGAATAAATATAATATATTTTATAGCATATATTGTGTTTTTGTATCACTCTACTAAGGGGTACTGGCTGTCTGTCATTGCTCCTCCAAACATTAGATCTTCGGTGTAGCAAGATGCCTTGGGCCCTAATCTAGGGAATGATAATTGGCCTTCTGCCGCCAGTCATCACTAAAAGAATAGCATCATTGTGTTCCGTTGGCAACCCATATGCCTTTACTTGCTGTACCAATGATAGCTATGTCACTGCAAGAGATCATAGAGCAGTGGGTTACAAGCTCCTCACTAATAGTTTTCTGCATGTGAGTTTACATTTAATATTTTGTGACCCTAGTCGGTTGCTATTTAGAACAAAGAGCACCAACACCCATCCAGTTTTAAAACAGTGTTAAATAATTTTAAAGTTAACATATGACAAAGCAGCACCTCCATTTTTAACTCAATGGAACATCATTTATAAGAAAATATTGCTTGTTTGTAGGGGAAAAATCTGCCAAGGCAAAAATCAAATCAGAGATGATCCATCCTGTCAATGTCCAGACTCTCCTTTGTGATACTTTCTATGAGGACTACATAAAGCACAACTGCCAACCTAGCCCAGTTATGTGAAGCAGGAACCTCATGCAGGCCTTACTTAGCGCCAGGATGCTCTTTTGGGAGTGGCAGTGCAATCTATAAGTATACCATTCATTCATCAATTTAGGCGCCAAATAATTAGGTCAGGAAGATGCCAACTTTCTGAAAGTGGCTTTTTCTAAATTGTGACTTAAAATCCAACTTTACCACTAAATTACAATTCCTCAGATACCAAACATGAATTTCCGACATGTTCCCAATAAAATGTTAGCACATATTAAATGTAACAAGGTAACCCAATGTTATCCTATGGGAGAAGTAGGCCTCACAGTAGTAAAAAATGAATTCAGGAGTTATTCACTACCAGGACATATAAAACTTAAAAGTACATGTCCAACTTTTTAATTACAATGCACCCTGCCTTATGGGCTGTCTAGGGCCTACCTTAGGGGTGACTTATATGTAATAAAATGTGAATTTTTGGCTAGGCAAGGGAGCTATTCTGCCAAGTCAAAATGACATTTTAAATCTGCTAACATCAAGTGGAGTGTTGTAGAGTACAATGGAGGAGAGTTTCATAGAGTTGAGTATTGTTTCATGTAGTGAAGTGGCATATCATAGAGGGAAGTTGAGTCAAGTGTCATACGGTGTAGTACAGTGGCGTATAGTGGATAGGCATAAAAGGGAGTAGAGTGGCATAGAGTGTCATGGAGTGTAATGCAGTGTTGTACAGTCGAATTGCATACAGTGGAGTAGAGTGTTGGACAGTGGCGCAACATAGAGCGGAGTATAGTGCAGTGGTGTACAGTGGGATAACGTGTAGTAGAGTGGAGTATAGTGGAGTGAAATACACTAGAGTGGGGTAGTTTAGAGTGGAGTAAAGTGTCATATAGTAGAGTGGCATGTCGTAGACAAAAAGTGACATGCAGGGCAGTAGAGTGGAGTGGCGTAGAATATAGTCTGGTAAAGTTTCATAAATTGGAGTACCATGTTGTACAGTAGCATGTAGTAGGATGCCGTGCAGTATTGGAAATTGATGTAGACTACAGTAGAGTAGAGTGGCATATAGTCTAGTTGATTTTTGTATAGTTAAGTGGTGTACAGTACAGAGTTGTAGTGTGGTACTGTAGAATGGCATGCAATGCTATAGAGTACAATGGCATTGAGTGGCATAGAGTGCAGTGGCATACAGTGGAGTACTGTGTAGAGTGGAGTACTGTGTCACAGTAGAGTGGAGTAAAGTAGAGTGTAGTGGCATACAAAGAGTTGCGTAAAGTGTTTTATAGTGAGCTGGAGTATCGTAGAATGTTGTACAGTGGCATAAAGTGTAGTACAGTGTTGCACAGTTGAGTGAAGGGGTATAGACAGCAGTAGCGTGTTGGAGAGTGGCATACAGTGTAGTAGAGTATTGTAGAGTTGAGCTGTATAGAGTACAGCAGTGTTGTCGTATAGATCCAACTAATTCGTATGACCTGCACATTTGTGGACAACAAAAAGGTTAGGTAAGGTGCCTAGACTGATTCCATGCACCCCTGTTGTGTATGTTAGACTAGAGAACAGCTAGTTCACAGTGCCACCATAAGCCCCGCTAACATAATCAAGGAGCAAATGGTTTCTGGCAACCACTGAACATGACAACCCTGACCCCTCAGGGATCTGGGTAACAGATCAGAAACCTTTTCTCTTGGTCACTCATGCACTCTTGGTCTCAGAGAAAACATACAGAGAATACACAGTGGGACGTTTTCATTATATTTACTGAACCAATGTTATTCTTGTATAGAATACATGTGCTGTGATAATCAGTAGACTGAAGCAAACAAAAGTGATTACAAGCACCAAAAGAGTAAATAGCAGATGTAGTTCCACCATGGTGCTAAAACAGTGTATATATGCAGGCGTATAAAACAAGGTAGTAATCAGACGTACTCCTACTATGCAATCCCTACTCTGTGTATGTCTAGAGTGTATGTAGGTGTCGAGCCAAGAATTCCCCCACAAGATTATCCAACCCCATTCCCTGGTGGGAAAGAATGTAGGACCCTGTCTTGGTCACAGACTGGACATCCCTCAAGGAGGTGTTAGACAGCTGCTTAGTGAAGCCTCAGCATGCAGAACCTTTCGATGTCAATGGGAGTGTCTTCTCTGCTAACCCTTCAAATTGCTTCTTTATTTGTAATAAAAAGCATCCTTGTGATGTACACGCAGATTAGCATTGTTATGGATATGTGGATAGCCCTGTTGCCCCATGGATGAAGATAGAACAGCACTTCTACAACATGCGTAAAGGCCTTGTACTCAGTGTTCGAGGCATCATGATAATGTTACACAAAGCCAGATGTATAAGCAAAGCAGTTTCAGAGAAACTAATCTAACATCGTCAGGCACGTGAATATGTGCACATGATCACAGCAATAATATTATTGTGCAGAATAGAGGACAATGTATGAAAATGTGCAGCATTGCTACAGGGGCCTAACTCAGGCACATAACACCCACTCCTCATACTAAGGGTCGACCTAAAAAAGCTATCTAAAAAAGCAGCAGGCCATATAAAAAGGCAAACTATAAAAGCCTAAAATCATTTAAAAGCAAATGCCCCTTTAAAATACTCATAAAATCCATTATACTGTTCAAAACCCCATGCACTCAAAAAGCCATGGTGCGGGGCGTGGTCTGGCCACGGAAAGAGATGGCCGCCTAGGAGAAGAGCTCTGCTCCGAGGGAGGGGGATGCGGCGGGGAATGCGGCGTTCCGGAGGCGGTTCTGTGATAGCAGCCCGGCGGCCCTGAATGCGGGGGCTACTCCGGACGCTCCAGTGCTGTCGTTGCGGTTGGAGAGTGCGCGCAGGGATGGTGCACCGTCGGAGGACTGTCGGGCCTGGAGGCGTGTTATCAGCCTCGGCCTCGAGTGATTGCCGGGCCCCACCTCCTGTGTCTGCGGTGGGACATCAGTGACCAGAGACTGCTTCCCACGCCTGGTGGCGCCTCCGGGACTGTGGAGACTGCCCCTCCCTGCTCCGGTACCATTGCCTGAGGAATGGGTAACGGGGAAGGCGACCCTGCAGCTGACTCCTGGGCCTAGTGACGTGCCCTCGACCCCGAGTGAATGCTCGGCGCCATCACCGCATTTACTGCGGCAGACATGAAGAGCCGTGGCCACTTCTAGAGCGTGGCGGTGCCCGCGGCTGCGGAGACTACCCCCCTGCCCCGGTAGCACTGCCACATCTGTGGCACGAGCAGAGGGGGCAGCAGGACAGCAGGCCAGTGGACGATTTCTGGGCTTAGAGGAACACCCTCAGCCTCGGCCTGGAGTGGCTGCTCGACCCCACCCCAGCAGCGAGGAACGGCTAAACCGGGACTGTTCCTGGCGTCCGGTGGCACCTCAAACCACGTTACAACACGGATTCTTCCCCCGCCTACAGTAGTGCCTGCTCCATAGCCCCTGGGTCCTCATAGAGCACGTGGAATTCTTTTCTCTGAGAGGTGGAGAGGAGGAAGAGCGGCGGTGAATGCCCACCGGAGGTACAGGAGTACCCTCTACACACCCCAACAAGTACTGTCTCCCCCACCCAGGCACTCACAGAGGTCTGCCCACCAACAACGGTGAGTGCCATATAGACAGCCTGGCTCAGCCCCAATGCAGCCTGCAGGATCCTGGGATCGCTCTGGGTGCCCGGCAACGACCCTGGTGGGCACCGTCACCATACCTGCTCCCCCCAGTGACAGTAACATCACACCGGGGAGACCCCGATCATCAACCCGGCTCCGACCACCATCTGAGAACCCGGGACCTGGCCCTCTGCCTTTCTTGGCCAGCAACAGAGAAGACGGCGTAGCCTCCCTCTGGTGTCCTTCTAATACGCCCCTCCCGGGCAGGTAAAGGCGCATCTTGGTACTGGGGCACGAATGACCACGGCAAAACAGGGGAGCAAGGCCTCCAGGCAGCTCTTATTCACGGAGGCGCTGAAGCAACACCCGCGCACGATGGCCACGAAAGCTGATGACCTACCGGCAAGCGGCTGCCTGCCCCCCCCCGACAGCCCCGGAAGCAGGAGTTACTATGGACCGCATCCTTCAGGAGATCTCCTCAGTCGGTCGAAGATTGGAGGGGATGGACTCCAATATTACCAAACTGGCAGATGAAGCCAAATCGATACAAGCGGACCTGGCTGGGTTCCACTCTCATGCGGAGGCACTGGATTAGAGGCTGATGGCAGTAGAAGGACGACTGAATACAATACCAGACAGAGATCGAGAACTCCTCTTCTTACGCAGCAAGCTCGTCAACTTGGAGGACCGCAGCGGCAGGGACAACGTCCGCTTTTTTCGATTTCCGGAATCCGTTGAGGGTCCAAATACCGCCGCGTTCTTGAAGGACATTATCCCGAAGCTTATTGGTGTCACCTTCGATCCACCCCTGGAGATACAAAGAGCCCACCACATAGGACCGCTTTGCAAAGACTCCAATACATGACCACAGCCGCTCATTGCCTGTTTCCTGTGCCACGACCAGACTAGGCAAATACTGGCATCAGCGCGTACCCAAGGTTCGTTCGCCCACGATGGCTACAACATACGGATGGCCGCCAATTTCTCGAAGGAAACGAACGACCGCCGCAAAGCTTTCCTGTCTTTCAGGCCTGGCTCCGGAAGCTCAACCTTAAACATGGTCTGTTTGAACCGGCGAGATTTCGCGTTATCAAGGATGGTAACTCAAAGGACTTCTACGACCCAGAGGACCTACGTCTGTTTTTGGACAATGTGATGGGACAGAACATGGAGACGTCTACGGGCGACTCGGAACCCTCCCCAATGTTAGACCCAGCTCTGTTGCTGGAGAGACGAAGTAGGACCTCTGGAGGGCTGTGGCAATGTGGTAGAGAACAGGACAGACCGGCACGTAAGCAAGAGGACAGAGCCAGGGTGCTCCATGCTGCGGCAGCCTCTGCCCAAGAGTTGCAGAGGGACAAGTCTTGTTCACCTTTGAAACCAACACTTGGGCCGACTCAGGGGCGTGGAGATCCTGTACTGGAGGGCCCGGACTGAGGACCCCCACTACAGCTGGTTCTGCAACCGACGAAGCAGTGGGACAATGTTCAATCAACAGACAGCTGAGTATCCTAAACACTGTATTGTATTGAGGGGTGTTTTAGACCTTGAAGAGTTATATTGTTCTACCTTATTCTTGTAGGTCGTATACTTGAGTCACGAATGTTTGTAGATGTGTTTTGGTGCCCCACACCCTTTTTACTCCCGTCATCCGGGTCCGCCGCACGTTCACATTTTCTTCGTATGATCCCTCCTCTATAGAACATGATGAGACCCTTCACAGCACCGGCCTACCCCGCTATGGGAGTTTTTAGTGCCCCCTCGGAGCGGCGTTCCGCCAAGTGTAGACCCTCGGTAAACAGACAAGCGCTCTTGTTGAGCGGAACAGAGACGGTGCCCTATTCTCGTGCCCTACTGTTGTCTTTACTATTCCCCTTACTCTATCCCGATTGCCCTGCCCCCACCCCCCCTGTGGTAAAAAAGAACCTATCTGCTGCGCCTCCCCGTCGATTAAGGCCCCCTCGCAATATACGTTCCCTATTGGTCTCCGTATAGCCCGACGACAGCCCCAGCGACCTAATAGACCTAGACCATCAGGGAAATTTGTTTTGTTTGGTTAGATCGTTTTGTAGTTTTTCTTTTTTCTCTTTGTTTCTTCCCCTTCTTCTCATCTTTTCGATCTTCTCCCTCCTTCCACTCTCGCTCTCACTCTTCTTTCTTTGGATTTCTGGGATCGGGTCGCTACTCCCTCCTGCCTTGAAACACCCTTGTGCCCGTAACCCCTCACAGTACGATTTGTAATCCTCGGGTAGACCCGAAACCTTCCCCCCCTCTTGCTTAGCTCCACGCTTTCATTACACCCTCCCCCCCGAAAGGCTGTCCACACACTACACAGCGCCGAACTCCCGGATCCGCACCTGCTATATTGAACATTATGACTTCTCCGCGCCCACTGCGAGTGATCACTTGGAACGTCCATGGTCTCACGCACTACATAAAGCAAAAAAAGACTTTGGCGTATCTGCAATCCAAACGCGCAGACATTGCTCTGCTGCAGGAAACGCACCTAGACGCTGTAGAATCGGAAAAGTTGCGGTAAGACTGGGTAGGGAGGGTGATACACAGCAGTGTGCAGGTGGAGGCTCCTGGGAATGAGGGTCCACCCCGCAAGCGCAGAGTGGCGATTCTCCTCCGGAAATCCCTTCCAGCGACAGTGACAAAGACTTGGACGGACACTGATGGCCGATATGTTTTTGCACAGCTCAAGATAGGTGATCAGCACCTATGCTTGGGGTCGATATACGCTCCAACAGGGGCGAAAAAGGCGTTCCTCTTGCAGTTAAACAGAGTACTGTTGGAAATAGGTACCACCCAACTTCTTATAGGCAGGGATTGGAATCTAGCGAGGGACCCGATCCTGGACAGGAACGGACCACTAGATAGGAGCACTGCAGCTGACAGGGCATTGCTGGAAGATGTGATGTAAGATAACGGACTGATAGACCACTGGCGCTTGATTCATCCCACAGATACGGAATACACTTTTGCCTCTCTCTCAGGTACACGGTACACTGTCCCGCTTGGACTACTTCCTTACCTCCCACAGAGTAGCACAGCTCACCCGAGAATCCCAAATCTTAGAGGCGGCTCTCTCGGACCACTCCCCCGTCCTCCTCTCACTGGAACTAGGACTGGCCAGTCCTGGGCGCAAACCCTGGCGACTGAATATCCAGCGCTACCGGGCCCCTACTGGTAAATCTCTCCTCCAGACACACGTCACAGAGTTTTTAATGGACAATCAGGGATCAGTTGATTCCAGCCGAACTCTCTGGGCGGCAGCAAAGGCCACCATACGTGGCAGACTTATGAGGGACTCGGCCCAAGGCAACAAACAGAACCAAGGCAAGCAAAAAGCGCTGGAAGCCGACATACGGAAATATACTCACCTATATTCGACACGTCCCACGCCACAGCACCGCAAGGCTCTGGAGCACGCAAAGATGGCTTTAAATAGCCTCTTCACCACCAAAGCGGAATATGCGCTACAGAGAATGAAGGGGAGGCACTATGAACACGGGGTAAAAGCGGGGAGGCTCCTGGCAGCTCAACTTTGCCAACGCGAGGTGTCCATGGCTATCCCGGCTATCAGGTCAGCGGCGGGTGATACTTTAACCCGACCTCAGGATATAATGAACGAATTTGCTTCTTTTTACAAGACCCTGTACACCCCAGACCCGCCAATAGAGGCGGACAGAATGACTTCATTTCTGCGGGAGGCAAAACTCCCTCGCCTCTCGGATAAAGGAAGGGAGCTGCTGGAAGGGGAGATCAGTAAAGAGGAAATCTCCTCAGCAATAGCGAAACTTCCCTATCATAAAGCCCTCGGTGAAGATGGATATCTGGTGGAGTTCTACCGGTGGGCGGGGGAAGAGGTGGTCACTACGCTGCAGGCGGTGTTTTATGAAGCAGAACATTCAGACTCCCTGGGCCTAATCTCCAATAATGCAGTCGTAGCTGTTATACCCAAACCCGGGAAAGACCCCTTGGAGTGCGTGAGCTACCGGCCTATTTTGCTATTAAATTGCCATATAAAGATACTGGCAAGTATACTAGCCACACGCTTACGCAACGTTCTGCCATCCCTGGTACACGCCTCGCAAGTGGGCTTTGTCCCAGGCCGATTCTCCAGGAACCACCTGCGCATGCTCACCCACGCCCTGTGGACATCCAAGGACCTCCCGGCAGATGCCATTGCTCTCTCCCTTGATGCAGAGAAGGCATTTGATCGTATCGAGTGGGAATACCTCTTCCGCGTGATGGAACATTATGGTCTTGGGGCTCAATTTATAGCCAAAGTACACCTCCTCTACGGGAACCCCACGGCACAAGTAAACTGTGGTGGGTTTGTGTCCGACCCCTTCCCCATACGTAGAGGGACGCGTCAAGGATGCCCCCTGTCACCACTCCTCTTCCTATTGGCCATGGAACCACTAGCCACCACCATGCGTAATTCGGCGACCATCGCGGGTGTTCCACTCCCAATAGGCTAATCCAAACTGTATCTATACGCGGATGACATTTTGTTAACCCTCACAGACTTACCCCATTCCCTTCCATCCCTGCTCCAGATTATTGACAACTTCTCCTCCCTCTCCGGGTATAAGATCAACTGGAGCAAAAGTGAGACACTCCCCCTCTCGGCCGGGACCACGAAAGCGGCGATACAGGGGTTCCCCTTCCGATGGCAACACTCGCGCCTTAAATATCTGGGAGTTCTTGTCAATAAAGGCCTAGTAAATATGGTCCAGGATAATCTCAACCCGCTTATAATCCAGATGCAGCGAGACTTCGAAAAATGGAAGGCCTTGGGGCTCTCATTGTGGGGTAGAGTGCAGTCAGTCCGTATGGTAACATTACCGCGTTTCAATTATACCTTGGGGATGCTGCCGATGCAGGTGCCTCTCACACTCTTGCGGCAGATAGACTCCAAGATACGGTTGTTTGTGTGGGGCTCCGCAAAGCCGTGCATTGCCGCATCCAAGCTACAGGCCCGCTGCACTCATGGGGAACTTGGCCTCCCATAAGTAGAACTCTATGCATTGGTATTGCACTTCTCCCAATTGGCGTACTTCCTACCAGGTTTCCTGGACCCGCCGCAATGGGTCCCGCTGAAACAACACTTACTTTCGGCCGAGGAGGGGCTCTCTGTATTATACATGGCAAAGCCCGGGAACAGCGGTACAATGCAATCGATTGTGTCCGCCACATGCAAGGGCTGGCATTGGGCCCACAAACTACTGGGGGTGCATCCACGCCTGCATGAGAAGGCCCCATTATGGGGAAATGAAGCCATTCAGATCGGAGGGAAGAGTTTGAGATGGCGGGTGTGGCAGACAGTGGGTATAAGTTCCATTGATCAGATTATCTGCAACGGCTCCCTGAAACCGCTGGCACAACTAGGAGAGGAGTAAGGTCTCCCCATGACACAGTCTTGGAGATACACCCAGCTACAACATTGTCTATGGCATTGCCTGGGGGCTTCCCCCTGGAACTTGCCACCAGCTCCGGTAGCTGCAATTCTCCTTGTCTGGGGACGGTACAAAGGGGTTTGTCTGGACTATATGGGGCTCTAGCCTCGCACCGCTTCTCGGCCCTCTTGGCACAGATGCTACGCGTCAGGTGGCAGGAACGGCTGGCGATCACGTATGAAGACGATGAATGGGCGGACATACTAGAAGCCCTGGATAAAGGCGCAAGGGAGGCGCGGATGAAATTATGCCTCTACAAAGTCTTACAAGACTGGTATTGGACACCCACGAAACTGCGCAGGGCGGGCCTCCTCCCCCATGCCAACTGCTGGAGATGTCCCAACTCCTTTTGCGACATAACACATATCATTTTTGAATGGCCGTCAGTGCAGGCTTTATGGTAGTACGTGGGACGGACCCTGAGTGCTACTATAACACTTTCTCTGCCGCCTATGCCCCCCAAAATACTTCTGCACGATTTACAGTGGTTCCCGGACCTATCCAGACCACAACGCCGCTTCTTTCATACAGCTGTGGCCACGGCCAAGCTGTGCATATTGCGCCAATGGAGGGCAGCGACCCCCCCGACACAAGAGTCCTGGCTGACAGCTATGATACAGGCAGCATCCCATGAGAGGATCATATATAATCTACAAGACCAGTCGGAGATCTTTCTGGAGACATGGACACACTTTATGCACGTAGAGGCGCCGAACGTGGATGGAGATGGATCGGCAGCGGACCCTGGTGATTGAATGAACAGCATGTTGCACCCCCCCTACAGATCGTCATATCCCCTCAACCCTCACCTCCACCCTTCGGCACACTATCTTCCCGCTCACTCTCTTTTTCTCTTTTTTTCTCTTTCTCCTTTCCTTCTCTTCTTCTTTTTCCTCTTCTTTCTCTTTCTCTTTTTTTTTTCTTTTTCTTTTTCATTTTTACTATTTGACAAATTGATTTTGCTCAATGTTTCTTTCTCATCAGTACTTTTTTCAGCTCCTTGCCCCCCACCCACACGCACACCAATGCCCGCACAAATATCGTTGTACTGCCAAGAGCCACAGGGCTTAATGGTCGTACGATCACACAATCAACGGACCCTTATTATGTCAGAGTTACCGCGGCGAGACCTATCAGAGACCCCCTCTCCCCCAGCACGTCATACACGTATTCGTCTTTGGAGTCGCCGCTCTGGAAGAAACGGGGCGCCAACAAAGCAAGACACATTGCTCTATAAACAACCTGGGAGGTGAAGGGAGGTAGTGCGCGAACCTGGAGAAGACACCATTTTCCCATCCAATCCGGTAGAGGGGAGGCAAACAAACGGGCCTATGAAGATATGCACATACACACACTCCTCCCTTTTCTTTATCCTGTTTTTGTTTTTACCTATGGATTTTCCCCCACACCCTCCCCTATCCCTGGTGATAGTGGAGGGGACTGTTATGCGTAGGATTAACGTGCCAAGACGTTTTGGAGATACATCATAAGTTTGTAATGATTATGTATATATATATATATATATATTCTAGAACAATGTATGTTCAGATTTATTTTATTTTTTGTGTCAAACTGTTTAAATTGTCTGAATATGCAATAAAGAAATACAACACAAAAAAACACTTTACATGACACCTTTACCGATTCAGACAACAAAAACCTGAATGTGCATATTGCACAAAATGAATGAGGTAATACAACAATTGAGATAAGTGAAGTAACAGCACCTTAAAAGCTTGCTTGAAAGAGTTAGAAAATGGAGAAAATACATTGCTAAATAGTTATAATGGTTATTAATTGATTTTCATAACAAGATTACTCATGACATGATGTTTTACTATTCAAGTACTGATGAATCTAATGATGAGGCTTAACAGTTCTATTGCCTTTCATCCCAAATACATTATAATAGATTGTGGTGCAATTATGCGATAAAATTGGTTGAGAAATTAAAACTTATAGATGTGATAGTAGAGACCCTAATGATTGTAAAAATTAGGAACGATTTTAGTAAAATCATTTTTAAGAATGATATACATGTATAGATGTTGAAAAATGGTGGCAGTAGGCCATAGCTAACATCAGTCAATTTTGTGTAATAATACATTGGTGAAACATTTATTATTATTCTTTTATTGTGAAATGATGATTTGATACATTATATTTGATATCAATTGAGTTTAATTCCTTTATAGCTAATATATGCATTTTAAGCTTTAAACCTTAGCAAGCACAATAATTCATTGGCATTTCTGCAAATGTTGCATTATTTGTTCTGTGCATGTTTCCTCCAACATACAAAGGACATTCTTTTGAAGTACACTGTGAGATGGCTCAGCGAGAAAATCAACTCTAACCTGATGCCATAATCTGTTACATTGTATATTTCTTACCGTTGACAAACCTGTGAGACCCGGAAAGCCAAGTCGTTCACATGAAGTTCTTGGGAAAGAATGCAGGAGTAACTAAAATGTATTTGATGACTACATACTTAATCTAATCGTACGATGGACTGACTAGTGGAGGTGTCATAAGGACTATAAAAGAAGGATTTTGCTTTATTTCCCCATTTTGCCCATGCTCATGGACTCGCCCTTAGAGGACCTTAAAATTGATTCCATTTACTCCTTTGTTTTACATTTGTAGATGCTGTTAAAGAGAATTAAACCATCCTTCTGCCTTTAATGGTGGTAGGAATCTGTAACCTCGTATCTGATGTCTGTTTTAAACCATCCTCTTTGGATTTGAACCTCTGACTAAATGTGTGGTCTTGTAATACATGCTTTACTATTCTAGAGTGAGATCCTTAAGAAAAGGTTTATCTGCACCGATTTTGGACCATTAATAAAATAACCAAACTACAAAAAGAAAAAAAAGCCATGGTGCCTAGAATAAAGCATAACAACATTGTTTTGATTCATTTTGTTTAAAAAACAGGCCAAATATTTCCCACTAAACAGAAAAGACAACTGTTCATGTGATCCGAGTGGTAGTCGCAACATTACTGTCGCTGGCAACCGCAGGCAATGTTCCTAGAGGCGCACAACAAAGCAGATTTATGGAGCAAAGGTGGTTCCATCCAGTTCCCACAGCAGCCGCTGAGGGAGGGACTACGATGTGTTCTGCAGAGCTGGTATCCAGTTCACTAGGAGCCAAAGCATCCCAGGGTGGCTCGAAGAATGCGTTCAGCAGCAATGGGAAACGCTGGGGACAACTGTACCCATGGGCCTTCAAAGGGTCCATTAGTATCTCATTGTCCAATGGCGTAACCAATTGCGATCCAAGGTAGAAATCCAGTATGCGGTCATGGCTGCAAAGCAGGCAGCAGGAGACAGGCTGTATGCAGTGAGGGCACACAGACCTGAATGACAAAAACAATGCTCATTCAGTTCTCTAAGCTGAGGTGTGCCAAAGCAGTGTATCATTGCGCTCACGGCATAGCAGCACGGCCAGTGCTGTCTCCATTCTAGTTTGAACTGAGACATCCATTGCAGAGCAGGAAAATTTAAATCAGAATCCCTGCCACAAGTAGCAGGACAAGCAGAAGACCTCCAAAATTGCTTCCTAGTACTGAGTGTATGAATGATGGTATAACTCCAAAAACTGTCTGAAAGGTGCTAACCAATCCAGAGCCAATACATTTAAAAAGTATGCTATTCCCTTTGTATCAGATATTGTTGCAGGGATTCTTCACATACACAGAACTATGCACAGGAAAACAGGACCTCTGTGTATAGGGGTTGTAACTTCCTACCACCTTAGTACCCAAAATCCCAACACCGACTAGCTATAGTGTCTCATTCGTTCACCTACATAATCACAAAGCTACAAATGATTAGACAACCCAGAACACAACACTCCCGACTCTCTCAGGATTCGCGGTAGCAAGACTTACCCTTTCGCTCACTCACTCGTACTTGTCCACAATAAGGATTGTCACAGTCACTGTATAGTTCAAAATTTTTATTTTAACTATTGTGCTCTATAATGCAGTATGCAAGCCACTACCAGCAGCGAAATGCATAAACTCAGAACAATTAGCATTGTTACAATACCATAGAATATACAGGGGGAAGTCATCAAATACAGACAGTGGAAAAAGGACTGTAAGGCCTAACCTCCCTCCCCTTGGTAAGGTTGAAGTTTATTATATAAAGTAAGATCTCTGGGATTGTCAGCAGACCCCATACCTTAGTGCCTAGATGGATGTTTTACATCATAGGAACAGCATAGCTCTTCTCCCGGGAAAGGTATCTCTCCATGTGTGTGTGTAGAAAACATGCATCCCCGTAATATCAAAGCACGAGTTTCCAGCAGTGCAGCTGTGTTTAGCATGTTTTGTCTAGGTGCTAGGGACTGACCAGAACAGAATAACAAGGGGCATTGTTTATCGACCTTGCACATTGTGTGCAGACTAAACTCCAGGAACTAGCAGAGAATGCAAAAAGAAGACAGTTCTCATGTAAAAGTCATAAACAGAGTCTTACAAAATAAAGTCATGTAGTAATGTGCGCAAAAGCAGCATCATGGCAGCAGAGCTCATGCTAACTTAGCAATGTTGACAATGAGCCTAATGGCCATATAACACCCTCCCCTTGGTAAGGTCATAGTATATAGACAAAGGACCAAAACAGACTTTAAAAGCCAAGCAGAGTTCAGAAGCGCTTGAAAAAACCAAATTGGAAATAATTCGAAGAAGGGGAATAGAAAAGAAAATGGTATGTCGTTTCACGAAAAACGTGATTAGGAAGGAGATGGCAAATCCATCAAAGTACGTGAACCCAAGAATGCAATTTGGTCCAAAAGGTCATTCCTATCGTTAGTAGAAAACAGGGATGCTATCCAATTAAGTAGGCCGAAGGAACATGCTCCTTGTAACGTGACGCTTCCAAGAGCATATCCAGACAACTTGCGTGATATTCGATTAAACTCCGTCGCAAGAGGTTCTGCGCAGCCGCAGAGATATCCCATTCAGCCAAGACTCCAAGTGCAGCCGCACACGCCATACGGCCATTCCCAGAACAGGCCTGCTCATGGGCCACTAAGGGACCCATTAACTGATTAAAATCTGGGTCTGAACCTGACGTATTGGAGAGGCATAAATCCAACACCCAATAAAAGGGGCACCGCTGACAGTAGAACGCAGGTTGCACACAAGTGAAGTAGGCAAAGCGAAAAGTTAATCCATAACTCACGTTAAGCGTTTCTAATGGCAAGCATCCAAAAAGTTGTTGGATTCTATCACGGTACAGTTGCAATTGGCCTGGTCTGTGCATTACCACAAGATGAACAGCCATTGCGTAGCAGGAACAGAAGAAGCAGGATTCCACCAGCTAGCGCCAGTAACATAACAAAGGGAATCCTCCGAAGACGCTAGAAAAAATAGAATGAATAAAAGCTGGTATTACTTCAAATATCGTCTGAAAAGAAGTCACAAGGCCGGATCCCACAAGTTTAAAAAAATGAGCAAGGCCTTTGGTGTCAGACGCATTAAATATTTGATGCATAAGCTCCCCAAAGGGAAGTGGGAGGTTAGTGTTCAGAAGTGACTGAATCTCGGTAGATGTTCTAGCCACCTGCAACTCGAAGGTCTCTCGAGCTGAAGTGAGAGCCACTTCTTGTTGAAACAATAGCGCTTTGATCCTGCTTAATTTGTTGAAATCTGTTTTCAAAGTCGGAATGGAAGGCCAAATGGAACCATCTACTTTCCCATGCGGGGGCAGAAAAAGCACATTGCTACAACAAGTAACACGTTGTGAAACTGTTACTAAATACGGGATTCCTGCCCGTAAACCACAGCAGTCGTGGTTGTTCAAAATAAGATAATTGCCGTTAGTAAGCAAGGTAAAAGCGGGAATTATTCCAGGGACGGGATTTCCTTTAAAAAAACAAGCAAGATTAGGCACAGATACATTACAAGCGCTGTGCAACTTAACGTGTTTACAAACCAGGGAATGTCCTACCGTGGAATCACAGTCCTCCCCTGTTAGGAAAATTTCCTTATCCTCCCGTCGACATCTGTAAGTGAAAGGCAGGGACCATAATTCATGGAGAAATGAACCCAGGGGTTCAAAGCGACCTATCGGAAAATGTTTCATACAAGATTTAAATTGAAACAGCGAGAATGGGAGAGTGATAACCCCATGAATTGACCAAACAGCTGAATCTGTCTCTGCCACAGAGAATGGCAAGGGTTCCAATTGTTCAATGTGTAATAACGTGTATGTAGCATCTTTCATGGACATAAATCTCTGTTTATCATTCAGATTAAATGGTAAAAACAAAGCAGAAGCATTCAAATAATCACATGGGACTTTTACCATTTTGAGAGTCTGTAATGTCCATGCAAACTGCATAACTGATCGTAATTGATTTTGACCATGATATAAAACAGATACATCATTCTGAACAATATCAATAACAGATGAAACAATATTATCTAAGGTATAAATACTTGAAGACAGTGTATTGATACTATTGTTGACCACTTCAAGGACTTTTTCCAAATTTGCTTGATCAATTTAGCGCAGACGAAGCGCTGCCTCAATCTGAGAAGGTTTCCAAACTTCATTGTAAGCTGCATAGATAAACCTCTTCGTTCTAGGGATTATAGGACCTAAGATAAAATCAGCCAAATTGATGTCGCTCGACAAGAGTGACAAGTGTTGTTTTACTGACGACAAAGTGGAGTGTTCCAACCATTGTTGGCACAATTTACCCACCGAGTATGTGGTGACCGAATGTGATTGTGGATAGCGAGGATCGGTCTAGTCTGTGTGAAACCAGGTTACATTATAAAAACCCAGTTGATATGCATTTGAATTTTCCTGCCACACCAACCATCCGGATGGGTCAATCTCAGAGACATTGAAAGTGTAATTTCGAAACAAAGCTTGCAATACATCGATCGTATAATTTGATTGTACGCGTCAATTGTCATATTCCGCTAAAGACGGAATGGAGGGGATATTCTAATTTTTTGCAGTTGCCAAGCCAAAGCAAGTGGTTTGGTGCACTGTATCATTTAAAAATAAAATTTGTGTTGGGATTAGGCAGGCACGATGCAAAGCTTCAGTTACCTGAACCTGCCAAGCCTTAATGCCCCAAATTGATTTTAAATCAATGGTATCTTTCCAGTGATCATAACCCTGTGTGGCCAATTCAGTTCTAAAGGAATTGGAATAGATAAATTTAGTATGGGTCAGAATACATTTGGGCTGTGATGACAACTGCAATTTAAAAAAATAGGATCCCGCATTGGACATGTTATAATCTGTAAAATAGGTGACCTTATCCCTAAAAGTTTTAGAACTCCCCTGTATGGGAGTTGGACAATGTTCCCATTGCGTGTAATTAAAAACAGGTCTTAACGTGTTTGTTTTGTGTAAGAAATGATGCCCATAGTGTTGATAACAGAATAAATCAGTATAATTGGCAGAATTTAAATATAATTCTTCAGCATCAAAAGCAGAATAATACTTCAAATCCGAAAACAATGAATGTACTGCTTGTACATCCCAATCATCAGAATGTATATCCTGTGTTACCACATCTCCTAGGGAGACGCAAAACATGTATGGTATCTTGAGGACTTCCGTCGGGCCGTGAATTTCGAAAGCTACTTTATCCCAAACGATGCCATCTGCAACCAGGAAAGCTGAAATGTTCACCAGAGTTTGATCACGTTTCATGATATGGGACGATGTATGAGGGGCCAGAATTCCGTCGACCAAGTTCACAGCAGAGCGTTCTGACAACTAATGACCATTGATGAGTAAGAAAAATACTGTCACAAATCCAATCGACATGAAGAGGAAAATCAGGATAAGTACCAACCAGATGTAGGTCCACGGGGGAACCAGGTAAATCTTTTTGAACCAAGAGATAAAAATACTTAATTTTGTCGGTGGAAGTGCCAAAGTGGAAGATGAGGAGGATGAGTCATAAGAGAAGCTGGCATGGTCCCCAAAATAACCGCTTGCACCCATTTTTATTAGAGGTGGTAGGACAGCATCAGCGTGATGTTGTCGAGGACTGTTTGGCACTTCACTGTGGGACTCCCCTGTAGGGTAAGTATACTCGACTTCTGCGCTGGAGGCAGAACAGGTGAAAGGTCAATAGTAGTTTCCATCTCACCCTCAATGACACAGGCATTATTCAAAGAGGATGAAGTCACCGGATTCAACGAGATAGCGTTGCATGAAACTGCAGGTGTGACACTATTCAGAATCGGCCAGACGGTGTAACTTGACATTGTCCACTGAGATGTATCTGTTGTCTTTGCGACCAGGTAAAGGTGGTAAAATGACTGTACGAGTACCCTTCAATCCAAGTACTGGAACCAGTGCACGATAAGAGGGACCAAATTTGGTCTCCAGCCTTTCTCGTACCAGATCTCGAACCTTGGGAAGCCAGCCGGCAACCAGAATCAGCAATGCTGCATCATTGGAAGAGGGTAAATGTTCAGTTGCCATGGGTCTTTTGTAGGTCCTGTAACATAGTTGAATAATTATCTACGTCAAAGGTTGCGGCAGCCGCCACAACGTCTAGACCATCAAGGTCTGGCATAAACATTTTAATGCCAAAGAGCATTTCATATGGGGTCCGCTCACCCAGAGATCTTCTAGATGATTATTTAGTGCACGTTGAACTTCATACAAATGGGCCAGCCAGTTCCTGCCATTACCTACGACTCTAGCTGTCAAAGATTGCTTTAAGTCACAGTTCATTTGCTCCACTATAGAATTGCCCTAAGGCCTGTATGGAGACGAAAACTGCACCAGCACCCCCATCAACATCATCGCTTCCTTGTATGCCTTAGAGGCGAATGCTGGACCTTGGTCAGAATGGAAGGTGCCACAGGCAAACATCCCAACAAAGACACGCAAATCTCTAATGACATTTCGAGCGTCAGCACTGCGTTGTGGCCAAACCCAAAGGAATCTAGTGCACGAATCAACTGCAACAAAAATGTATTTTTATGCAGTATCAGAAGAGAACGGACCGCAGTGATCAAGATACACACAGCCAAATGGCTGATTGGAAATATATAGCTGTGTTTGTGGTGGGCGTGAGACCGTAGACGGTTTGATTTGCTGACAAATGTCACAAGAAAGTACATAATTACGGGTCTGTTTTTATAAACCACTCCACCAGTAACGTTGCTGTAAAATAGAGACTGTCGCAGACACCCCGGCATGTGCAGAAGCCATGCCTTCGTGTGCGGCAATGATCAAAGCAAGTCTGCGGTCCTTGTTGGGAATCAGCCGATCCCCAACTGATGGAATTTTAGCATAAGAAACTTGTTCGGGAGATAAATGATAAGAATACTTCAAAGGGAAGCCCTGCGGATAAGCAGTTCCATCCTTCGTAGCAGCAATTGCTGCCAAAATTTCATCATCTATCTTAGTCATGGACCTTGTAACTGCTGCTACGGAACACGTGGCTACTGCAGGTTTGGCCGCTTCGCCAGCCAAAGAATTACCAACAGCATGTGCTCCCACATGCTGTTGGCCAAGAGTATGCATAACCTGTGTGAGTGGGAGACGTTTTTTAAGTTCCTCTACTCAAACCCAAAGCATTTTATGCTTTATTGCGCTGCCTTTAGAGTCACGATAGTCATTTTGTGACCGAAATAATAAGTTGTCATTAAAAGACTGAACACAGTAGTAAGAATTGCATACAATAAGAGTAGTCACATTAGGATCAGCAAACTTGAGAGCAAGAACAAGAGCACGCAGCTCCGCCAATTGCGCTGTACAGTCCCCAAGTGCCTGTGTATGCACTATGTAAGACTTAAATTCTCCATTGACAATTGAACCAGCCGCAATAGCGCAAGCCGCTGAATAAGTGTGTTTGGAACCGGTGGCCGGTTGGGCCAAGCCATCGGTTTAAATGATACATTTGTACTCCTCTAAAGGAAGCAACGACAACGGAGGAGGATGAACATGTTCATACTGTAAAAACTCCTGTGTCTGAAGAGCAGGATCAAAGATAAACGTGACATCAGCCGATGTCAAAGAAGTAGCCGACTGTATCCAACGGGGATGTAATGCCTTAGAGTTTGGCACACTTGCCTTAGTCACTGTTTCTAAAGCAGGGAGAGGCGTGACCATAAGAATGCGTTTTCCCTGTGCCAGCGAGCGTTCTTTCAGAATCGCAATTTGGACTGCTGTCAAAACGTTTTCAACATTTGAAAATCGCATTTCAGCCGCTGTGTACAAATGTGATTTGTATGCAATAGGTACTGTGTCTCCCTCATTGAATGTCAAGTAAGTGATACCCACTACCCCCGGTACTATACGTATCACCAGGTTCGTGGTATTGTCACGCGTCAACAAGTAGTTAGTAGCAAGCAAATCTGATTGCAAAGATAATAGTATAGAAGTATGTTCCGGAAGCCAGCTGGAAGAGGAATATGTTGGTTGTATCAGCGCATATGGGGGTATATTCACAAGAATGTGCGATAACTACCGCAAGAGTAGCGTAACGCAACTTTCAACAACGCAACCTATCTCTGGAAAATAGCCCCGTGTCAACATGGAATTCACAACAAGGCGGTAGCAAGCGATAGTCTGCCGAAACCGCGGACAATGTCCGCGATACAACCACCACGATGGAGATAAAAACACAAACCACAACACCAAAAAACACGCGATGGACCAAAGCGCGATGAGGAAATCAGCGACAAGCAGCGCCAGGCCTGCAACACACATCTGGCAGGCATAAAAAATCACCATAAAAGTAGAAAAAACACCCACACACAAACTGACCAAAACCCAAGCACCATGGAGGCAGCCGGAGCAGGCGCAGAGGACGAGCACAACCCCACAAACACCCCGGACGACCAGCCTGGGACCTCGGGGACAGGGAAGGGCAAGGACAAGAAGACGAGGAAGACCAAGTTCAGTCCGCAGGCGAACAGGATCATAGTCATGGAGGTGATGGAACACCATCAACAACTCTTCGTCACCTCCAACGTGTCATTGGGCACCAAAACTGGAATATGGCTGGACATCGTCGACAAGGTGAATGCCGTCGGAGAGCACAAGCGGACAATGGACGAGGTCAAGAGGCGATGGAATGACATCAAGAGGAAGACCAAGGAGAAACTCACCGCCAACCAGAAGGCAGCAACGCAGACCGGAGGTGGGGGCCCAGCGCCACAGCTGGAGCTGGATGACATGGAGGAGCTGGTGTCGACAGTCATCAGTGTGGAGACTGTGGCTGGAGTCGGGGGACCCGACACTGCTCGACAGGACACAACACAACCGCAACAGGGTGAGTGACCACCAGGTACTGGGGGGACGGGTGGAGATGGCCACAATGGCACACATGCACAAGCAACCAGGGCACAGTGCACACCCACAATGACCCTGGGTCCTCGCCCAGACCCACAGACTGTCACAATGTACAATGCCATGCTGTCTGAATGTCAACCTGTACCATGCGGCTACATACATGTGGACACATTGTAATACACTATCCCCCTTCACATCGCAGGGGCATCGTCAACACCTCCTGCAGAGCAGTCCCAGCCACTCTTCACTGATGACGAGGAGGACAACACCAGCATCGACACCCAAACCATCCAAGACATCATTGACCTCATCCGCCACTCACCTCCAGGATCAGGGCAGCCCAGCCACATCGATGAGACCCCACCCACCACCCAAACCACCCAGCAGGAGGCACCCACAGCCCCGGCACTCTCCCAAGACCCCCAGGAACAACACATGGCCTTCCAACGCCGTGTGCTGGAGGGCCAGAAAGAGACGGCTGAGCAGGTGCGGGTGGGGTTCGAGCTCATGGCTACCAAACTGGACGCCATCCATGGGTGTCTACGTCCGCCCCATGGTCTCCAACCAGCCCTGACTGACATCGCTGGAGTCATGACGTGGAGAGAAGAACACCTGTCCGCTCAGAGTGGCTCCAGCGATGCCAGCCATAAGATGGCACACATGCGGAGGCTCATGGAGGACATGGTGCAGATGGAGGTGGAAAGGATGGCAGCCACCGCTGCACACCATCGAAATGTAGCAGGGATCTACCATGCCCTGCAGTACTTCATCATGGCATTGCTGCCACAAGGCGTGTCGCTGATGAATGTGGCTGCCCCCACACCATCCACATCTCCGCCCCCTGGTGTGTCAGTGCCTCCCAGTGTGGCAGGCATATCCACTCAGGCGCCTGATGTGTCAGTGGCACACAGTGCCGCAGCCGGTACGGCAACACCCACAGGTGGGGCAGAGCACACATCCGAGGACGAGGATGTGGATGGGTTGGCTCTCAGAAGGAGGCACTAGCATACATTTCCGCCACCTGGCCTGTTTCTGCTTGGTCCCGCACATGGCCTCATGACCTTCCACTGACCCCCGATACACTCCGATGCACTCACCTTGGACAGCGACATGGACTGCCACATCCTGTTTGACACCAATGACACGGCGACCAGTCTGCGGACTGTACCCTTCCTCTTCCGCAGTACATGTCATCCCCGGATGGACTCTGGCTGGCCCTCCACGTGCCCATATTGTGTAGTGTGCTCGGCATTGCCCTGTACCGCTCCAGCTGCATAACGGCACTGGATGTGCAATAAATATCCAGTGACGCACTGCTGTGTCATGGCTTTCAGCATTCATGTGTGAATGTGTGGATGAATGTAGGGACAGTGACTTCCCTTGCGTCAATTATGTTCATCCTGTGGGATGCCAGTCAGAGGGTGCTACATTGCATTTTGTGTACCGGGTCCTGTGAACACTACAACAGGGACACACGCATCAGTCACTTCCTTGTCCGGACATGGACTGAACCACGCCCAGAGCCCACGAGTCATTGTTGCAAGCCCTGCGCTGGTCCGGCGTACGGCAGGCCAGACCACTCCGCTAATGCTCCAAGGGGGGCCCTCATTGCTACCCGTCGCAGGCGTACTCGCTGGTGGTGTGCAGGTCACTCGTCTAGTTGTCAGCATGTCACAGCCACTCCCTGAGGGCAGGTTTGCACGCACACCACACCCATCCGGCACAGGTGTCACATGCCATGTGACTCCGCCAACATAAGGGGGCGATGACGTCACATTCCCCTCTGCGGGTGGTGACTGGATGACGGACGCTCCACGGTTCTCAATCATTAAGGGCCCATGAGTTTTTGCGCACAGGGTTAGTGGCACACGAGGCCTTGTGGATGGCACGGGCCTACCACCACGTGGCGCAGACTGGGGTTGCACAGGGTTAGTGGCACATGGGACCTTGCGGACAGCACAGGCACCCTGCCACGGGACGGTGACTTTGGGTGCACTGAGTCAGTGGCACCTTAAGCTGCTGAGCGGGTGTGCAGCCTGCGATGATGCCCCGTCCCGGTGGTCCGGACAGCTCAGGTTTTGTGTGCCCTGCTGGACCGTAGTGTAGGCCAGAGCCAGCGGGCAGCGCGGGCCTACCGCCACGTGGCGTCGCTTCCAGGATCCCAGAGTTGGTGGCACCCATTGGGCTGAGCGTGTGTGCAGCCTGCGATGGTGCCGGGTGCACTGGTATGTCCTATGCCTTGGAGTAATCAAGACCCAGCACCAAACGTGAGACCTGGTGGCCTGCGGAGCGGGGCTGCATGATGTGGAGGGTGCCATGTCTGCGGGCCCCGGGCTTGTGGCTTGCAGTGGCATGTGGTGGGACCTCCTGTCTATGCGCCGGTGGCGGAAGGTGAGCATGGAGGCCTGGGTGTGCATGGGCGGGCATGCTCCGATGGGCGGCGGGAGGGGTTGGGGTGCCTCTGCCTGGGTGTGCATGGGCGGGCAGGCGATGTTGTCTTGTGCAAGTGTGTGAACTGTGCCAGTCATGTATCTGGACTCTGTTTCAGCTGATGGCTCTGACTCAGATGTGTGACCTGGTGTCCTGCTATTCATACCAGCATGTGGCTGGAGACACACCGGTGGCAGCAGATGAGCAGTGTGGCCTGGGTGCGCAGGGGCGGCACTCTCTCTCTCTCTCCCTCTCTTCCTCTCTCTCTCCTCTTCTCTCTCTCTCTCTCTCCCTCTCTTCCTCTCTCTCTCCCTCCCTCTCTTCCTCTCTCTCTCCTTCGCTCTCTCTCTGTCCTCTGATGTGCGCAGGACACACCTTCTCATCATGTTTTTTGTCTTACAGGCTGTGACCTAAGTATTGTCCCAAGGGGAGCGGCCATGTGTCTTCATTTCATTTCGGTGTTCATTTTAATAAAGTTTCATTTGTTGCTTCGAAAGTGAATGTGTGCTGCTCATTTCTGTGACGACACATGCATGTCACCAGTTGTGATTGTGCGACATCAAGCTGAATATTTTATACATGTTTAGGTGTGGCTGATGTGGCATGTCTTTGGTCGGGGGGTGCCAGGGAGGGGTGGTCCTGGGGGTGGTGGCGGTGGGTGTTGTGGCCCTCTTGGGTGTCTGGGCCGCATGATGGGTGGCCCCATGGCATCTGTTGCCCTTCCGATGTGGCCCTGGGCTGTGCTCCCTTTTTTGGTGCTGGCTGCCGTACGACTTTACACCAGGTCAGAGCAGGTGTAGATTTCCTGGTGCTAATGCGCCTTATCGCCTGTTTTGTGTTTTTAACGCTGATGTGGCTGGTCGTTGAGAATGTTGAGGTGTGATGTTGTTGCGCCTTTTGGCACGGGAACGCCCACTCTGCATCTCATTAGCGATAGTTGCGCGGGTCCTCTGTGGCAATGTTTTTTGCGGCTGGTATCGCGGGTAAACTGGTGCTGTGGGCTGTTTACACCAGCTTGTGAATGGGGAGGTATATTTATCATGACTTTGGCTGCGATAATGTGCCGTCGTTAATTCGGCGATAGCTCCTTGTGAATATGCCCCATAGTGGTTTGATATGCTGGGCATAATTGGGGATGTAAGTCCTCCCGAAATTCAAAAATCCCATCAAAGACTGAAGTTTCTTCAGAGTTGATGGAGGTTGCAACTGTGCACACTTCTCCACAAAGTGGGGGGCCAAGCCCCTACCTTCATTATTGAGCTCGTAGCCCAAAAAAAGCACTGCAAAATGTGCGATGTGTGATTTTGCAAAATTGAATTTGTATCCATAGTCGGCAAAGGACAGAATAATTCGGTCGACTCGGACAAGATGCGGCATCAGTTCATCGTCCATCAGATAAATATCATCAACGTACGAGAACGCATCAGGGTCTATGCTGTCCAACAAAAACACAACACGTGCAGCGAAAGCCCCGGGGCTATTCTTATACCCCATAGGCAAACGGGTACATTTTTTTTGATTCCCAACAGCGGTAAATGCTGTCAAGTCACGGCTCTCAGGAGCCAAGTTGTGACTATAGAAACCATTGGATATACCCAGTGTAGTTTTGTATTTCTTACGAAGAAGACTGTTAACTAGCGCGGAGCTATGTGTGTTCTGTACCGCAAACGTACGACAATGACTTTTCGATAATCCAATACAATGCGATATGAACCGTCAGGTTTCGATACCGGAAAAAGAGGATTATTCATCGATGATACGCAGGATTCAATCACTCCTTGATACTCCAACTGAGTTAGAATGTTACAAACGGGAGCTTTAGCCTCGTGTCTGATTGGATATTGCGGCTGTGGCATAGACCGTAACAGGATCTCATGTGCCGGGGAATCTCTATCCCAGCCCACCTGATTACTGTACACCGCCGGGGCAACGGCCAAAGCCCACTCAGATGCGTAAGCTTTTGCATGTTCCTCAGGGACGTAACGCGAAAAACTCGGAAGTATCATGTCCTCCTCTCTAGAAGCGGCTAGCACAAATGGTGGTGGCCAATCTACTTCTGCCAACAAAATGTCGTATGAAGAGGTGAGATTTTCCCAGAAGACCACTGTGATTGTACGCTGTATATCACCTTCAATTTGGAAGTCTATCCGGGGGGGCAACTCGTGTATCTGCTGGTTCTACTGTAATAAATGTATCAGTTGCTCTCGCCTCCAGACAGGGACGCAGTGCCTCCCGCACTATGGTAACCTCCGCTGCGCTGTCGAGCAGAGTCACCGCCCATGTCCAGTCTAGAAGCCGCGTTCTCACAGTCTGAGGCATATTTCGCTGTTAGAGCGGCAACTTTTTCCTTCTGATACGGGGGTCTAAAACGAGGCAGATCCTCTTGTTTGGCTTTAACGTCAAACTGTCGAGGTTGATCCCGTCCCTGTTGTGTGTTGTCGAACCTTTGCCACGATCCAGGTGTTCCCCACCACCGACTTGAGAGTCCGATGTGTCCTGTAAAGAACGAGGAGTTCGCTGATCAGGGACTTGAAATCTATCAGGAGTCTTAATTTTCGTGCGGTCGCGCAAGTCATAAGTATGCTCAGAAGACTCGGGTGTCGGTGAACCAGCACGCAAACCCTGCTTCTGTTGTTGCTGCCCCTGTTTTTTATTTCTCCAGTTCCTTTTAGGAAGGAACGGGCGCCCATCTTTATCAGTCTGGGCTTTATGTTGAGTCTGAGCCTGCGTTTGAGTAAAAGGCTTAATGCCCAGACTATTGCGCCCTAAGGTTTTATAAGCTTTAGCAATAATCTTCTGCAATTTGCGCTGTTTGTCTGCGTCAGCAGCAGCCTCCAAGCGTTGTGCCACTTGTAAGCTTACAGCATCACCCTTAACATTAGCAAGGATCATATCGCAAACAATATCGAACACACCCACCAGTCTCATTCCCAACTCCAGGGCCGCCTCGGCCACATGTTCATCCTGAACACGTTTAATCACGGAACGGAGAAGGGTCATTGGGGGGGTGCCAAAACACATCGAATCCGCCGCTGCAAACACTCTACACCGAGGGGCCGATTCTGATCTCGGCCGGTAGGGCTCCGAATCAGATTCGGCTTAACCGGATCCGATTCGGAGCCCTATTTCCCGACCGATTCGTACGTGCGTCCGGGCGAGCGAGTACGATGCAAATTCGCCGAGCGACTCGTCCGGGCGATCCGACCGCTCCGACCGACTCGTTCCCGGGTCGAACCGCACCGACCGACTCGCTCGGACTCGACTCGCACCGCGCAATGGAGACGTTCCCCGGCCGGGTAAGTACGATGCGCGCCGCCAGCAGTCCGACCGAGCCGCGCACTCCGGCTCGAAGGAGCAGTCGGAGCCGTACTTTGGGGGTCCATATCGGACCCCCCTGTACGCGTAGGCGCGTGAGTCGCACACAGGGGGGACCCATGGGTCCCCCCTACCTGTGCGTGTACGGCGCGAGTCGCTTCGCCGCGTACACGCTGTAGGGGGCGCCTTTGTCCGCCTCGCATCCATTGAGTCAATGGGAGCCCGCGTACGCGTTGTACGACCGGCTCCCATTGACTTCAATGGGAGTCCGACCGACTCGAGTCCGATGGCATACGTGCGCATCGTACTCATTCGGAGTCCGATTCGGTCGGAAATCTCTCCGAGTCCGGCTCGGTCGGAGAGATTTCCGGCCCGAATCGGCCCCCAAGTGTTACAATCAGCTAATTCAGGAACCAGGCCTTTAGGCAGACTCATGGTCAAAATCCTGTGTTTCTCCACAGGTGTGGTATTTGGAAAAACTTCTCGGCAAGCCAAGAAGGGAGTTCATCCTTATTTTGCGGACGCTTGCTCATCACAGAATTAACCATTAAGGGACTGATGATCACACCACCAGGTGCAGGTGGTTGCGCAGCAACACCAGGTGGTCCCACCTGGAAGTTGCGCAACATGAACTGATTATCAGCTCTATGTATATGTATTAACGAAGTATGTAATACGCGGAGCTCTGTGACTATAGCAGTGAGATAATTCGGGTGCGGGGCGTTCCCAGCCAAAACGGACCACGTGGCCCCATCTATTGATAAGGGGCCCAAACGGACCGGTGTTATCGGGTGAGGAAGGGTGCCATTAAGCCATATTTGGTGTTGCCAAGCCGTTAGCGGAACTTCAAGAGATCTATATGGTCTATAATCCAGCGGTATCGCGGTGGCAGTATACTCGTGAAATAAATTATCTGTTCCATCGACTGCCGGAAAGGTGACCCAAGAATAAAATACCTCGAAGCGAAATGCTGCATCCGCTTCTACAACAAAGATAAGCGCAACACCAGCATCAGGGACTCCATATTGAGTCAAATATGCCTTGACTGGTGCGCGGTTAGGAGGCGCAATAACAATCGCCATAATCAATAATAGAGAATAACAACATATGCGTGGCAGCGCAATAACGAGGTAATATGAAAGAGAAAGTCCTTTTAAATTTCAAGCTTGAAAAACCTATAAAATATCTCAATACAGGAGGCAACACCGTCACAACTGTCTCCGGAAACAGAAGTGAGGGGATTGTGGACAAGCACAAGCACTACTCAGGAGTCTCGCAGATAAGAACCAGACCAAACGTTGACGGCGCCATGTTGCGGGGATTCTGCACATACACAGAACTATGGGCAGGAAAACAGGACCTCGGTGTATAGGGGTTGTACCTTCCTACCACCTTAGTACCCAAAATCCCAGAGCCGACTAGCTATAGTGTCTCATTCGTTCTCCTACATAATCACTATTAGCTACAAATTATTAGACAACCCAGAACACAACACTCCCGACTCTCTCAGGACTTACCCTTTCGCTAACTCACTTGTACTTGTCCACAATAAGGATTGTCAGAGTCACTGTATAGTTCAAAATGTTTATTTTAACTATCGTGCTCTATAATGCAGTAAACGAGCCACTACCAGCAGCAAAATGCATAAACTCAGAACAATTAGCATTGTTACAATTCCATAGAATATAAAGGGGGATGTCATCATATACAGACAGTGGAAAAAGGACTATAAGGCCTAACCACCCCCCCCCCCTTGGTAAGGCTGAAGTTTATTATATAAAGGAAGCACTCTGGGCTTTGTCAGCAGATCCCATACCTTAGTGCCTAGATGGAAGTTTTACATCATAGGAACAGCATAGCTCTTCTCGAATCACTGACATAATATTGACAGACACAATATCGACCTACATTTGTATCGACACAAAAATATCGACTATACTAATATCGATACCCTATACTTAATTAAAAAAACACACTATTATGAACACCAAAATATTGTTAAACATTAACATCGATGACAGTATTAAAGAACACATTAATATCGTTATTTAAAATATCGAACATTATTTAAAAATATACCACATGTCAAAAATATCGATCTCAATAATATAGACAGCAATAATATCGTTTTTTTAAAAATATCGACATCTTAAAAACAGACAAAACAAACAAAACTTAACACCATAAGTATATTCAAATAAATAAACATACACTGCATACAAAATAAATAAAATACATTCAATTTAGAAAATAGTAAAACATATTATAAACCATTAAATCATAAATACACTATTAATAACTATTTAAAATTTATATTTAAATAATACACACACATTTTTTTACATCACATATAATATAATACACATTTGAATAATTCAACCTGTTTAAAAAACAAAAAAGCAGTAACTAACTCTTAATTAGCGTTTTCCATATATACAAAACAACTACCAAAATAATTAAAACAATAAAGATCAACCAATCAAATACACACAATATTAAAATAAACCAATAGCATTAACCAAACAATTAATTAAACACTATATAAAGAATGAAAAATTATTCTTATTTTACACCTTAAACCAAAAAAAATAAAGAAGACGAAACTCTGCCGGATTCCTGCCAGAAGCAAGGACTTCATGAAAGAAAAATCTATTTCATACTTCAAAAAGTAAGTAAAATCCCATTTATAATATAACAGTAATGCTAATCTTCAAAAACAACTATTTATCATGCACAAATAATTAATATATATCTTTTTTCAATCTATGTCTCCTCTACAGATAATTCTCAAAGCATTCGAACAATTACAGAGCAGCTTCTAAAATCATCTAACAAATAGAGTAAGTATTCAGCAAAATTCATTTTTAAAATTATCTAAAACACCCAACCAAACCCCAACTTCATCCCAAACCCCCACCCCACACCATATACAATTGAACTAAATGATTAAAAATATGTTTTATTCTATCAACAGAAACATCAGCAAGAAAACAGAATTCAACTAACAAAAAAAGGACATCTACATTAAAAACAAGCTCAAAATTGACATCGTAAGTATATCAATAACAATGTGTATGTATTAATTAAAAAACCTGTACATTATTCATTTTATTAATTTTTATATGCATTTTTCGTAGCATTTAAAACATCACAATGACATAAGGCGCACAATTTATCACTTCCCAGAAAGGAAAGTTTTTGCTATGTTACATGGGCTATGTCTATACCCAGGAAAAGCAAAGTGGACTTTAAGTAAATTGGAAATGTAGCAAGTACTATTCGAATACATGTTATGGGCGAGCAACAACTAGAGAAACAACTGTTTTGTATACAAGGGAGCATAACCACCCCCCAAATGTTACTGAAATAGAGGTTAGAAATGCCCTAGACAACATTAAAGAAGCTAGCACTAGCTCACAGAAACCTACCACTCAATTACTTAAAGAATTTCTGCCCAAAGTACCCCACCATGCTACTGGCCAAATGCCCTCTATTTCTTCATTAAAAAGAACTATAGCTCGAACAAAAAAAGCCACAACCACCACCACACCTGCCCCAAAAACATTTGAAGAGGTAGAAATTCCCCCAGAACTATCTATAACTCATAACGAAGAACCCTTTGTTCTTTTTGACAACTAATCTAAGGAGAAAAGAATAATTATGTTTGCAAGCGCAAATAATTTAATTAAACTACAACAGTCAGAAACATGGATGATGGATGGGACTTTTAAAATTTGTCCCAAACCATTCTATCAATTATATACTATCCATGCCATATATCAAAACACTAACATCCCTTTTATCTACACCTTACTACCTAATAAACAAAATTTCACATATATGGAAATACTAACTAAAATTAAACAAGAAACAAATAATTATTTTCCACAGAAAATAATTATTGATTTTGAACAGGCAATGATTAATGCAATTCTAAAATCCTACCCACACACATCAATTCAGGGTTGCTACTATCATTTCAATCAGTGTATATGGAGACACCTTCAGAAATCAACACTAAGGGCCCGATTCTGATCTCGCTTGTAAAGCCCTCCGTACGACTCGGATCCGTAGGGCTTTATGAGCGAATCGTGCACCTGGAGTCCGAGCGAGCGAGTACGATGCATTCACATGCTTACAGACTCGGGTCGCTCGGACTCCAATTGAACTCTATCGGAGCCTGTATACTGGACGCGTAGACAGGCTCCCATAGCGAAAAGGGTGGGGAAAAGTGTACACCCTGTGGCGGGCATCCCATGGTGCCCACCACACGGTGCATGCATGAGAAGGGGGGACCCATGGGTACCCCCATGGGTCTGAATCGGAGGGCTCCAGGTGATGGGGGCCTGCTACAGGACCCAAAAGAACGATTCCGGCAGCTTTTTCGATCTGGACATACCGAATTGTGAAGGCTGTCCGAATCGTGCATCATACTTGCTCGCTTGGAAACAGACTCCATAGAACTGTACGATCTGCGTCCGAGTCATACGGACAGGATCGGGTTGGGAAACAATTCGGTCGGCGCGTACGCAATCTTTGCATCGTACTTGGTCGTTTGGACCTGTGTACGATTCGGATGGGAAAAAGGGCTACGAATCGGATCCATAAAAGCCAAATCCGATTCGTAGGCCTTCCGAGCGAGATCGGAATTGGCCCTTAGTGTTGAAGTTCATTGCATACCAAATAAAAAAACTTATTGCACTGGCCTACGTCCCAGTTACTGACGTGGCCGAACATTACAACCTATTAATAGAAAGTCCTTACTACCAGCAACACGAACAAAAATTAAGTCCCCTCCTAGACTATTTTGAAGATACCTGGGTGGGAAGACTCCAAAGATCAGGACATAGGAGACAACCAAAATACCAAATTCCATGGTGGAATGTATACCTTAGCACACTAAACCAAGAGGCAAAAACAAACAATGCTGTTGAAGGTTGGCATAATGCCTTCCAAGCAACAACAGGACGAGGTCCACCTACTCTACACAAACTTCTACTCTCCCTCCAAAAAGAACAGAGCTACCAACAGCTAAGAATGGAGCAATATGTAACACAAATCAGGCCTAAACTGTCCAAACAAACTAAACAAATGTTTGAATACCTACAACATCAAGTCAGACTATACCCAACAACAAGAGGCCTACAATACTTAGAAATAATTGCCAAAAGCCTACTCTAAATTATTAATGCAGTTTAAAATACATAATACTTTTCTGTAAAAATAATTAAAATGCATACAAATATTTTTTATATTTTCACAAAATTAATTAATTTGTCTAATATATTTTTATTGAAAAATAAATATATATACAGACATATTAATTGAATGTATGAAAATATAAGCAACAATAACACTAAGGAGTCGATTCCGATTCGGGCCGGAAAAGCACCGACCGACTCGGATCCGGAAAAATACCGACCGACACGTACCTGTGGCGCACGACACGTCAGAGTACGATGCAAGGCGCGAAAAATCCGACCGACACGTACCGAAACCAAGTCGACCGACCGAGCCGCACGGAAAACAGCAATCCGGCCGGAAAAACACGCGAATCCAACCGACCGACACGCACCCGGAACAAATCCGACCGAAACGTACACGCGTACTCCAAAACGCAAAGTACGATGCAAGGCGCGAAACCCACGACCGAGTCGGACGGAGGACAAGCCGTACGACCGACACGCATACAAAACAGAGCCGAAGCAACACAATACACCGCGACCGATGCGTACGCAGCATAGAAAACTGCACAAACACAGCGTGAACGAAACGGAGAACACCGTACGAGACCAATGCAGGGTCCGACTCGGTCACAAGAACGTTTCCAACAAACAGCACAAAGGAAAAATCACCCAAAAAAAGGCCAAACAAGCAATTACCAAGCCAATAAATACTGGGGGACAGAGAACAAAGACACACCCACAACTCCACCTATATAAAGGACACAAATCACTACCATGAGCCTTTGCAAATGCCATTCCACTGCCAGCACCCAAGAGAAAGCAACCACACACCCACAGCTCATCCCTCACACAAGCCACACACCATCAGCACACCAACAAATACCTACCTCACATACACCCAGCAAAACACACACTCACAAACCCTCACCTGCACACCAACACACACATCACTCACCATCACCACCCATCACCATGCCCCCAAGAAAAATCCCAAGTTCCTAGATAGTGAATTGGAAGTCATGGTAGAGCGAGATCCTCAGGGTGGAGCCACAGCTGTTTGGCACACTGGTCCAACAGACCCCCATGTCGCAGAAAACCAAGATGTGGGAGAGGATCATCAACAGGGTGAACGCCCAATCACCATGTCGGCGCACAATGACCGACATCCAGAACAGGTGGTATGACGTGCGCAGGAGGGTACGGAAAATGCTGAAGCAAGACTACATCAACAGCCAACACACCGGCAGTGGCCCTCCTGCCAAGCCAATATACCTCAGGCCCTGGGAGGAGAAGGTGCGGGCCATCCTTCCGCCAGTGAGCGTATATGGACTAGAGGACATCCCAGAGCCTGGTGAGTACACAACAAATGTACACAATATACTGCCACAAAACACACACATCACTGTCAAGGGGAGAGTCAAACCATGCACTCATAGCAATTACACAGCAACCAGAACAGAATCATCCCAAAATGTGTATGTCAGTCAGAGAAACACAACACATGCCATCAAGAAAGTCACATCCAACTGTGCCAACACATGTACAAACACAACTACAACTACAGCTAGGCAGTGGCACAAATAGAACTAACAAACACATCCAGACATGTAGCCACCACAACAACACCAACACATAGTGAAGACCACTCAAAGGAAGGAATTCTGTGTATGCTGGCCAAATCAGTGTAGCCAATAGCATCATGGGAGTCGCAGTCACACATATTGCCCCCCCCACAACTGTCCCATCAACACCACCATGAACCATGCGCACATCACAGGGAGTGGAGAAGGACTCACAAGATGGCTGACACTGGCTACTGCTGTGGGGAGCACAAGGCCCTGCTGGCAACTGTGCACCAACAAACAGCAGGACACCACTGACTGACATCCTGAGAGACAACTTACACTCCCTGCAATGCAAGCACGTTCCATGGTGGGATATCTGGCTAGCTGGCTGGGAAGGGGGACTTGCAGCACTGACCATAGTCAGAAGCACCTCCCCTCACACCCCCAACACAAACTCCACAGAACCCACCTGGTAGAATGCTATGCCCCCCATCCTAACACAAGATCCCACAAAGAACCACCACCCTGGGTTATGTTGTGTGAAGCACAGGGACACTCTTGGGACTCTTAGCCAAACAACTGCCAGGACAACACTCCCAGCCATCCTGTCAGCACAGCCAGCCCACCCCACAGGGAAGCAGAATCAAAGGAAGGAAGCATGGGCATGCTGGGAAGGGGGTGGAGGCAATAGCATGATGGGAGTCGTAGTCACTGATATTGGTCACCCCCACAACTGGCCCATCAACACCACCCTGAACCATGCTCACATCACAGGAAGTGGAGAAGGACTCACAAGATGGCTGACACTGGCTACTGCTGTGGGGAGCACAAGGCCCTGCTGGCAACTGTGCACCAACAAACAGCAGGACACCACTGACTGACATCCTGAGAGACAACTCACACTCCCTGCAATGCAAGCACGTTCCATGGTGGGATAACTGGCTGGCTGGCTGGGTGGGAAGGAGGACTTGCAGCACTAACCATAGTCACAAGCACCTCCCTCACACACCCCCAACACAAACTCCACAGAACCCACCTGGTAGAATGCAATGCCCCCATCCTAACACAAGATCCCACAAAGAACCACCACCCTGGGTTATGTTGTGTGAAGCACAGGGACACTCTTGGGACTCTTAGCCAAACAACTGCCAGGACAACACTCCCAGCCATCCTGTCAGCACAGCCAGCCCACCCCACAGGGAAGCAGAATCAAAAGGAAGGAAGCATGGGCATGCTGGGAAGGGGGGTGGAGGCAATAGCATGATGGGAGTCGTAGTCACTGATATTGATCACCCCCACAACTGGCCCATCAACACCACCCTGAACCATGCTCACATCACAGGAAGTGGAGAAGGACTCACAAGATGGCTGACACTGGCTACTGCTGTGGGGAGCACAAGGCCCTGCTGGCAACTGTGCACCAACAAACAGCAGGACACCACTGACTGACATCCTGAGAGACAACTCACACTCCCTGCAATGCAAGCACGTTCCATGGTGGGATAACTGGCTGGCTGGCTGGGTGGGAAGGAGGACTTGCAGCACTAACCATAGTCACAAGCACCTCCCCTCACACACCCCCAACACAAACTCCACAGAACCCACCTGGTAGAATGCAATGCCCCCATCCTAACACAAGATCCCACAAAGAACCACCACCCTGGGTTATGTTGTGTGAAGCACAGGGACACTCTTGGGACTCTTAGCCAAACAACTGCCAGGACAACACTCCCAGCCATCCTGTCAGCACAGCCAGCCCACCCCACAGGGAAGCAGAGTCAAAAGGAAGGAAGCATGGGCATGCTGGGAAGGGGGAGGAGGCAATAGCATGATGGGAGTCGTAGTCACAGCTCTACATCCCCCACCACATGGCCCAGCAAGCTCACACTCACGCATGCACATCCCACAGAGAGTGGAAAGGCCCATCAAAGATGTCTGACACTGTTGCTGTGTCGTGGGGAGCACAAGGGCATGCTGGGTACTGCACACCAACCAACAGCAGGACACCACTGTCAGCCATCTTGCCATTGCTCTCACACCCACACACA
>CAWUFW010019557.1:0-182042 GCA_963921515.1 Calotriton arnoldi
CTGGGAAGCTGCAGTAGAACACAAAGGCATCAACTGACAGGCTGCTCCTGTTGAAATATAACAGGAAGATATTTGAGATCTCACTTAAAACATCTCCTAATTTTTCTTTCTACAGCACTAACCATAATTTCTATGACAAAATGAACCCCATCATTTTGTTCCTTTTTAAATTAAATTGTTTAAGTGTTACCAGTTTATTCCAATCAAGATGGCTTCAGGTGTGCCATACTTTTGTCATAAGTAAGGCTGTTAGCACTCTAGTTGTTCTTTAGAACACTCTGGGAAGCTGCAGTAGAACACAAATGAATCAACTGACAGTCTCTGCCCTTGTTGGATGTACATGTTTTACTGAGAATGTCAGACTTCATTCTCACATGACTGAGAAAGATAATGTGAATTTACAGAAAATATGCTCTCATTTTAGCTTCTGGGGCACCTTCCAAAACTGTATGGGACAAGCATGTGAAAATAGTTCTCTCAAACATGATTCATGATATCCCAGCAGAAGGTTTTTCACATGGTAAAATCACCTTAGAATACACCACAATTCCTAAAATTAGTATGGTACCATCAACAAACAAATTCTAATGTAACTAAAGCCTGTTATCACCCTTTATAGTTCTCCTTTTGGTGACCCTCAAAATCTTCTATTCACTACAATGCATTTCAATGAGGTACTATCATTTATATTGGTCCCAAGATGGCTGCCAGCAATTCCAGGATGAAGTGCTGACAGCCAATCAGATCTCATGATGACATGTGTGGTTAGGCTCCGCCTAGATATATATGTGACTTTACTTTTGATTTTCTCAGGAACTACTGAACGGATTTACACCATTTAAGCAAAAGGCACGACACTGAACCAAGGGCTACCTCTTTGCCAAATTTGGTGTAATTCCGTTCAGCAGTTCGGGCTGTAGCTGCGACTAAAGGTTCCTATGGAAAAATGAATGGGGAAAACACGTTTTGGGACCCCCTTTTTTCTCGGCCCCCGCTTGACGTATCACCCCGAGACTTTCAGGATAGGAGCGGACCGGAGCGCCCCAACAAGTTGGAAACATTCGCGAAGATTCGTCAACCGGCGCCAACGTTATTTCAAATAGAATGTCGCGGATTTCCTATGGATAATAGGTTTTAACTATAACTATCTACTGGCGACCGCCAGTAGATAATATATATATATATATATATATATATATATATATATATATATATATATATATTATCTACTGGCGGTCGCCAGTGGATAGTTATAGTTAGGACCTATTTTCCATAGGAAATTTGCAATATTCTATTTCCAATACCTTTGGCGCCGGTTGACGAATCTTCGCGAAATTCTCAAAACTTATGGCCCGCTCCGGTCCGCTCCTATCCTGAAAGTTTCGGGGTGATTCGGAAAGTGGGGGCCGAGAAAAAAGGGGGGTCCCAAAACGTGTTTTCCCTATGCAATTTTCCATAGGAAACTTTAGACACGGCTACAGCCCGAACTGCTGAACGGAATTACACCAAATTTGGCAAAGAGGTAGTTCTTGGTTCAGAAAGAACCCTTTTTGTTAAATGTTGTAAATCCGTTCAGTAGTTGCTGAGAAAATCAAAAGTAAAAACACATATATATCTATGGCAGCGAAGGATCCGCGCACCCTCCCGATCACGAGCTGTATGCTAATTGACTGTCAACACTCCAAACCAGGAAGTGTTGGCAGCCATCTTGTGACTCGGTAGAACCGAGTCACAAGAAAACAGTAGAAACAAGTGCGCAAAACGCAAAAAGGCGGCAGGGTAGAAACACCCTGACCCCCTAGGCCTGCTATCGGATGCGCGTAGGATGCGCGGATCCCGCCGTGAAAAAAAAAAACAAAGCGCGGGCTTTCGCGCTTCGTTGTTATTTGGCCCCCGGGTGGGCCATGTCCCGGGGGCATGCGGGGTTTATAAAAAATAATGAGTGGGGGGCCTCTAAGGCCCCCCCAAGCCCCGGGGACCGCCACCCCCGGGGCTTTCAATTAAAAATGGTGCGGGCGGGCACTCGGCCCTCCCGCAGCCCCGGGGACCGCCACCCCCCGGGGCTTCTTTTTTTTTAATTAAAATTACCTGTGTGGGGGGGCTCAAGCCTCCCCACACGCCCCGGGGACCGCCACCTCCCCGGGCCACTAAGAATTTGAATGTGGGGGTCCGTTTCGGACCCCCGGGGACCACCACCTCCCCGGGGCTTTGCACATGTTGGGAGGGGGGCCGCGCGGCCCCCCTCCTGGAGCCCTTGATGGCCATGGGTACTGCCACCCCCCAGGGCCAGCTCCTGCAGACACTAGTTTGCTATGGCAGGGCGGGAGCCTCGCGGCTCCCGTCCTGCCATAGCAAACTGCTTTGGTTTTTGGAAGAGAGAGCAGGAAACCTGCTCTCTCTTCCAAAAACCAAAGACGATTGCTTTTCCACACGGGGAGCTGCATCTTAGCAGCTCCCCATGTGGAAAAGCAATGCCGGCTCCCGAGGGACGCCGGGAGCCGGCGGGACCGTGGGGGGATTGGGGACCCCCCCACGGTCCCCAACGGAGAGGGCCAGCCCCGGGGGATGGGGTCCCCGGGGCTACAAGTGGCCCGGGAGGGGGGCCACGCGGCCCCCCTCCCCAAAATTTAAATAAAAAAAAAAAACAAAGGCCTGCCCCGGGGGATGGGGTCCCCGGGGCCATAAGTGGCCTGAGGAGGGGGGCAACGCAGCCCCCCTCCAAAATATATTTTTTTTTTTAAATAAGGCCAAGCCCCGGGGGATGGGGTCCCCGGGGCTACAAGTGGCCCGGGAGGGGGGCCACGCGGCCCCCCTCCCCAAAATTTAAATAAAAAAAAAAAAACAAAGGCCTGCCCCGGGGGATGGGGTCCCCGGGGCCATAAGTGGCCTGAGGAGGGGGGCAACGCAGCCCCCCTCCAAAATATTTTTATTTAAAATAAGGCCAAGCCCCGGGGGATGGGGTCCCCGGGGCCGATTAAGGCCTCGGGAGGGGGGCCATGCGGCCCCCTTCCAAATTTAAAAAAAAAATAGCGGGCAGGCCCTGGGGGATGGGGTCCCCAGGGCAAATAAATCACAAAAAGAAGGGGGGCCACACAGCCCCCCTTCTTAAAAAAAAAAAAAAGACCAGCATTGCGCCGGAGGCCACGCCCCCTCCTTGCAGCACTCTGCAAACGCGCCCCCTGGCACGTTTGCAGATGGGGAACGAATTCCCCTTGAATACTGGGGGTCCCTGGGGGCCAACTAGCCCACCAGGAACCTCCAGTATGCGCCAGGGGGCTGCGTTGCAGAGAGGTGTTCTGAGGCCACGCCCCTTTTTACACCTCTCTGCAACGCAGCTCTGTGGCGCTTAATGGAGGTAGCTGGTGGGCTAGTTGCACCCCAGGGACCCTCAGGATTCAAGGGGAGTTAATCCCCCGACTTAAAACGCGCCACGGGGCGCGTTTGCACAGTGGTGAAGGGAGGGGGCGGGCCTGAGGTGACATGTGTGCAAACATGCCCTGTGGCTAGTTGGTTCTTTCTGCACATCTTTTGCTTCTTCCAGCACTTTTCTTCATCTTTGTGGACTTCTGTTGCTTCTTTCTGCATTTCTTTTGCTTCTTTCTGTGCGTTTTTTCTTCACATGTCCTACCTCTGTAGGCAAAGTTAGAAACTAGCATTTAAAAAACCTTTGAAATTCACTTAAAAAACCATAGGTTTCAGGCACGTTATAGTTAGAAATTAGCATTTAAAAAACCTTTGAAATTCACTGAAAAAAACCATAGGTTTCAGACACGTTATAGTTAGAAATTAGCATTTAAAAAACATTTGAAATTCACTGAAAAAACCATAGGTTTTAGGGACAGTTATAGTTAGTTGGACATTTCACTCGTACAAAACCATAGAAATTCCCCCGTTATAGTTAGTTCAGCTAACTATAACTCGCGCCCATCAATGCACTGTTGATGACGTCACATATTACATCACTCATGACATGGTCAGTGACATCACTGATGACATCACTGATGACATCTCAAATGACATCACTGATGACATCATCCATGTGATAATTTCATGCATCTTCTCACACCCTAATATAACTTTTGATACACCCACTCTAAATTACAGACTGCCATTCTCAAAACCATACACACTCCAATACCAATAACTACACACCCACTCACTGATTCTTAGGTCTACACACACATCTACTCACTCACCCGTACAGTCACTCATACTTACAGTCACTCAGTACAGGACTATCATATGCACTCATACACCTACATAAACACTCACACACCGCCACTCATCCATAGAGGTACTCACACACCTAGTCAGTCATGCAAAAAATTAATCACACACCCATTTACTCACCTATACAGTTATACACACACCAGCTCACTTACTCATACAAATACTAGCACATTCTTACGCTCTTATACAATAACTGATACAAGCACACACGCATCCATACAGCCACTCTCACACTCACACACTCTCACTTATAGCCTTTTAAATACTCTAACACACATATATACTGCCTTTTACATATGTAGTTACTCACACATGTACCACTGAGATATACATTCACTCACTAACACACCCATACACACACTCACCCACCCAAGCAGTCCATCACAGATGCACTCTTCAAATCATGCACCCAGTGAATCAGCCACTCACACATCTATGTACAGAGTCACACACACCCCACCCACACAAAAACTCAGGCACCCATACAGATACTCAGAGAACCAATCAATAACCCATATAGACACTCATGTAGCTATTCGCAAATCCATGCATCCACTTACACACCAACAGATAGACGGATACAGACATTCACACAGTTTAGTCACTAACCCATGAATTCAGTAAGATACGTTTAATCACTCACTTGTAGAGTCAGTCACGCACCTACTCAATCATCCATTCAGACACTAATACACCCACTCATTCTTCAGTACGGCTTTGCCTATATATATTAAACATATTTAAACTTTACAGAAACACACAGTCACTGGATGATGTCATCAGTGATGTCATTTGAGATGTCATCAGTGATGTCATCAGTGATGTCACTGACCATGTCATGAGTGATGTAATATGTGACGTCATCAGCAGTGCATTGCGGGGGCGCGAGTTATAGTTAGCTGAACTAATTATAACGGGGGAATTTCTATGGTTTTGTACGAGTGAAATGTCCAACTAACTATAACTGTCCCTAAAACCTATGGTTTTTTCAGTGAATATATATATATATATATATATATACACATATATACGTATATATATATATATATATATATATATATATATATATATATATATATATATATATATATTCACTCCGTTCTGCTCCCCCAACAGACGTACTCGGACACAACACGTATGCTTGTGAAATATTTAATTGCAGGAAACAACGCGTTTCGGCTTCCGCCTTGATCACGTTTCAAAGTTGCAACAAACAGTGATTAAATTTAAACTATGCCTAACATAGACATAGGACTAACACCACATAAGTGTAGCACCCTCTAGAAAAATGGCATCCATTTTGGAAGTTCTTAATACACTCGATATATATACAATTTAAACACTTCTCACATTATTTGATGATTTCAAAAGAGAATTATAACACACATTAATATTTCATGTAAAAACATTCAAAATTGATGTTTACAATGTTTGTTTCTCAAATATTTATCGGAAAATGTTTGCATGTTTTTTCATCACTATGTTTGCTCCACAATATTCGCAAGTGCGCATTTTGCTTTAACCGAGAGTCTCAACCCAAGCCTATTGGTGCTTCATCTCGCCCCACTGGGCAAATAATCCAAAGTCAAATGTATAAAATATTTGTGCAATACTTCAAACAGTAACACAGTGAAAACATCACAAAAGACTCCATACCAGGTTAAAAGAATAAAGCTTAATTTTATAAATAAAACAAGACCAAAATGACAAAAATCCACAAGTAAAAGTCGAGATATGAATATTCAAAGATTAAACTGTAAAATAGTGCTTAGGAGCAATAACCGCTTTAATGGGTTATCTGGTCGCGCCAGTCTGAGGCAAAGTCAAAAGTTCAGGCTGACCGCGATGGAGTGCGGGTCGGACACAGGGACCCACTTAGGACTGCTGAACAACAGTACCTCAATCCGGGCTTGCATCGATGTCGAAGAACATGCAAGGTGCAGCCAAAGCGATGCATCGGTGTCGAGCCATGCAGTGGGCGAGATGCTTTGAGATTCTCCATGCAATGGTGGCAATGCATTGGTTCAGAGTGTGATGTGCTGGTTACGAAGGTGATGCGTGACTACTACTCCCACAGCAGGCAATGCATCTATTCCGAAGGTTTTGCACAGGTTCCAAGCGCGATATGCCGGCTCTTTTCCACACTTCAACAAGGATGCGCTGGCTCTGACCCAAGCAAAGGCGAAGATGTGTCGGTTCTCTTGAAGATGCGTGGGTTGGCTTGAGAAAGCGCCCTAGGCCCCACTTCCAAGGGTTAAGGACTGGGGTGGCATCACTTGCCAGGGCAGTCTAACAGCTTGCAGAGTGCAGAGGCAGATGCAGATGCAGGTAGATGGAATTCTTTTGAACCACCGGGACTTCAATCAGGCAGCAAGCCAGTAAGCCCTTGGAGTCACTCTGGGTTCAAGTGATGCAGTTCCAATCCTTCCCACCCAGACAGGAGAACAGCAGGCAGCAGGGCAGCTCATCAAGGCAAGAGCGCAGCAAGGCAAGAGTCCAGCAAAGCAGCAGTACAGAAGAGTGGCAGTACTTCCAGCAGCACAGACGTTCTTCTACCTGGCAAAGTGGTCACAGGTCCAGAAGTGTACATGAGTTATGGGGTGAGAGGTCCATCACTTATTCCCAGTTGTGCCTTTGAAGTGGATGAGACTTCAAAGAAAGGTTTGAAGTGCACAGAGGTCCTGCCCTGGCTCCAGACGCACTTCAGGGGGGTATGCAGCCCATTGTGCGTGGACAGGACACAGCCTATTCAGGTGTAAGTGTGAGGCTTTGCCCAGCTCCCCCGCCCATCTCCCAGGAATGCCCATCAAGACATAACTCAGCTCCCTTTGTTTGTGGCTGTCTAGAGGGAATACACAAAGCCCAGCTGTCATCCAACCCAGGCTGTACAGAGACAGGCAGCAGGCATCAAATGGCTAAAGTAAGTAAATGCCCACTTTCTAAAAGTGGTATTTGCTAAACTGTAATTTAAAATCCAACTTCACCATAAGTTGTGATTTTAAATTGTTAGTCCAGTGACATCAAACTTGAAAAGTCTATAAATTCACACTTGGGAAATACACTTAAAAGATGTAATAAGGTAACCCCAATGTTATCCTATGGGAGAGATAGGCCTTGCAATGAATGAATGTAAGTGTTTTTCACTACCAGGATATATAAAACTTGTAGGAAAGTGCCCCTTTTTGCATGGTTACACCCCACATTTTGCCTGATATATGATGCACTTGACTGAGTGTGCCCTGGGTCCCTGACAATCAGGTTCCCAGGGCCTGTGTTCTTTCCAAAAACTGTACCGTTGTTTTCACAATTGGCACTTCTCTGGCCTGCATATTAGTCCCTTGTAAAAGGTACCACTGGTACCAAGGGCCTTGTGACCGGAGAGGGCCTGTGAGGGCTGCAGCATGTATTGTGCCACCCTCGGAGACCCCTCACCATAACACACACACTGCCATTGCATCTGCATGTTTTGTGCAGACAAAACTAAAGAGGCAACATGGCACCCAAACCCTGAATGCTATGCCCATAAACACTGCATGTGGCATAGGTCAGTCAACCCTTTAACAGTCCTCACAGTCCTCAAAAGGCCCTAAGCAGGGTGCCCTATACCACAGGTGAGGGGCTAGCTGCACAAGCAAACTACTCAGCTCAATAAACCCACACTGATGCCAATGTTGGATTTATTGAAAAATGCACTCAGAGGGCATTTTAGAGATACCCCCTGAAAGACGACCATCAAACTCCTGTCCAGCTGACTGGTCTGCACTGGCCTGCCACATGCAGACATGTTTATGACCCCCTGAGGTGAGAGCCCTTGTGCTCACGTGGATCAGAATCAAAGCCTGCTTGGGTGGAGGTGCTTCACACCTACCCCCTAGCAGGAACAGCATTCCGGGTGGTGAGCCTAAAAGGCTTCCTGCCCTTTGTAATGCTAGCCAGGGCCTCTCCAGCCCATGGAGTTGTCTGCCTCCATGACCAAGCCCCACTTTGGTGGCAAGGTTGGTGGAAAATTAGTAGTCAGGAGAGGTGTGACCCCTCTCTGCAAGAACCACCCCTAAGGTGCCCTGGACCAAACTGAGAAAAAAATCCTCAATCTTGGATGGAAGGATTCTACCCAATCAGGTTAGGGAGATGCCCCCTCCCCAAAGGGAGGAGACATTCAAAGGGTGTAGTCACCCTAAAGGCAATTAGCCCTTTGTCCACCATCTGGAGGTACCTGAAACACCACAAGATTCAGTATTTAGGGGCACCCCTGAACCTCGATCCTAAGATTTGATGGACCAAAGAAAAAGACAGACCAGGACCGCTGCTCGACCAGGACCGCTGCTCGACCAGGACCGCTGCTCGACCAGGACCAGAACCGCTGCAGAGAGAATTCGGCAAGAACCTCTCCACCTGCAACCGGTTCGACAACTGGACCTGCTGTCCTTCCAGAACCCTGCAAGGCCTACAAAAAACAGTGGGGACCTTCCAGCCTTCACCCAATTGCCAAGAACCTCCCTTTGGGCTAGAGGCTCTAGTCCCCGGCATCTGCCGGTAGAAGAGCCGCAGCAGAGGAGGACCGTCACTTGTGTCGATGCGACTCACTGCTGCAAAAGAACCCCAAAGACTGCAGTGGTAGAGGCCTGGCACTTGTACCAGAAAGTGCAGCTGCTGGACGGCATCCATGACCTAGAGGGGTCCTCTCAGACCAAGGACCCAAGCTGTACACAGCTCCATTCCCAAGAGCCCGCACCCTCCTGCAAGTGGCCCTGTCGGCCCCCTCCTGCACTGCCTGAGCAACTGCTGCCTCTCAGTGTCGGTCCGAAGTCAGCGGAACTCCTCCATCCCTTTGCGCATCTACATCCCCATGATTGAAACTGCTGGGTTGGCGGTGCCTCCATTCGATCTACAGTAACTTGCTGACAATGACCGTGATGGTCACAGCATTGGCAGTCTACTGAATCCTAGCTCTTCGCTAGCCATGAGGGCAAATATAATTGTTGGTATTGAATGCCGCGGAACAGATGCTGAATCTTATGCTTCTCTGAGGTGCCCCCAGCCTCCACTGATCAACATTGGACCCAGTTACCTCTGCACCCAGGCACCCTAGTGCCACTGGTGTTGCGGTACTTACCTTAAACTGAACCTTTCCCAGTGTCGATCTAAACCCCTGGAGACTCAGAGAGTAAGTTGTGTATTTACCTATTAATGTATACTATTGTTTTCCTCCAATAGCATTGCATTGCATTTACAAACCTATTGCATATAAACATCTATCTATTTCTACTGTAAAATATCTTCTACTGCCTTGCAAAACAATTCCTACTGCATTGGAAAAGTATTACTGCTTTTGAAACTGTTACTTACCTGCAACTGAGCTCCTCTTGGTTCTAGAAATAAAATAACAAATTAACAACTTTTTGCACACAACAATTGGTTTGGATTCAGTCCTTGAGTGTGTGCTATCCTTTCTTGCCTGAGTGTGTATAATAAATGCTTAACACAGCCCTCTGATAAGCCTAACTGCTCAACCACACTACCACAAATAGAGCTTTTATTATTATCTACTTAAGTCTCTATATGCCTCTGGTGATCCACTGGACTCTGTGCACGCTGTACCTTACTTTGGTATAGTATATGCAGAGCCAGCTTCCTACAAAACTTAAAAGTAAAAGGTCCTACTTTTTAAATACATTGCACCCTGTCTCTGGGCTGTCCAGGGCCTACCCTAGGAGTAACTGACTTGTATTAAAAAGGAAGGTTTAGGTCTGGCAATATGCTTAATTTGCCAGTTCGACATGGCAGTTAAAAACTGCACACACAGGCTCTGCAGTGGCAGGCCTGAGACATAATTAAGGGCTACTTAAGTGTGTGGCACACTCAGTGCTGCAGGACCACTAGTAGCATTTAATTTAAAGGCTCTGGGCACTTTACTAGGGACTTATAAGTAAATTAAATATGCCAATTGTGTGTGGGCCAATGTTACCATGTTTAGAGGAGAGAGCATGTGTACTTTAGCACTGGTTAGGAGTTGTAAAGTGCTCAGACTCAAAAAATGGGTCAGAAAAAGAGGGGGAGGAAGGCAAAAAGTTTGGGGTGACCCTTCAGAGACAGCCATTTTCCAACAACTATTGTAATGTACTATCGTTTAATGTAATGGTAGCTTGTTGAGCACACAATTCAATCAATCAATCAGGATTTGTATAGCCCAGCACTATCACTCCTAGGGGTATCTGGGCACTGTGGGAGCTACGTCGTCATCGAAAAGCCATGTTCTGAGTTTCTTTCTGAAGTCTGCCAGGGAGGGTGCTGTTCGAACATGGAATGGCAGGTCATTCCAGGTCTTGGCGGAGAAGTAGGAGAAGGAGCAGCTTCCGTTACAGCTGTGAAAGATGCGGGGGATGTGCACATGAGCTAGAGAGGAGGTGTGTAGGTGTCTTGGAGGAAGATGGAGGTTCAGTCGGTGATTACTGTAGGCCGGTCCTTGCTTGTGAAAGCCTATGTAGGCGTGTGTGAGGATCTTGTACTGGCATATCTTCTGGATGGGGAGCCAGTGATGGGTTCTGAGGTGGGAGGTGATGTGGGTCTGTTTGGGGAGGTCCAGGATGAATCCGGCTGCAGCATTCTGCATGGTCTTTTGAGGAGATGGGTGGAAATGCCAGCGTTGAGGGCATTGCCGTCGTCACAGTTGCTAGTGATGAGGGCCTGGGTGATGGTCTTTCTGGTGTTGACTGGAATCCATCTGTAGATTCTCAGGGCATTCAAAGGGTGTGGAAGAGAGAGGAGGAGAACGCGTTGGCTTGTCGGGATGATGCATAGGTAGCGCGCAAAGTCTGTCAGAGTGGGTGTTGGTCGAAGTTCTGCTGCCCACCAGCTGTGTTCCCATATGGAAGTGTTCTTCACGAAGAGTAGTACTTCTGTCTTGTCAGAGTTGAGGTTAAGGCAGTTGTTTCTCATGTAGTTGGCTACGTTGAACATGGCGTTCCAAAAATTAGTTCTGAAAGTGGAGAGGTCTTCGGTGATTGAGAGGATAAGTTGAGTGTCTTCTGCATGGGAGATTATGTAGAGGCAGTGGGATCTGGAGATGTCTGCGAGGGGGGTCATGTAAGTGTTGAACAAGGTGGGGATGAGTAATGATCCTTAGAGTACGCCTCATATGATGTCCTTGTGTTCTAAGGTAAAGGGAGGCAGCTGGATGCTATGTGTGTCCTGTAAGGAAGGAGGAGATCCACTTGAGGCTGTTTTGCTGTATGCCGCTGTTGTCTAGTATTTTGATGAGGCTCTGGTGGGATACGGTGTTGAATGCAGCAGATGGGTCGAGGAGGATCAGGGCCTCAGGTTCTTAGCGGTCAAGGAGGGTTCTGATGTCATCCTTGGGTAGCGATCAGCATGGTCTCAGTGTTGTGGTTTGCATGGCATGCTTATTGGTAGGCATCAAGTAGGTTGTTTTTTATAGGTATTTGGTGAGCTGTTGGTTGATGGCCTTCTCGAGTACTTTGGCAGGGTAAGGGAGCTAGGAGATCGGTTGGTAATTTTTGAGTTCGCTAGAGTCGAGGGAGGGTTTCTTTGTCTGATCTCTGCGTGTCTCCATCTGTCCAGGAAGGCTACTGTGGTGATGGAGGTGTTGATGATGCTGGTGAGTTCTGTGCTGATTTGGTTGGCTTTGAGGTTGAAAAAATGGTGGGGCAAGGGGTCGGTGGGTACCCCGGTGTGGATGCATGACATGATGGCTGTTATGGTCTGAGTGGTGAGCTGAGACCAAGTGGTAATCAATCGGCTAGTGTGCGCTGGTTAGTCAAAACTGTTGAGATTCAGAGCCATGGGTTGGGTGTCAAAGTTGTTATAGATGGTGGCAATCTTGCTGTGGAAGTGGCCCAAGAGGGTGTCGCAATGTTCTTCGGAGCGGTGGATTGTGCTCTCTGTGGCTGCAGAGTTGGAGAATTCCTTGACTATTTTGAAGAGTTCTTTCGGGTGGTTGGCCGCTGTGTTGATGCAGGCTGTAATGGCTGCTCTCTTGGCTTCCTTGATGCGCCAGTGGTAGTTGCTGAAGGCTGCTTTTTGGGCAGCTCTGTTGGAGGGGTTCCTTGTGGAGTGCCATCATTTCTCTAGTTGGTAGCAGTTGTGCTTGGTGGTTCTGAGCTCTGGGGTGTACCAGCTGGCTTGTTTAGTGGTTTTGTTGGTTTTACCTGGTTTCATTGGGGAGACTCTGTTGGTGCATTAGGTGATTGATTCAGAGAAGTTCTGGACGGCCTGGTCAATGTCTGATGCTATTGCTATTGGAGGTCTCTGGTACAGAAGCTGGAATACCGTACACAAATACTTTCATGAGGAAATGTGGCATTAGCATTAGTCAGTGTTCTAAAGTTGAGAGCGACCACATTCCTCTGATTTCAGTTTCAAATTTGCTACTTTCAAGATATTAAACAAAGTGTATCACGGTTTGGACAAAGATGGTGCCTGTTTACTATTTAGTCCAGATGTATTGACAGTCATTGATCAAGACAGATTATCACAAACACTCAGACATCGAAAGGGCTTTTGAGGTCAAGTGTTAGCTTGATTTGCTTCCTTCGACACGAACAGATGCCAAACGGTGAACACTGTGAACTACACTTTAGATAAATCCAGAATTCCGTTTGGTGTTCCAAAAGATTCTATTCTAGCCCTGCTCTGTTTAGTCACTATAGGGAGACCCTGAATCTGATTCTAGACGACGCAAGTCCGTCAACACACCAATATGCCACACACACAATTCTATCTAAAAACCTCAGTGGTTAATGACAATGCCATAATTGGTGTCCGGCTTGAAATGTTAAAGGAATTGCTGCTGGAACACATTCTTATATTAACCTTTCAATAGACTGAGAGTCTGATTGAAAGTTTGATGGATGGGTACTCCATCACAAATGTAATAGATATCCCGTCCCCCTTATTACAAGTGCATTAGCATATAATCCACTTGTATTAAGAAGAGTGAGGTATTCATCACAATTGTGATGGAGTACCCTTCTGCCAAACTCTAAAGCAATCTCTGAATTCTTCCTCCTCATTCACAGTCACATGAACAAATTTGATCACTTAGCACAACCTGAAGCTTCATAATTTCTTTTTCTCACTCATGTCCCCAGTAAAAAACTTTTGGATTCCTCCATAGGCCCTGCTATCACTTTTACCCACACATTCCGAAGATCGCAGAGTCCTCAGATTTCTATTTTTATGCCTTCAAAAAGTCAGGCACTTAATTTTACCTGACCAACTAAAAGCAACTACTCCCGCTCTTGTGATCTCTAGACTGGATTTGGGAAATATCATCATTGCTGCAACCCCCCACTCTATGGTCTCATCACTCAAACTTGTACTCTATTCAACTGCTAAGCTACTTACTACCTCAGGCTCTCATAACCCTTATTTCGGGTGAGCGCTACTATATATCTATCATGGCTAGGATCTAATTCAAGCTTACAAAGCAATTCCCCACTCCAGTCTGCCATACCTTAAAGAACTGCTCTCCATATCTGGTTGTCTGAGATGGATCTAAAGCAGAATCACCTTCCTACTTGAAGTTTCTAAATTCAAAACCACATCTGTTCAGACATGTTCTTTTACAGTCATCATCACCATTGCATGGAACTCCCTCCTTGATATCAGTAAGCTGCTCCCTCCATACTTTCACACTGAGACACCCAAATATATTTGGGGTTGTTCCAAAGAGGTGTCTACATCATGCTCAGGGAGAATTAAACATAGGATGCACTCTTTTAGTCTGTTTTGTAAATATGAGCTCATGCTAGGGGCCTGTTTGATTTGAAACAAGAATGGCAAAGGGGGAAATCTGATGTACACTATGAAGTATCATGTTCCAACTGACTATCGCCATTATCCGATGCTGAGGCTATGCAAGAAAATAAGAAAAGTAACTTATGACAGCCCAATGTGCTATGGATGGCCCTAAATCTGCTACCACAGCCCTCATTACAAGTTGAGGGCTAAATTCCCATCCCTGTGCAAACAAGAGTTTGCACAGGGTTTTGCATTACATGTCATATGATAATAATCACACTGTTACCGTCTTCCCTTGATAAATTCTGACAGATGAAACATGTTGAAAAGTATTACTGGAAAAGGCTCAGAAGAAACGCAAAACATGTGGTGTATGGTGTGTTAAAACAATTCTGCATTTTCAGGTTGAAAAATTGGATAAGGAGGTATTTAATATATGTGATAGACACCTCACACCAGGTAATGGTATTTACCATGTGTGGTAACTACCACCTCTCTATTCTGACCAACTTTTAATGAGGACCTTGATGGAGTGGGGTATTCTATATCCCAATCTTCGGGTGTAATCAATAAACAACCCTCACCACTGGTTGTATAGACCTTTGTTCATTGACAAGGAAAAGTCAAAAGGAGCAATCATCTATATTAAGCACACAAGAATAAAACCATTAAAGACTTTTAGTACAGTCAATAAAGAGACCTTGTGTGAGTTAAAGGGTTTAATTTTCAATTATTTTAGTATTTCTTTATTTATTCAGTAAGTATTAATATTTGAAGTATCAGCATTAAAAGTTGATATAATCCAATAATCTATATTTTAATATATGGAAAAATACAATATTGATTACAATCACAGTTAACATTCTAATAGTACAGCAAGCGTGTTCCGTAAAGGAAGTTCCCTTATCTAAATAAAATTGGAGTAAAATAGATTAAGGTGTCAGTTCAGATATCCAATAAACAGTTCTGGCGAAAGAATCAATGCATAAGCATAGAGTCTTTGCATATCAAGCTGGAAAGTATTGTCAGCTATATATCAGCAGACATCAGAGAATACGCTAAGCAGAATCTCCCAAAAATTCAGAGATGAGTCTCCAGAAAATGCGTGAGAAAGAAGACCTTGTCTACTCTAAGAACACGCATTAATATAAACACACAACATTCTAGATGGTAACAAGTGTCTTTTTCTTCACCCACATCATCCAATAGGATTCTAGCAAACTCTTGGGAATAGGTGAATGCCCCATCTTCTCTCGTCTGCATAATGGTCCACAGACGCTAGTCCTTCAATTGATACAGGGTGCACATTTTGCGGTTCAGACAGTTCTTCCCATGAATCATTCTTCCTGTTGCCTCCTCTCCTCCTGGGGAGACTAGATCTGGGCGGAGCTGGAGGAGTTCAACTTCGTGGAATTCTGCAGAGTTACCGAAAAACTCTGTAGAATTCCACGGAGTTCCGTGAGCAGGCGGAGTATTGCTTGTCCACCCCTAATCACAGAAGCTGTGCCCTTGAAGTAACCACTTTTTGGTTGCCATGCTCAAAATTAGGGATATTAACAAGCAGTTCTGTTATTTTATCCCTGCCCAATATTTAAATAAAACGTGCTCTGTCGGTTGCAGTTTCTGGGCCGATAAGATAAGCGAGCTCCCAGGTGGACTTGCAACGGCAGTATTACTTGCAAACCCGTAGTCACTGAAGCTGCTTTGTGGAAGCAACCACCTTGAGGTTGCCATGCTCGAAATTCGGGACATTAGCAAGCAGTGCTGTTCATTTATTCCTGCCTGATATTTAAATAAACATGGCTCTGTTAGTTGCTGTTTCCAAGCCGTTAAGATAACTGATCTCCCAGATGGACATGCTACAGCAGCCGTCCTGGGGCCTGATAAATGTCTTGGTGACAACGAGAGTCTGGTCAGCTGGAAAATGTGATTAAAGAAATGACATAAATAACAAGAGTCTGATATCTGGCAGTAGTTTAATGAGTCAAGGTGCCGGTTGCCCTAAAAGTCTCATCCCTACCTGAAAATCAAAGTGATGTACCGAGCATAGGAGAAGGTGCCAAACACACACTGCATCAGCAGAAAAAAAGCACAAATAAATCAGCTCGTTCTGAGCAGCCCTTGCCATGTCATAGCACAGGCCTTCCATCAGCCCTGCCATTATCCCTTCCAGTTTATTGCTGTATTATATGCCTTACGGTGAAGTTGATCATTTCATGACTATAATTTACATCTCACTGTCTTTGTAATGCTCACACCTTGACATACAGTTTAATTACTCATACAACACCCTGTTGTAGGGATTCTGCACATACACAGAGCTATGCACAGGATAATAGGACCTCGGCGTATAGTGGTGAACCAACCATGCACCTTAGTACCCACAATCCCAATCCGACTAGCTTTAGCGTCTCATTAGCAGCGATGCTACCAATGATTAGACAACCCAGAACACGGTATCTCTCTCTCTCAGGACTCCCGGGAGCAAGAACACCCTTTCATTACTCACTCATACCTGTCCACAACGTGCGTAGTAAGAGACACAGTATAGTTTAAAATGTTTATTTCAACTATCGTGCTCTAAGATACAGTACACGTGCCAGTACTATCAACATAATGCATAATGATAAAATAATAAGCATAGTTACAGTTCCATAGAATACAAACGGGGAAAGCATTTCATAAGGCAGTGGATATAGGGCTAAATGACCTTACCACCCTCCCCGTGCTACTAACTAGTTTATTATAAAAATAGAAGACCTCTGGGCGTTGTCAGGCGAACCCTCATACCTCAATATCTAGATGCAAGTTGTACATCATCAGACAAGCACAGCTCTTCTCTCTGGAAAGGTTTTTCTCCGAGTGCCACAAACAGCGAGCTCACAATATTAAAAGCACACAAATTTCTCCAGTGCAGCTGTACTTAGTGTTATGTCTAAGTGCGAGGGACTGGCCAGATCAGCAAGAACAAGGGACGTTGTTTATCGACCTTGTACATGTTGTGCAGACGAAACCCACAGAGAACAGGAGAAAAGGTGAAAGGCAGAAAGGCAGACAGTACTAATATAGCCGGGCACAAGCAGAGGCTGGAAAAACAAAGTCACAAAGTAACGTGCGCAAAAAGGCATCATGGCAGCCAGGCCTAAGCCAACATAGCAATGCAGACAATGAGGCCACAAACCACACGACACCCTCCCCTGGTCAGTCCATGGGCGAAGAAATAGGACGAAGACAGAGTTCAAATAGATGGAGCAGAATGCGGAAAAGTCCACGTAGAAAAAGTCCCCAATGAAGGACAGTGAATGGGATAAAAAAATCAGGAGGAAAAAAAAAATCCAGAAAGGGCCAACAAACTATCCAGAGATGCAGGACGCGGAAAGCGTAGGCCCCCTAATCCAAGAAAGTGTAAGTGCAGAAAAACGCCACACCTTCCAAGAGGACATCATTGGAAGCGTCAGAAAAAAGAGACGCCATCCAGTTCAATAAATCAAAACTGCATCCATGTTCCTCGCAAGAGGGAGTAGTGAACAGCCTTGCGGGACAACTTGCGTGATACTCAATATAACTTTGTCGTAGGAGAGTCTAAGGAGCCGCCCAGACATCCAAGTGCAGCCACACGCGCCATTAAGCCATCACCTGAACAGTCCCGTTCATGGGCCTCTAAGGGACCCACTAACTGGACAAAATCCGGGTCAGACAGAGACGAATTGGAGAGGCAATAATCCAAGGACCACGAGAAAGGACATCGGATGCAAGACATCACAGGTTGCACACAAGTGAAATACGCAAAGCGAAAAGAAAGTCTATAGGACACACTAAGTGTCGCCAAAGGCAGGATGCTGAAGCCGGCGAGGATGCGTTCACGGAGCATCCAGAGTCGGCCTTGGTCGAGGAGGGCCCCAGGAAGTGCAGCCATTGCGCAGCAAACAGACCAAAAGCAATATACCAGCCGCTAAGGCGAGGATCAACGGAAAGCCGCCAAAGACGCTGGAAAAAATGGAATGAATAAAAGCCGGTATTACACCAAAGATAGTTTGAAAGGAGGTAACAAGGCCAGAGCCCACAACTTTAAAAAAGTGCACAAGACCTTCGGTGCGTGATGCATTGAAAACACGGTGAATCAGTTGACCGAAATGTTGTGGGAGGTTTGTGTTCAAAAGGGCCTGTATTTCACTGTGGGTACTAGCCTCCCGAGCGGATGTGAGCATAACCTCCTGGTTCAAAAATAGCGCCTTTATTCTGCTCAATTTATTGAAATCTGCCTTCAAAGTCGGAATGGAAGGCCAAATGGAACTATCTATGATGTCGTGCGGGGGAGGAAAAAGCACATTTTTACAGCACACAACCCGGTGGGAAACAGTTACAATATATGGTATGCCAGCCAGCATTCCACAGCAGTCCTGATTATTCAGAAGGAGATAGCTACCATTTGCAAGCACAGTAAAAGTAGGAGATATAGCAGGAGCAGGGATGCCCTTCAAAACACAAGCAAGATTCGGAGCCGAAACGTTCCAAGACCCGTGCAATTTAATGTTCTTACAAATTAGGAAATGACCCACAGTAGAATCGCATGACTCTCCTGTGAGAAAAACTTCCTTTCCGTCCCTAAGGCATCTATATAGGAAAGGCAGGGACCAAAGTTCATGTAAGAAGGCACTGCCTAGAGGCTGAAAGCAGCCAACAGGATAATGTTTCATGCAGGAACTCAACTCAAATGAAGAAAAAGGCAAAGCAATAACCCCGTGAACTAGCCACACTGCAGAATCCAATTCCGCCACAGAGAATGGTAAGGGCTCTATTTTTTCGATATGCAAGAGAGTGTATGTTGCATCTTTCATGGACATGAATTGCTGTTTCTCAGTTAAATTAAACGGCAAGAATAAGGCAGAGGTGTTCAGAAAATGCCAGGGAACTTTACCCATTTTAAGTGTCTGCAAAGTCCATGCAAACTGCATCACAGAACGCAATTGATTTTGTCCATGATATAACACAGAAACATCATATTGTACAATATCAACAACAGAGGAAACAATATTCTCTAATGTGTAAATGCAGGAAGACAGGGTATTAATACTATTGTCAACAACAGCAAGCACCTTTTCTAAATTTGCTTGATCAATCTCCCGAAGACGGGAGGCAGCTTCAATTTGTGAAAGCTTCCAGAGTTCATTGTAAGTTTCATAAATGAATCTCTTAGGTCGAGGACCACGAGGCCCCAGAACAAAATCGGACAGATCGATGTTGCCTGATAGGAGGGATAAATGTTGTTTCACAGAATCTAAGGAAGAGTGCTGCAACCACTGTTTACACAATTTACCAACAGAATATGTCGTAACAGTACGAGAGTCAGAAAACCTTGGATCCGGTCTATCCTGTTTGTAACCAGGAACCGAATCATGAAAACGCATTTGGCAGGCATTGGATGCCGTTGGCCAAGCCAACCAGGGTGACTGAACAAACGTAGAGACATTAAACGAATTGTTCTGAAACAACGCTTGCAAATCGGCCAGGGAAACATTAAAACGCAAGCTGTTGTTGGGAGTGGAAGACAATGCGGGAATGGAGGGTGCATTCAATTGTTTAGAAGTAGCCAAACCCCAACAGGTCGTTTGATAGATGGTATGATTTAAAAATAAAATTTGGGCCGGGATTAGGCAAGCACGGTGCAAGGCTTCCGTGCCTTGCACCTGCCATGATTTGGTGCCCCAAATAGATTTTAAGTCAATGGTGTCCTTCCAGTGTTCATAACCACCCACCGCTAAGGCGTTCAAAAAGGAACCCGAATATAGCAATTTGGTGTGGGTCAACATAATCTTCTGTGTGGACGAAGTATTTAATTTAAAATAATAGGACCCAGGGTTTGAGCTATCAAAGTCTGTAAAATAAGTAAACTTACTTTTAAGTGTGGGGGAGCTACCTGGCAAAGGGGTCGGACAATGTTCCCATTGGGTGTAATTAAAGGGACCCCGCAGAGTACTTGGTTTATGGAGAAAGTGGTTGCCCCAATGCTGGTAACAATATAAATCGGCATAACTTGCAGAATTCATATACAAATCTTCAGCATTAAAAGCAGCGTAATATTTCAAATCAGTAAATAACGATTCAACGGCATGTACATCCCAATCGTCAGAATGAATATTACTTTTAACGACATCACCCATTGAAGCCCGAAGGACATTTGGTACATTAATAATTTCGGTGGGTCCATGAATTTGGAAGTTTACCGCATCCCATACGATGCCATCAGCGACTGGGAAAGCTGAAATGTTCACAAATGTGTGGTCACGCTTCATGATGTGAGAAGAAGAATGCAGAGCCAAAGTTCCAGCGTCACAGTTCACAGCAGAGCATTCTGGTAGATAGTGACCATTGATGAGTAGAAAAAAAACTGTGACAAAGCCAATGGACATGAACAGAAAAATCAGGAATAGTACCAACCAGATGTGTGTCCATGGTGGGACCAAAAAATTGTCTCTGAACCAGGAGATAAAAACACTGAATCTGGACGGGATAAGTGATGAGGTGGAAGCCGAATCAAAGGAATAACGGGTTGGCCTCAGTGGCGTTGTTGGTAGGTGAGCCACCGACTCGTCGGCAGGGTATGTATACCCGGTCTCCTCGTTGCAGGGGGAATCCGGGTAGTCGAGCAGGCGATCAGGCACATCTGCCATCTCAATGGCAACATCAGTGACCGTTCGGGCCACACACATGTGTCCTAGAAATGGCTGGACAGGAGACCGCTGGTGTTACACTATTCAGGATCGGCCAGATGTTGTAGCTTGACATTTTCCACTGAGATGTATCTGTTCTCTTTGCGACCAGGAAGCGGTGGTAAGATGACAGTTCGAGTACCCTTCAAGCCAAGGACTGGAACCGGTGCACGATAAGAGAGGCCAAATTCTTTTTTGTTCTCCACCTTCTCTCGGACCAGGTCTCCAACCTTCGGAAGCCAGCCGGCGACCAGAATCTGCAGCGCAGCGTCTGTGGCTGAAGGTAAAAGTTTGTTTGCAAGTTTGTCACGGGCTTCTTGTAAGTCCTGCAACATAGTAGAATGGTTATCTACATCAAAGATTGCGGATTGCGCCGCCATGTCTAGACCATCAAGGTCGGGCACAAACATTTGGATGCCAAAGAGCATTTCGTATGGGGTCCGCCCACCCAGAGGTCTTCTAGGGAGATTATTAAGTGCATGTTGCACGCTATACAAGTGGGCCAGCCAGTTCCTGCCAGTACCTAAGACTCTAGCTGTCAAGGATTGCTTTAAGTCACGGTTCATTCGTTCAACAATCGAATTGCCCTCAGGCCGATATGGAGACGAAAATTTCACCCGCACCCCCAGTGACCCCATTGTGTCCTTGTACGCCTTAGAGGCGAACGCCGGACCTTGGTCAGAATGGAAGGTGCCACAGGCAAAAATTCCCACAAAGACACGCAGATCCCTTATGACATTTCGAGCGTCAGCACTCCGTTGTGGCCAAACCCAGATGAAACGTGTGCACGAGTCTACTGCAACTAAGATGTATTTGTATGCAGTGTCAGAAGAAAATGGACCGCAGTGATCCAGGTAAACACATGCAAAAGGTCTGTTAGAAACGCAGAGCGGAGTTTGTGGTGGTCGTGTAACCGTTGAAGGCTTAATTTGCTGACAAACATCACAAGAAAGCACATAAGTACAGGTCTGTTTATATAAACCACGCCACCAGTAACGCTGCTGCAAGATGGAAACCATCGCAGACACGCCAGCATGGGCAGAAGCCAAGCCTTCGTGTGCGGCCGTTATCAAGGAAGATCTGCGGTCCGCGTTGGGAATCAGCCGATCACCAACGTCTGGAATTCTTACGTAAGGAACCTGTTCGGGACCTAATTGATAAGAATATTTGGAAGGAAAAGCCCGTGGGTAATTAGCACCTTCCTTCGTTGCAGCAATAGCCGCCAAAATATCATTATCTATTTTAGACATGGATCTTGTAACTACTGCGACTGAGCACGTGGCTACTGCTGATTTGGCAGCTTCATCTGCCAAACCGTTACCAACAGCGTGTGCGCCCACACGCTGGTGGCCAAGGGTGTGAATCACCTGTGTGAGAGGCAAAAGTTGTTTAAGATCTGCCACTCGAACCCAAAGCATCTTATGCTTAATTGTGTTGCCTTTTGCATCTCTATAGTCGTTTTGCGACCAAAAGAATAGAGTGTCGTTGAAAGACTGAACACAGTAGTAAGAATCGCATACAGTAAGGGTTGTCACGTCTGGATTAACGAACTCAAGTGCGAGCACCAAAGCATGCAGCTGGGCCAATTGTGCAGTACTGTCTCCTAGTGCCTGAGTGTGCACTACAGTCGATTTGAACTCACCGTTCACCATGGTACCTGCAACAATAGCACATGCTGCTGAATAAGCATGCTTGGAACCCGTGGCCGGTTGTTCCGAACCATCGGTATAGATGATACATTCGTACTCCTCAAGCGGTAGCAAAGACAGAGGCGGAGGATGAACAAATTCATACTGTAAGAACTCCTGTGTCTGAAGAGAGGAATCAAAGATAAAAGTGACATCCGGAGACGTCAGAGATGTAGCCCATTGTATCCAACGGGGGTGCAAAGCCTCAGAGTTCGGAACACTTGCTTTCGTCACTGCCTCAAGGGCAGGATATGGTGTTACCACCAAAATGCGTTTTCCCTGTGCCAGTGCGCGTTCCTTTAGAATCGCCATTTGCACTGCAGTCAAAACTTTCTCCACAGAGGAAAAGCGCATTTCCGCTGAAGTGTAAAGATGTGACTTGTATGCAATCGGTTCTGTGTCTCCTTCATTAAAGGTTAAGTACGTGAAACCCACTGCCCCTGGAATGATTCTGATCACCAGGTTAGTGTGGTTATCACGAGTCAACAAGAATTTAGATTCAAGTAGATCGGACTGCAAAGATTGCAGTATAGAGGAATGCTCGGGAAGCCAGCATGACTTCGAAAAGTTAGGTTGTATCAAGGCATAAAGAGGCTTGATACGCTGAGCATATTCGGGTATGTAAGTACGCCCGAAGTTCAGAAAACCCAGTAAAGACTGAAGCTTCTTCAGAGTGGTTGGAGGGCACAAAAGTGCGCATTTCTCCAAGAAATGGGGCGCTAAGCCCTTACCTTCATTGTTGAGCTCATAGCCCAAAAACAAAACGGTAAATTCAGCAATGTGGGATTTGGCAAAATTAAATTTGTATCCTAAGACCGCAAATTCAAGAATAATGCGGTCCATGCGGGAAAGATGCGGCCATAATTCGTCGTCTGTCAGATAGATATCGCCGACGTACGAACACGCATCTGGGTCTATGCTGTCCAACAAAGAGACAACACGGGCGGCGAAGACACCCGGACTGTTATTGTAGCCCATGGGTAAACGCCGGAATTTGAATTATTTACCACCGGAAGTGAAAGCGCTCCATTGGCTGCACTCCGGGGACAAGTTGTGCGTGTAAAATCCATTGGATAGGTCGAGTGTCGTTTTATATTTTTTACGAACAAGACTGTCTACAAGCGCAGAACTGTGGGTATTTTGCACCGCAAAGGTCCGACAATGAGAGTTCAAATGTCGGTAATCCAAAACTAGGCGGTACGATCCATCGGGTTTAGAAACCGCGAAAAGGGGATTATTCATTGGTGATACGCATGTTTGAATTACTCCTTGATATTCTAACTGTGTCAGAATGTCGGAAACGGGACCTTTAGCTTCCCGCTTGATGGGATATTGGGGTTGTGGCTGAGGCAGCGACCGCAAAGGAATATCATGGGGGGGAGAATCTTCATCCCAGCCCACGTGATTACGGTATAACGCCGGAGCCAGGGCCCCAGCCCATTCAGCTGCGAGAGCCTCCGCTTTGTCCTTGGGGACATGACGAGAAAAGCTCGGAAGGATTACCTCCTCCCCCCTACGCGCAGCAAGTACGAATGGGGGCGGCCAATCCGCCTCTGCCAACAGAATATCGTAAGAAGAGGTCAGATTCTCAAAAAAAATCCCTTTAATAACACGCTGTATGTCACCTTCAATTTGAAGGACAATATTATATAGTCTGTCAGGGGGTGCCACTCTGGTGTCAGATGTCTCGACAGTAATGAAGGTGTCAGTTGCTGTCGCCTCCACATGAGGACGTAGTGCCTCCCGCACTATGGTAACTTCCGCGGCGCTGTCTAGGAACGTCACTGCCCACGTCCAATTCAGGAGTCTCGTTCTCACCGCCTGTGGCATACCTCGCTGTTAAAGCTGCAACTTTCTTCTTCTGAAACTGTGGGCGAGAACGTGGAAATTCTTCGGCTTTTCCTCGGACTTGTTGTCGAGGTTGGTCTCGTCCCTGTGGAGCCTCACAACCCCTGCCTCTATCCTGGCGTTCTCCTCCACCTGTCTGGGAGGTCGACGGTGCCTGTGAAGAACGAGGCGAACGCGGATCAGGGACTTGAAATCTCTCTGGAGATTTAATTTTCGCTCTATCGCGCAAATCATAAGTGCGTTCAGAAGATTCGGAAACCGGGGATGCGCCACGCGACCCTGGTTTTTTCTGTTGATTACCCTGTTTCTTCAACCTCCAGTTCTTTTTAGTAAAGAACGGTCTCTCATCTTTCTCAGATTGAGTTTTCTGTTGTGGCTGCGATTGAGTTTGCGTTTTAGCAAAAGGCTTAACTCCCAAACTATTGCGGCCAATGGTTTTATAAGCCTGTGCAATAATTTTCAGTAATTCGCGTGGCCTGTCCGGTTCTGGGACTAAAGCCAAAGCATTAGCTACTTGAAAGTCAACTGCATCGCCCTTGACATTCGCAAGGATTAAGTCAGCCACTACATCGAACACTCCCACCAGTCTCATCCCTAATTCCACAGCCGCTTCAGGGCCATGCTCATCCTGTACTCGTTTAATTACAGAGGGGAGAACTGTCATGGAAGGAGTGCCGAAACACTTCGCATACACTGCTGCGAATACCTTACCACAGTTGTTGCATTCTGCCAACTCGGGAATTAAGTCTTTTGGCAAACTGATCGTTAAAATCCTGTGTTTGTCCACAGGAGAAATATTGGGAAAAACTGCCTCCAGCTGGTCAAATTTTTCTGCAAGCCAATAAGGCAAATCGTCCTTATTTTGTGGGCGCTTGCCCATCACCAAATTAACCATGACGGGACTTATGGTTACACCGCCCGGTCCAGGTGGATGTACCGCAACTCCAGGAGGGGCTCCCTGAACGTTGCCTGTAACATACTGTACTAAAGCTCTGTGAACGCGTATCAAAGACGTATGTAATTCACGCAGTTCAGCAACCGCAATCGTCAAATAACGCGGATGTGGGGTATACCCGGCCAAAACTGGCCAAGTGGCCCCTTCTATAGATAGGGGGCCTAAACGAACTAGTGTGACCGGATGTGGGAGGGCGCCATTAAACCAAATACGGTGTTGCCATGCCGTAAGTGGTAATTCGAGAGCCTGATAAGGCCGATAAACATTGGGTAGGGCAGTGATAGTGTACTCATGGAACAAATCGTCTGCTCCATCCACCGCCGGAAAAGTGACCCATGAATAAAACACCTCAAAATGGCGGGCCAGGTCAGCCTGCACCACAAAGATGAGTGAGACACCCGCGTCAGGCACTCCATAAGCTAGTAAATGAGCCCGGAGCGCAGCGCGGCTATGTGCCGGTATATTTATATCCGCCATTAAGACCAGAAATAATCGACAACCTATTATGAGGCAGCACAATATAGGGTTTACTTAAACACCTTTTAATAACTTCAAGCTTGAAAGAACCTATAAAAACGTCAATATAGGAGGTATCACCCTCACACACGTTTACGGAAGCGTATGCGAAGGGAGTTGTGGACAAGCACAAGCACTACTCAAGCGTCTCGCAGATAAGCAGCCCACTACGTTGGTGGCGCCATGTTGTAGGGATTCTGCACATACACAGAGCTATTCACAGGATAATAGGACCTCGGCGTATAGTGGTGAACCAACCATGCACCTTAGTACCCACAATCCCAATCCGACTAGCTTTAGCGTCTCATTAGCAGCGATGCTACCAATGATTAGACAACCCAGAACACGGTATCTCTCTCTCAGGACTCGCGGGAGCAAGAACACCCTTTCATTACTCACTCATACCTGTCCACAACGTGCGTAGTAAGAGACACAGTATAGTTTAAAATGTTTATTTCAACTATCGTGCTCTAAGATACAGTACACGTGCCAGTACTATCAACATAATGATAAAATAATAAGCATAGTTACAATTCCATAGAATACAAACGGGGAAAGCATTTCATAAGGCAGTGGATATAGGGCTAAATGACCTTACCACCCTCCCCGTGCTACTAACTAGTTTATTATAAAAATAGAAGACCTCTGGGCGTTGTCAGGCGAACCCTCATATCTCAATATCTAGATGCAAGTTTTACATCATCAGACAAGCACAGCTCTTCTCTCTGGAAAGGTTTTTCTCCGAGTGCCACAAACAGCGAGCTCACAATATTAAAAGCACACGAATTTCTCCAGTGCAGATGTACTTAGTGTTATGTCTAAGTGCGAGGGACTGGCCAGATCAGCAAGAACAAGGGACGTTGTTTTTCGACCTCGTACATGTTGTTCAGACGAAACCCACAGGGAACAGGAGAAAAGGTGAAAGGCAGAAAGGCAGACAGTACTAATATAGCCGGGCACAAGCAGAGGCTGGAAAAACAAAGTCACAAAGTAACGGGCGCAAAAAGGCATCATGGCACAGCCAGGCCTAAGCCAACATAGCAATGTAGACAATGAGGCCACAAACCACACGACAACCCCACCACATGCAAGGGTGCAGCTACCTCTGCCTTATTAGCGATACTCACATCATCATGCCCATGCCTCTTCTTGGCACCAAGGATGATGGATGTATCACCAGTGGGGGCAGGTTCAGACCACTTACCTTGGGAGTGGGCAACCCTAACCTGGATTCAGTAGGGAGTGCATTCGGCTGGCCCATGGGCATAGTCCGGTGAATGATAGGATGGAGGTCTGCCTCTGTGCGGTCCGCCAAAATGAACCATGGGGCCACGATGTTAGGGGAGGTGGAAGATTCAAGAACAGTCCACTACCCCGCTGCTCCTAGAGAGTGATGTCAGTTAAGTTTCCCAAGAAAATCAGTGACTTCAAAGATGGCGGTGGGAATTAAAACACCCAATTACTTCCAGAGGGACTTGTCTCTTCTCCCCCGATTCAGCGTAGAAAAGTAACGTGCTCATGTGCAACAGGACCTTGCGCGTCTTTAATCTTGCATCTAGAAAATGAGAGACAACTAAGGCAGAATAGGAGGAGCCCCAGTTTAGCACTGCAGTAAACTCTGCACTGCGGTAAACTCTGCTCTGCTGGCGCTCAGCAGAGTTTCTACCGAACTCCGCGCTCCAAGTGGAGCACTGATCTCGGAGTGGCAAAAACTCAGTGGACTCCACCAGCACATCAGAGTTCACCGCCCACCCCTAGTGAGAACCTCACTATCATTCTGGAAAATTACATCGGCAGTAAAAGAGAAAAATATTTTGTGCAAACAACAGCTCAACTTTGAAAACAGTTGATTCAATGTTAACATGAAGTCTTCATTAATATGGTGTCAAAAGTTAATCTAAGTTAAATCAGCACTTATTTACTTCACTTGTAGGCTTGTAGGCTTATAACATCTAAGTATAATTACCTACTACAAAATTTATGTTTATTATATGCGTGCTATTTAGTCATAGTTTTTTGCACATTTCAAATTTAAAAAAATGCATCTTTGTTCTTAAATTGCAGAATTTGCTAATGCAACCTAGAAATGTGACTCAGGCTGGGAAAGACTTCTGCGCTCAGCCTCAGTAACCATAGAGGTTGTCACATAGAAAAAGATAAGAGTTCCTTTGATGTCAGCTTGCCTTATCAACGTAATTTAATGAACTTATAACATGAATTGTGGAGATAAACTCTAAAGATCATCTCTATAATCATCCAGGTATGTGGTAACCCAGAAAGATCCTTGGCCTGCAGTTTGTAAATCATATTGTCTAAAATACCTCAGTGGTTGTGATATATAAAGTAATAATGGAATATGAAAATGACAAGCCATGTCCGTCATCTAACCTCCAAAGACAAATCAGTCCTTTGATTTTCAGCATTGTCTTCTAGATGTCAATCACAGGAAGGAAATTTGAAGAAAATGTCTAAACAGCTCCCTGACACATGATTCAATATGTCCTAGCAACTCACAAGACGGTTGCATATAAAGTGTTGTTGTGATGAAGTTCCAGGATAAAGGAGACAACATGGGGGAATACGAAATCTGCTCTTGATCACAGTTGTGTAGTAAAGACATCCATACAGTAGAAGGGAGCTTTAGGTTTGATTCAATGTATCTTTAATCAAGTAACTCAGACAGAACCAGGTGTTACATCCATTGTTCTTTGATGAGATTAGCTGGTACAACCACTAAATCTATTAGTTACATCTCAAAGTGCACATCTGTGGCAAGACGAGGAGCTCCCTGGTACACAGTTGGAGGGTAATACAGAAGCAGCCACAGATCAAGGTGTGGCAGAATATTGAGTTTAACTCGATGACCTGTGTCCAATATGCCATTGTGATTTTTAAAATTAATGCCCACCCATACTGCAAGTGACTTGATTAATTTCAAGATTATGCTGTTGTCCATTCTACCACCTTTAATGAAGTATTACCATTATTGGAGGTGAAGCAGGGTCTATTTTTATCATATAGTGCCCCAGGACCATCCTGCCCCACACCTAAAGCATGAGACCCCCATATGGCCCCACCAGCCAGCATGAAGGGATTTGTTAAATTGACCAAAGTATTGTAAACTCTTTTTCTGAACACAGTAGGCCCTGTACAGCTGGCCCTGTGCCTCTGACTAAAATCATAAGACATCTCCTCAGCAACGCCCCAGCTCCCCCAGGCCCCCACTCTCTCCTTGCACAAGATGAGCTCGTCACTTCTCTCACTTATTGAGAGATAGCTAACCACAAGAACACGGAACATCTCAAGCTAAGAGGAACTCTTATAAACAAATTTCCCTGAAGTGACGCAAATCCTGTTTGATAGATGTTCAATTTCATTATGATTTACGGTCAAACATCAAGTGACCTTTTTGGTAAACTTTTGTAATGTAGGTGTCACTTCTGTGTTCCTAAATATTTCCGAGAAGTGACCAAAATGCGTCATGTTCTGCGGTCAAAAGCACCTGTTAATGTCGTGATTTTGTGGTCAATAGTTCGTCATTCAAAAGGGTATAAATGATCTGCCCACAGTCCATTCGTCGAACTACCTCGCACACGCATGTGTGGTTCCCCTCAGCCATCTATTTAGTATCATTGGCTGAGGCTATAATGTTTATTGTACTTTGGAATTGTCTCTTTCACTCTTCTCTGCATTTCCATTGATCTAAAATATTTTTGCATTGCATGAGTTTGTTCTTCATTCCAGAAATGTGTCTTTAAATGCCCAGTCTTTGCTAAGACTCCCAGGTTCATTATTGAATTTTAAAGTGTTTCTTTACACTTCTTGTTGAAGTGGTTTCATTGTAATAAAGTGCAAACAAACCTGATTCAATTTCTATCGTTTACACGTGTGTTTTCCCATATTATGTAGAGGCACCCCCTCAAATTAAGCTGCCCTGGTCCAGTGCCCCGAGACCATAACATTTCACCCTCCAACAGAGGTTTCTTGTTGCAGGCTTTTGGATTTAATTGATGACGGCAGTAACATGAAATGTTGCTCATCTTGAGGAAGACTGTCCAATTTAGGCTATAGGTCTGAAATAATGATTCACCCTGCAGTGAGATTGTTTTCCTGAAAATGTATCTAAATATACCAGCTTCTGTGTTCCTATTATTTTTTTATTTAAATCATTTTTATTTGTTTTGGATAACACAAAAACAAGCATAGAAGGAATCTAGTAAACTACAGATCAGCTGAAGCAATAATGAAATGGGTAAGAAAAAGAATAGGAACTGGACATGGGGAAGTTGTTACAAGTATAAGGTCCGAGACCATGGTTGGGGTGCAGGGTCTTGAGCTAGGAAGGAGGGAGAAGTGAGATGGAGTGGAGAGGTGAAAGTGGTTGCATAGATAGTATGGAGAGGAATTAACTATAATTTGCAAAGGATAATGAAATAGTCTATTCTTCCAAGTGATCGTTTGAGTTTCTACTGTACTTCACAAATGCTTCCATATTTCTTCCTTCTTTCTGTGATTACTCCATGCTCCTGTGGTAAGAAAGGTTGTCTTGTTTAAATAGTTCACCTGCGATGATCAACTGCCCCATAGTGATGTCAGAGTTGTGACAATGGTAGCATTCTTATTCACAAGTTTGTGGAATTGGCTGATAGAGTTCCACAAGTGAAGTAGACTGATGGCAGGTCCGGGGCTTCCCACCTTGTTGTGATCTTTTGGATTGCACTCCTTTTAGAAAATCAAATAGTTTCATTCTTTCTTTGGTTAATGAAGTGCTTGGATTAAGGAATTACATGTCTGAATCTGGTGCAATACTGTTGATTATGTTGCTTGAGACTTCTAGTTAATAAATCTTTTGCACAGGACATATGTTCTATGGTTGCATCCTCTTTTATGGCATATCTATCAAGAGTTCATGTCTGAACACCAGGCCTTATAAAGTTTGTTGGGGTATCATGGTGTCCTCTAGAAGGTTATGAGTTTGCTCAGAGGCATGTGGACCAAGACAATTTCACTAGTGCAGCTGAAGAGTGGCTACACAGTGTTGTCAGGTTTGCTCTGATGAATACAGACAGATACATTTAGGACTTTATTATAACAGCTAGTTTGTTACACCATTCACTCTTAAGCACAGGAGCAGACAAAGGTTCATCTGAGCAGGTTAGCCATCGGAGTGCTTGGGTGAGTCTTACTGCATCCTAGTAGAGGGAACAGTCCTTCAAATTGTTTTGCTAATTTAAACATCCTAAGGGAGAGTTTAAGGTGTTTACCACTGCACAAGAAGGTATTTAAATTGCTGTTGAACCCCTGATGGAAATTTGGGGGGAAGAGATTGGAAACATTGATGCAGTTTAAAGTACTATTCTATTGATGTGAAACATCATTATAATGGTGTCCAACCAACCCCAACAGGAGATGTTGAGTGGGGACTAGGAGAAAGATTTAATTTGGATTTCATTGAGAATTATCCTTTGGTTAAGAGTGGAAGTTGACCTATGTGTCCCAAAAGAGAGTGACAAGATATATGATTGGATTAGAATTCCATTTAAATTCATATTCTACAAAGTGGTGTTTCAGGCATAAGCTGGTGAGGTAGAATTTTGTTTTTGTGTTTAATAATGTTATATCCTGATATCTCATAGATCTAGTTCCAGTGGTATGGAGAGTACTAATTGCTGAGGGATAGCAATTATCAGGATGATATCATCTGTCTAGACTGGGAGTTTTAATTCATGGTCATGAATGTTGATGCCCTCTGTCACAGCCACTAATCTGTTGTCTAGACCCTGTTGTAGTGGAAGCGATGAGGAGTCCTCCATTCCCTTACTCATTCATCAGTAGAGGGCGCTACTTGTATTTATTCAACATGATGTTTCATGGGGGAAAGTGGAATGGTAAGAGAGGAGAACAGTACAGAAGTAATGGGCTCTTAGTGCTAATTGGGTTGCCATTCCTTCTGCTGGGGATCAGTGGAATCAGATGAATTGTTGAGTCACTGTAGAATGAGTTTCAGGAGAAGAGTAGTGGCTAGGCTTCCAGGTAGAACATTCACATACACATTAAACTGCTAACAATCTATAGGTTTATTACAAGGAAACAAAGTGCTAGTTACCTTAAGATTATGAAAAAACAAACAATATCCTAGTGTTTTGATATTCTCCACAATATTAAGAAAAGGATGAATAGGAAGAGATGTAGAGGGCTTCCTTGTCATATCACATTTGCAATTTGAGTCTGGTGAGATGATACCATTGGTGAGAACTAAAGGCTGTGGGTTTGTCTAGAGTAATCTGGTGTAGCCAATAAATTTGACAAAATCTCCAAGGAGGAAATGCCCATTCCATTCTGCCAAAGGCGTTCTCAATATGCAATGTTACACCACATTTTCTGTTTTCTTCCTCTGCCAGAGCGATGATTGTGTCTTGCATTTTGAGCCCATGGATTTCAATCAATTAATCATAGGTTTGTATAGCTTGGGCTACACACCAGGAACGGGTCTCAAGGCGCTGAGGGAGGGAGGGTAAGGGTGGTTCCGCCGAACCTGCCGGGTCACTGAGTTCCATCGAAGAGCCAGGTCTTGAGGTCCTTTAGGAATTTGGGGAGCGATGTGGTTTGTCGGAGGTGGATAGGGAGGGAGTTCCATGCCCTGGCAGCGAGGAGGGAGAAGGAGAGCCATTTACAAATCCCAATTGGTCTGAGTGGATTAAATACAGGAGCACACAGAGTCTAAACATGTGGGTAGAAATTTGGCTAAGATGTTGTAGTCCAGGTTTATTAGTTGGTCTGGTAAGTCTGCATTAACTTGGGATCTTTATTCTACTTGTATATGATATAATGTTATCTTCCATGAATGACCGTTAGGGATCTTGAATGCTTATAATGTGATCATTTAGTGACAAGGATTTTGTCTGAGGCAAGACACAAGGTAATCTTCTTGATCCAAGCTTGAGTAGCCCAAGATAAAGGCAACACCTTTCAGAAGCCAAAATGTCAGCACACTACTATTTTACCTGTGAAGGGCAGTTCTCCACAACAAGGGCCACAGTAATGGAGGAGAAAGTCAAAGGCACAAAAAAACTCCAGTGCTGTGAATGGTACAGATCTTCTGAGCCAGGAATGTTCAGGAAACCAGATACTCCAGAAACCCAGTTCAAAGGCACTGAGAAAACAGTGCCAGAGGAACTGAGAAACAGGAGCAGCACTCAAATGGAAATGTCTGGGACAAAAGCAAATGCAGGGGAGCAAAGCACCTGCCGAAAAATATAATAGTTGCGTTGTAACATAACTTCAAGAGGAAGTGACAGCCTTTTATACAGGCAAAAAGGAATAGGAAATTGAGATTTATTCACATGATTGGTCATTATGCACACCTGAGAACAACAGTATAAAAATTCAAAGTCCCACTCCTACGTTGGGCAAAAGCAATATAGAAAATCTTCCTGTTCTGTAAGAGGCATGTGCAAGCCTTTCAAAGGTGAGTAGTCTGTGTTCTATTTTTAGTAGAGGTCTAGAAAGTCATGAGAGAGAAACTGCCTCTCCCTACCTTGGCCAACAACTTTGCGCCCCTGAGATTACGGAGCCTGTGAGCAAGAACCATTACATGCACACTGAGAGAGCACTAGCAGATGGGAAGGAGGCACCAGGCAACAGAAAGTGCACAGTAAGCAGAGCCAGGCAGCACACTCCTCTCCACTGATGCCAAACCCATACTCTCAGTGGCTGAGATTAATTCAAGCATTCCATCCATCACTTTTTGTACAATTATTTTTATGCTTTAGACCCATACTCTCAGGAAGTCAGTACAAGTATAATCCCTCTTGCAAGGAGGCCGATCCCGCAGATGCTGCTCATAGCCGGCAACATATTTTGAGGCTGACTCACTTTAAAGTGAATGATAAAATTCTATCAAGAACCCATTGGGTCTGGGATTTTTTCCTTCTTGAAAGCTTGTATACTATTGATTATTTCTTGTTTCTTTATGCGCACTCAACGCGGGATACTTCTATGGAATAGTGCAGCATACAATTGATGGAGAAATAGGAGTTCATTTCTAGTTCTGAAGGGGTCTTTTTGCCTGTGAATAGGTCACAGTAAAAATCTCTAAATGGTTACGAAGTGTCTCGATCTTTAATTTTGACCTCTCTTGCCTCGGGTTCGATCAAGGACACCTCATCATCCTGGTTTTGAGATAGCTGGCTAGTATCTTAACATTGTTAGCTCCTAAAGTGAATCTTTTGTTAAAGTTAGACTTAAGTTTCAGGAAGGATGCATACGTTGGTTGGAAGTTGTCTTTAATTAAGTGGTTTTCCAACTTTTTAATGGCTTTCACTATTACTTTGTATCCTATCAGAGCATCCCTTTTATTCTTTCCAAACAGAACAATACTTTTTGCTCACAGTAACTCTTTGTATCCATCCCAAACAACTTCAAGTGATAGGCAAGAAGTCTCATTAGTTTCAACGTAGTTCAGAGAGCAGCATTTTATGTGATGTATAGGGTGCTAGAGTGTTAAGTTTGTGTCTTGGAGTATTAGATGTCTGTGCTTGTGTCTCAGCTGAGTGATATCGGTGCTTGTTTAGGAAGGAAAATGTAAAGGATCTATTTGTCAGTCACAGCACTGAGTATGTGTTTTTGGTGGTAGAGTTACTCATGTGAGGTGTGATGGTAAGAAGGTGAGGGGAGAGAATGAGGGAAGGGAACTTGAAGAGTGAGAAGAGGACAGGGAGAGTTTGAGGAAAAATTAATTCCTGCACATCTGTTTGTGTCATTCTTCACACATCCATCCTTTCTTCTTTCTTTCTTTATTTTTATTCGGCTGTAGACAGCCATGAAAGCACACAAACAGCAAAATCGATCAAAATAATACAATAGTATACATTAATCAAAAAAATTTAAAATTCTAATGTAAAAAAAGCAGCAGACCTGATAAAACCACATACAACATTATAAAATTTCCAATCCAGAGCATAAACTTAAATAAGACAATCAAGTTTTTTTTTAAAAAGCATTGATTCCCGTGAGCGGACTGCTGCATGGAGGAAGAGCCCCACGCACACGAGACTCTTCATCCTCAAGTTGTTTAAGAAAATTATAGACTCTGCTACAATGTCTAAAATTTCTGGCCTTCAGCAACGTGACTGAAAACGTTTTGGTGAAAAATTGATAGAAGTTGCAAAAATACAAAATATGCATCATTGTTTATTTTGAGGTATCATTACTGTAGGACTTGGCCCTTTTTGGCTAAAGTTCCCTAAACTTTTTGCTTTCCCCCTAGACCTTTTTTCTGACATTGTGTTGCCAACTTAGATGCTTTGGACACTTTGCCACTGCTAAACAGTGTCAAAGTGCAAGTGCTCCCTGTGTAAAGTGTAATGGTAATTGGTTGTCCATGATTGGTATGTTTGCCTTACTAGTAAAGTCCCTAGTAAAGTGCACTATGTGTGCCAGGGCTGGTAATACAAATGCTACTAGTGGGCCTGCAGCACTTTTTGTGCCACCCACACAAGTAGCTTTAAAAAGGGAACTCAGGCCTGCCATTGCAGGGCCTGCGCACAGTTTGTTAAACTGCCATGTTGTCTGACAAGTGCACCCACTTGCCAGACCTTACCCTTCCCTTTCTATGCACATCAGACACCCCTATGGTAGGTCCAAGTTACCCCCTGGGCAGGGTGCAGTGCATGTGAAAGGTAGGACATGTACTAAGGTGTGTACCATGTCCTGACAGTGAAATAATCTCCATTTCGTTTTTCACTGTTGAAAGGCCATCTTGCCCATAGGACATAATGGGGAGGCTGTGTAATATGTTTTCCAGCCTATCTTCCCAAAGGCTTAAGATGGAGAGGTGAAGTTTAGTATGCCTGAACTCACAATGTAATAACACATCTTTTTATGAAGGTGGTTTTTGCATTGTGTGTTTAGAAGCCACTCTTTTAGAAGTGGCTGGGTTTATGTGCTCTAACATTTCTGTGTGTCTCTGCCTGGTTGTGGATTGACTGTCTGGATTTGAAAGTGATAGGCTCTGGGGAATGTCTTGACCCAGGGAGGAGGTGAGACAGCAACAGGCTGACCTGCATCTGGAGTGTGGGGGGAGGAGTAGCCCCTAGAGGTGAAGAGGCCTGGGCTGCAGCCATAAACCAATGGCTCCGGCCCCTGCTGAGTGAGTGAGGATCCAGACCCCCACTATCAAAAGAATAAAGGTGTCACTGGCAGGGAGGCACCCAGAACTGGTTTGAACAGGGGTCAGTGCCCCCTGAACACAAAGACTTCAAAGCCATTAAGGGGTATAACTATGAGAGCTGAAGCCCCTGAACTTTGGTGAATGGCTTGATCAAGATTGAATAAGACTGGAGCTACTTCATAGTCAAGAGGAACCTTTGCCAAGGAAGAAACAACTGGAGAGACTGAAGGATAGGACTGACCCTTGCTGTGTGTTCTGGGGCTGGCCTGCAGTTTGCTGTTTTAACCAAGGAAAGGCTAAAGGGACTTTGCTGTGTGCTGTGTCCCCCTGCTTGAAAGGACTTTGCTGTGCTGTGTCCGGAAGTAACTTATCCCCAAGGGCCCGAGGTGAGCTGGCTCCCTGTTGCGGAAACTCAGGAACACAAAAGTTTCCAGGAGAGTCCCAGCGACGCTGTGTGCGTGTGCTTGTTGCAGCCTGAGACCCTCGTAAGAAGTGCCCTGTGATCGTGGGCACCTGGAGTCCAAGCGAGGATCAGCGACGCTGGGTGCATGTGCTTTTTTCAGCCTGAACCCTTTGTGAGGATTGTCCAGTTTTCGTGTGCACCGGAATCCAAGTGAGTCTCATCGACGCTGTGTGCGTGTGCTTTGTGCAGCGTGAGACCTTCGTGAGGATTGCCTTGTTATCGTGCACACCCGGATTCCAAGTGAGTCTCATCGACGCTGTGTGCGTGTGCTTTGTGCAGCGTGAGACCTTTGTGAGGACTGCCTTGTTAACGTGCACCCGGAGTTAAAGTGAGTCTCAGAGATGCTGTGCGCGTGATCTTCGTGCAGCCTGAGACCTTCGTGTGGAGTGCCCGGTGATCGTGCACCTGAAGCTCAAGGGAGTCTAAGCGACACTGTGTGCGTGTGCCCTGTGGCAGCCTGAGATCGTCATAGCAGTAGCGGCCCAGACCGGCAGCCTCAGAGGAGCTGAGCCGCCGGCCCGAGCCAGCCGTTGCCATTTCACAAAGATTGCACCGGAGGCCCAAGTCGTTGGACGAGGAGAGTAGAGTGAGTTTGCGTCCCCCAGGTAATGTGTGTCGACTCCTGGGGCGGGGTGCGGGCTCAGAGGGAATATGCTCTCGGCCTCTCTCTCAGTCCAGCAGCGCGAGCCTCTGCTTCGGCTCGTATCGCGGCCCGTATTGCCAAGGGAGTGGCAGTACCGGGGCCGGAGTGCGGAGCTGCACTTTTTGTTACACCATACCCGTGTTGGGGGCAACTGTTGACAGAGGCTGACTGCGAGTCAGAAGGAGTGGCGGAGAGACCGCCTAAGGCACCGTGATCGGTGCCGGAGTGTATTACGCATTGTCTTATTTCTGCATAACGAACTACCTGATGGTCGTATTTCACATTGCATCATTTCTGCATAACGAACTACCTGATTGTCGTATGACGCATTGCATTGTTGCTGCATAACGAACTACCTGATTAGCGTATTACGCATTGCATTATTCCTGCATAACGAACTACCTGATTAGTGTTTTACGCATTGCCTTATTTCTGCATAATGACGTACCTGGTGGTTGTATTACGCATTGCATTATTTTTACATTGCAAAGTGCCTGATTGTTGCGTTACGCATTGCATTATTCTTACATTGCAAAGTGCCTGATTGTTGCGTTACGCATTGTATTATTTCTACATTGCACAAGTGCCTGATTCTAGCATTACGAACTGCATAACATGGTATTAGGATTACAGTGGAATGTTTAGAATTGCTCATTAATATCGTCAGAACTTACAAGGGCTGGCTGGCCTAACAACCAGCCAGGAGAAATATTACACATACTCATATGTTGGATTTATATCGTGTGGTCTTATCGTATATCTTTTTATATAAACTTTATACTCGTTTTTATAAAACTCGTGTGGAGTCTATTTGTGGTGTCATCATTGGGTTGCTGTGAGCGTGGTTGCAAATACTTTACACTTTTGCCTTGAAGATAAGCCTGGCTGCTCGTGCCAAGCTACTGAGGGGGGGAGCGGGGGCTATCTCAGAAGGTGACCTTCCTTTCCCTGACTTGGAAACGCAGGTCCCTATTTGGCCTAAGGTACCTACCTCAGCCAACCAGGGATCCCGGGTCTAACATTTGGTGGTCTGTGGTGTGGGATTTGAATGTGTATTTGCAAATTCACTCACAGTAATTGGTGTACATCACAAGTTTAGCGCAGACCACAACGCAACCACATATTGTGTTCTTGATTTGTTGGTTCTAGTTGGTTTTATTTTTGAGCAACCTTTAAGCCACACATCATGTCTCAGAGGAGTCAAGTAGCCAGTGAGGCTGCAGAATTAGAGTTCAACATTGAGGCATTGCTTACCTACAAAGTTGATCAATTGAGGCAATTCTGCAGAGCTTTGGGATGTCCCATGAAAGGTAGCGCCAAGAAGGAGGAGCTGCAAATGGCCTTGAGGGCCTCGTGGGATGCCAAAGGGGCTCAGGAGGCGGGTGATGTTGAGGTGGATGAGGATGACCCAGGGAATGGGTTTGGTCCACAGGATTTGCCAGTGGAGGGACCAGCCTTAGGGGCTGGTAGTAGCCATTCAGGGAGGAGTTTTTCACCAGTGGAGCTGGAGGAAAACCAAAGGGTCAGAGAGCATGAGTTGGAGGTTTTAAAACTTAAAGCTCAAGCAGAAGAGGAGAAGCTGCTCATTGAAAGTGAAAAGCGAGCAGAGGAGAGCAGGAACGCTCTCGCCTTGGAAGAGAAAAAGATTCTCTTAACTCATGAGTTAAGCATGAGGGAACTGGACATTAAGGTTAAAAAGGCAGAGTCCAGTTTGAATGGTGGCAGCGTACAGCCAGTGCCAAGTGTGGATGAGTACAAGCGTGCACTGGATGACTGGGTGTTGGTGAGCATGGCAAATGATTTGAAGGGGTTGCTCAACCTTACTCCTAGGGAGCCTAGGCTCAGTAATTGTTTTCCAGGATTGCGCCAACCCGTGTTAGGGTGCGAGCTCTTTGATTCCCGGGAGCTGGCACAAGAGCCGGACCCCTGGTCATGGGTCCAAGGGCCTGAAAAGGCCCTAGAGAGGGAAGAGAGGCGAAGTAGAACCGTTAGGTCCCAGAGTAGTGGGGGGGCATGCGGGCTAGCGCCCTGTCTCAAAGGAGAGGGAAGGAGTGTGAGCAGCATCCCCAGGGGTTCACCACCCCACCCCAGAGACTGGAGGGTTCTTTACAGGAGAACCAGGTGGGAGCCTACTTGCCAGCTGTGCGAGGAAGAACACCTAGCGTGAGGAGGGCGTGGGGCGTCTGTCACCAGAGCTACTGCGGTCCTGAAGTTTGTGGTTGCCCTTCCTATATGGCAGGCACAGAAATCTAAATGGAAGGTTAAGGGAGAAAGGTGGCCCCCCGTGGGAAAACCTGTGGGACTGTGTCCAGCTAGTAGAGCTGGGTCCCCTAGGAGTGATCAGGGTACACCCACATCTAACCTGGAGGACAGGATAACTGGGAACAGTGTCCTGACTGATGGGTCTTCCAGGGATACCGCTCTAGGTGGGGGTTGGCAAGGGGCCAGCACCCCTAGAGAGGCCCCAACTGTCTGGAAGTAACCATGGAGCGGCATAATTGGCCCAGGAAGTAGTGACTAAGAGAATCCCCTGGGGTCAGGAAGGCATAGAACCGGAGGGTGTCCCTGTGGTAGCGGGCCTGCGTTGGTGTTCTATCGCCCTAAGCAGGGAAGTTCATCAAGGTAGTTGATTGGTCTACCCTGGCTTTTGGCTAGGAGGGAGTTGTGTAGGACTTGGCCCTTTTTGGCTAAAGTTCCCTAAACTTTTTGCTTTCCCCCTAGACCTTTTTTCTGACATTGTGTTGCCAACTTAGAGTCTTTGGACACTTTCCCACTGCTAAACAGTGTCAAAGTGCAAGTGCTCCCTGTGTAAAGTGTAATTGTAATTGGTTGTCCATGATTGGTATGTTTGCCTTACTAGTAAAGTGCCTAGTAAAGTGCTCTATGTGTGCTAGGGCTGGTAATGCAAATGCTACTAGTGGACCTGCAGCACTATTTGTGCCACCCACACAAGTAGCTTTAAAAAGGGAACTCAGGCCTGCCATTGCAGGGCCTGCGCACAGTTTGTTAAACTGCCATGTTGTCTGACAAATGCACCCACTTGCCAGACCTTACCCTTCCCTTTCTATGCACATCAGACACCCCTATGGTAGGTCCAAGGTACCCCCTGGGCAGGGTGCAGTGCATGTGAAAGGTAGGACATGTACTAAGGTGTGTACCATGTCCTGACAGTGAAATAATCTCCATTTCGGTTTTCCACTGTTGAAAGGCCATCTTGCCCATAGGACAGAATGGGGAGGCTGTGTAATATGTTTTCCAGCCTATCTTCCCAAAGGCTTAATATGGAGAGGTGAAGTTTAGTATGCCTGAACTCACAATGTAATAACACATCTTTTTATGAAGGTGGTTTTTGCATTGTGTGTTTAGAAGCCACTCTTTTAGAAGTGGCTGGGTTTTTGTGCTCTAACATTTCTGTGTGTCTCTGCCTGGTTGTGGATTGACTGTCTGGATTTGAAAGTGATAGGATCTGGGGAATGTCTTGACCCAGGGGAGGAGGTGAGACAGCAACAGGCTGACCTGCATCTGGAGTGTGGGGGGAGGAGTAGCCCCTAGAGGTGAAGAGGCCTGGGCTGCCGCCATAAACCAATGGCTCAGGCCCCTGCTGACTGATTGAGGATCCAGACCCCCACTATCAAAAGAATAAAGGTGTCACTGGCAGGGAGGCACCCAGAACTGGTTTGAACAGGGGTCAGTGCCCCCTGAACACAAAGACTTCAAAGCCATTGAGGGGTATAACTATGAGAGCTGAAGCTCCTGAACTTTGGAGAATGGCTTGATCAAGATTGAACAAGACTGGAGCTACTTCGTGGTCAAGAGGAACCTTTGCCAAGGAAGAAATAAGTGAAGAGACTGAAGGATAGGACTGACCCTTGCTGTGTGTTCTGGGGCTGGCCTGCAGTTTGCTGTTTTAACCAAAGAAAGGCTAAAGGGACTTTGCTGTGTGCTGTGTCCCCCTGCTTGAAAGGACTTTGCTGTGCTGTGTCCGGAAGTAACTTATCCCCAAGTGCTCGAGGTGAGCTGGCTCCCTGTTGCGGAAACTCAGGAACACAAAAGTTTCCAGGAGAGTCTCAGCGACGCTGTGTGCATATGCTTGTTGCAGCATGAGACCTCTTAAGAAGTGCCCTGTGATCGTGGGCACCTGGAGTCCAAGCGAGGATCAGCGACGCTGTGTGCGTGTGCTTTTTGCAGCCTGAACCCTTTGTGAGGATTGTCCAGTTATCATGTGCACCGGAATCCAAGTGAGTCTCATCAACGCTGTGCGCGTGTGCTTTGTGCAGCGTGAGACCTTCGTGGGGATTGCCTTGTTATCGTGCACACCCGGAACCAAGTGAGTCTCATCGACGCTGTGTGCGTGTGCTTTGTGCAGCGTGAGACCTTCGTGAGGATTGCCTTGTTATCGTGCACCCGGAGTCCAAGTGAGTCTCATCGACGCTGTGTGCGTGTGCTTTGTGCAGCGTGAGTCCTTCGTGTGGAGTTGCCGTCGATCGTGCACTCGAAGCTCAAGGGAGTCTCAGCGACGCTGTGTGCGTGTGCCCTGTGGCAGCCTGAGATCGTCGTAGCAGTAGCGGCCCGGACCGGCAGCCTGCGTCCGGTCGCCTGTAATGAGACACCAAATAGACATAGGAAGTTTTTTCATTAACCTGTTACTACTATTAAGTCCCTTTCTGACCTTGGAGCCTGAGGGCCCATCTACTTCAATTTCTCCACCGTCTGCGCCGGTGGCCTGAAGGTGCCCCCCCCCCCCAGGGTCCTGATGAAGACCCTACTGTAAGGACCCCAATTGCCTACACACAATCCCTGGGTCGAAACGTCGACGGCTTTATTTTGTGTTCATCTTTTGATAAACTACTGTGTCCCCTTTGTTCTAACATTAAGGTTTTGTAAATAGGTTAGCCTTGGATAAGGCTGGATTGGCTTTCTATGATTTGGATGGATATATTGTTCACTGCCCTCCCTATCTCACTTACCTTCACACTCACACATTGCTGCACTTATCCCTTCCTCCTCTCTGGGGCACCTCTTCACAATTGTGTTTAACAAATGTGATGTTTTTGTACATAAGAACACATGTTCAACGTGAATAAATATGTTCAACATGCATAATATCGTTTGTAATTGATTTAACAGGTGTTGTTGATGTTTATATTTTATTTCAAGTTTGTGTCCACTAGGGCCATTTTTTCCTTGTACCGAACTTTACCCAGGTCCTAGTGACGTGTCTGGGGTTACCCCTTTGTTTTGTAACCCCATCTTAATTCTCTGGTCAGTACTTGCTCTAAATATCATGTCATCTTTGATAGGTACTTGCTTCTGCCATCGTTCACATTCCTGGCAGTTACCTACTTCTGCCATCCAACTCATCCTTGATAGATACCAGTATCCACCATTAAACATATCAGGTAGTTTTGCTCTCCTATAAAGTTCATATCATTGGCTCATCCCATCCCTTACATCCTTTGTCTGTCTTCACATTTACCATCCAATAGATTTGTTATCGGTGCCCACACTTGACTCACAAATCTCTTCTAATATTGGCTCTTTTTATCAAATTCTCCATTTGCAGATAACTGGTCAGGCATCCTTATTACTAAGCCAATGCTCTTGGCATCTCACACATCCCTGATATGTAATTGGTGCCCATACATCATTGGTATTAACTTGTTCCCACCATCAAAGCATCCTTCTTGGGTGCATGCTCCGGCCATCATAGTATCCGTAGGAAGTACTTGCTCCTGCTAGCCCACAAACCCCTGGTGGTTGCCTGTTACCAGCATGCCACAAATCCAGCAAGATGGCGTTAGCTTTGGAGTGCTGATGCCCGTATGTTAAATTGGGTGGTCTAGTAATACATGTTATTTACAGCTCTTAAAGACAAGAGCTGGCTAAGAGTTGGTTATTCCCAGCGTAATCAATCATATAATCTTTATGTTCTTGTTCACAAAGACCTGCTTAAATACAAATTCTGGCCTCACTGTTCACAAATAGATGCCTCTCCAATGTCTTTTAATGATCAAGGTAGAACTAGATCAGTAAGAGATTCGTACAAGTTTCCATTTAAGTTTTGATAGCGGAAGTACTTCAATGCCTCATAGAGGTAGTAAGCTCTATATAAATGCAATTAAAAACAATACAAATCAAGAAGCATTGTTGTCAAGGTGCTATTATCCAGGCAAGACAGTTACCAGATTATAACGTAGTAAGAGTATTTTCTCCACCGTAGATGGGTTTGGGTTTATAGATCTATCTCTAGAGCCTTCTCATTGTGAGGACTGTTGCCTGATGTATGGTAAGTAATATTTTTGTGGTCTCTGATATTCTACTAACTGTGGTCTGTTTGTGAGTGGTCTACTTTCCTATGCTAGTTGCATCTTTTTATCTGAGATAGCCAACCATGCTACTGGTAAAGGTAAGGGATTGGTGATAGGTTGTATCATATTGCAAGGTATAACCTGAGGCAGAGTTAGAGTGCCTCATCTGGGGCTACCTTAAAGAGTTAGTTACACAGGACACCTACTTCCTAAACATGTTCAGTTTTGTTTTGAGGTTTTAGGAGAGATGGAAATCCCAAGATTTTTCTTGTTCTCCCTGGTAAATGTATGGAAAAGCAGTTGTGGAAGTTCTCCTGAATGGCTTGCCTTGAGGTTGGTCAAATATTTCTCTGCAAGTACCCAGCAAGTCCTGTCATGTTACATTCTGCCCCTCTCTTCACCCTCCAGGGTGCTCTTTTATTGCTGCCCTTTTCTCTTTTTTCAGCATGTTGGATCCCTCTTCTCTTATCTAAGAAACTGGTGGGTCACATCATGCTGCCCCACCCTCTGCTTCACCCACCTGGCAGATGTTCTTTGCAAATGCCTTATAGATCCTGTCATGCTGCCCCTCTCTTCCTCCTCTACATCATTTGTCTCATGCCGGCCCTAGGGAGTGTTGGTTTCAGTGTCTCTACAAATGTTTATACAAATGCTGGGTGAGGGGTGTGTCTGTGAATACAGAGTGAGCTGTGCCTGCATGAGTGGATTATTGAGTTGTACCTATGTGAGTGCAAAGTGAGTGGTATATGTGTGAGTGCAGTTTGAGTTGTGACCAGTTAAGTGCATGATGAATGAAGTGTCATTGTGATCAAAGGGCCAGCATGGTATCTAAGTGCACGGTTTCAGTGTCGATTGGGAGTGCAGTGTGTGTGGGGTGTCTGTATAAGTGCAGGGTGAGTAGATTGTTTCTGTGAGTGGAGGGTAGATTCTGTGCCTGTGTAAGTGCTGGGTGAATTGTATGCCTTATTCAGTGCAGGGTATGCACTGTACATGGGTGCAGGGTTTCAGTGTACTGTGAATATAGGGTGAATGGAGTGTCTGTATGAGTGCAATATGAGTGTTGTCCTTGAGTGAGTACAGAGTGAGGGGTATCGCTATATAACTATAGAGTGAGCTGTTCCTGTCTAAGTAGAGGGTGAGCAGTGTACCTCTGTGAGTGTAGGGGGAGTAGTGTGCCTCTGTGTGTGCAATATTAGTGGTATGCGTGTGGGAGTACAGGGGATTCTGTCAGCAAGGGTGTATAGTAGGTTGTGTCTGTGTAAAACCAGCGTGAGCACTGTGCCTATGTAGCTGAACGGTGAAGGGAATGTCTTTGTGAGTGCAGGATGCAGCATGAGAAGTGTCCCTGTGGATGTGCAGGGTAAGCACTATTCCTTTGTGAGTTCAGGATGACCAGTGTGTCTGAGTGCAAGGTTTCAGTGTATATTGTGCGTGCAGGGTAAGCATTGTGTCTGTGTGAGTGTGTTGTCAGCACTAAGCCTCTGTGAGTTCAGTGGAAGAGGTCTGTTTGTATATAGTGAGCATTTGTGTATGTGTGTGTGTGCAGGATGATTGGTGTGTGTATTTGAGTTTGTTAGGGGTGTGGAAAATTTGCATTAGCTCCTTTCCCATAATTATGTGAAATTGCCCAAAACGTATGTGAAAATATATTTAATTATGTGAAATGCACCTTCGTGCCTTGAGTCTAAAAAACTAGCAGGCAAAACATTGTGCATCCAGAAACAGGGCAAAGGGCACTCCTCATTGAACAAGTGGGCAGCCACTTTGTTTTTTTCTCAATCTTGCTCCTCCCCAGCTATTTGTCCTGTTTACAGCTCCCTAGACTCCATTTATATCCACCCCATTCTGGTTCAGTTCGCTTCTTTTTTTAAAAGTTGCTGTCCCTGTGTTTTTAGTTTACTTTTTTCCTCCATATTTGGGATTTGTCTAAATCTTTTGTATGGGAGAGGAAAGCAAATCCCACACCCACTGTGGATGATGGCAGCATGTTGGGATAATGACTTGCAACATTTTGGAGGAGGTGGAGGTGGCAGCTCAAATTCATTTTGCACAGATTCCCCTCACGATGGCAGCAAGTAGCAGACCCAGGAAAGGGTACAGCCTGTTGGGGCGAAAACATCAGTGGGATAGAGGTACATCATGCACAGTCACACCAGGGTCTCCAGCAATCAGTGGCACCTAATGCACCTCTGGGCAGACCTGACCAAAAAGAAGGACCTGTTCTACCTGCATTGTATCGAAGTTGGAAGGCTAGGTAAGTGATGTTGTTTAATTTTTTTAAAAACTGTTATTCATTTTTAGAAGGTATATATATATATATAGTGATCAAGGCGGTACGCCGCCGAAATGCGTCTAGGTTGTTGTTGGATAAATAAACCTCTTCTTTGTCATCATTTCACGGAGTCAGTGCCTGTCTGTTCGTCGCTGCCAGGATTGGTATCAATATATATATATATATATATATATAACAATATATATATATATATATATATGTATATATACATATATATATTTACATATATATGTATATCTTTCCCCACTTGCCCAAAGGACGAGGACGCACTCGAACAGCAGTTCGCAACCAACCTTTATTGGTGACAGAACAACAGTCAAATTTCGATATTTCATGCAGCCTGACGCGTTTTGGAGCTCCTGCTCCTTCCTCATAGGCTTTTATCCAAACAGTTTGCAGCGTTTTAGCACACCTATATACAATTGATTGCCCTGTGATAGGCCACTCAGATGAGTATTGTACCTGTTGCATGATGGGATTTGTAGTGCGTAAATCCTACCCAGATGGATGCTGCGTTCTTTTGGGGTAATATTGAAAGCCCTCCAATGGGCCTCGGAATGCGCGTTGTCTTGAATCATAGAACTGCTGCCCAACAAAGGAACTCGGCATGATTCCAAGTCCCATGGTCCTGCTTGCAATCGATGAGGTGGTGCAGTCCTCCACGGCCGGGCCGCCGTGATTACATCTTTCCCCAATTTCCCAAAGGACGAGGACGCACTCGAGCAGCAGTTCGCACCCAACCCTTATTGGTGAAAGAACAACAGTCGAATTTCGATATTTCATGCAGCCTGATGCGTTTCGGAGCTCCTGCTCCTTCTTCATAGGCTTTTATCCAAACAGTTCACAGCGTTTTAGCACACCTATATACAATTGATTCCCCTGTGATAGGCCACTCAGATGAGTATTGTCCCTATTGCATGATGGGATTTGTAGTGCGTAAATCCTACCCAGATGGGTGCTGCGTTCTTTTGGGGTAATATTGAAAGCCCTCCAATGGGCCTCGGAATGCGCATTGTCTTGAATCATAGAACTGCTGCCCCACAAAGGAACTCAGCATGATTCCAGGTCCCGTGGCTCTGCTTGCAATCGATGAGGTGGTGCAGTCCTCCACGGCAAGGCTGCCATGATTACATCTTTCCCCACTTGCCCAAAGGACGAGGACGCACTCGACCAGCAGTTCGCACCCAACCTTTATTGGTGAAGGAACAACAGTCGAATTTCAATATTTATTGCAGCCTGACGTGTTTCGGAGCTCCTGCTACTTCTTCATAGGCTTTTATCCAAACAGGTCGCAGCGTTTTAGCACACCTATATACAATTGATTGCCCTGTGATAGCCCACTCAGATGAGTATTGTCCCTGTTGCATGATGGGATTTGTAGTGCGTAAATCCTACCCAGATGGGTGCTGCGTTCTTTTGGGGTAATATTGAAAGCCCTCCAATGGGCCTCGGAATGCGCGTTGTCTTGAATCATAGAACTGCTGCTCTACAAAGGAACTCGGCATGATTCTAAAACTGTGGCCCTGCTTGCAATCGATGAGGTAGTGCAGTCCTCCACGGCCGGGCCGCCGTGATTACATCTTTCCCCACTTGCCTAAAGGACGAGGACGCACTCGAGCAGCAGCTCTCACCCAACCTTTATTGGTGAAAGAACAACAGTCGAATTTCGATATTTCATGCAGCCTGACGCATTTCGGAGCTCCTGCTCCTTCTTCATAGGCTTTTATCCAAACAGTTCGCAGCGTTTTAGCACACCTATATACAATTGAGTGCCCTGTGATAGGCAACTCAGATGAGTACTGTCCCTGTTGCATGATGGGATTTGCAGTACGTAAATCCTACCCAGATGGGTGCTGCGTTCTTTTGGGGTAATATTGAAAGCCCTCCAATGGGCCTCGGAATGCGCGTTGTCTTGAATCATAGAACTGCTGCCCCACAAAGGAACTCGGCATGATTCCAAGTCCAGTGGTGCTGGTTGCAATCGATGAGGTGGTGCAGTCCTCCACGGCCGGGCCGCCGTGATTACATTTTCCCCACTTGCCCAAAGGACAAGGACGCACTTGAGCAGCAGTTCGCACCCAACCTTTATTGGTGAAAGAACAACAGTCGAATTTCGATATTTATTGCAGCCTTTCGCGTTTCGGAGCTCCTGCTCCTTCTTCATAGGCTTTTATCCAAACAGTTTGCAGCGTTTTAGCACACCTATATACAATTGATTGCCCTGTGATAGGCCACCCAGATGAGTATTGTCCCTGTTGCATGATGGGATTTGTAGTGCGTAAATCCTACCCAGATGGGTGCTGCGTTCTTTTGGGGTAATATTGAAAGCCCTCCAATGGGCCTCGGAATGCGCGATGTCTTGAATCATAGAACTGCTGCCCCACAAAGGAACTCAGCATGATTCCAGGTCCCGTGGCCCTGCTTGCAATCGATGAGGTGGTGCAGTCCTCCACGGCCGGGCTGCCGTGATTACATCTTTCCCCACTTGCCCAAAGGACGAGGACGCACTTGACCAGCAGTTCGCACCCAACCTTTATTGGTGAAAGAACAACAGTCGAATTTCGATATTTATTGCAGCCTGACGCGTTTCGGAGCTCCTGCTCCTCCTTCATAGGCTTTTATCCAAACAGTTTGCAGCGTTTTAGCACACCTATATACAATTGATTGCCCTGTGATAGGCCACTCAGATGAGTATTGTCCCTGTTGCATGATGGGATTTGAAGTGCGCAAATCCCACCCAGATGGGTGCTGCGTTCTTTTGGGGTAATATTGAAAGCCCTCCAATGGGCCTCGGAATGCGCGTTGTCTTGAATCATAGAACTGCTGCCCCACAAAGGAACTCGGCATGATTCCAAGTCCTGTGGCCCTGCTTGCAATCAATGAGGTAGTGCAGTCCTCCATGGCCGGGCCGCCGTGATTACATCTTTCCCCACTTGCCCAAAGGACGAGGACGCACTCGAGCAGCAGTTCTCAGCCAACCTTTATTGGTGAAAGAACAACAGTCGAATTTCGATTTTTCATGAAGCCTGACACATTTCGGAGCTCCTGCTCCTTCTTCATAGGCTTTTATTCAAACAGTTTGCAGCGTTTTAGCACACCTATATACAATTGATTGCCCTGTGATAGGCCACTCAGATGAGTATTGTCCCTGTTGCATGATGGGATTTGTAGTGCGTAAATCCTACCGAGATCGGTGCTGCGTTCTTTTGGGGTAATATTGAAAGCCCTCCAATGAGCCTCGGAATGCGCGTTGTCTTGAATCATAGAACTGCTGCCCCACAAAGGAACTCGGCATGATTCCAAGTCCCGTGGCCCTGCTTGCAATCGATGAAGTAGTGCAGTCCTCCACGGCCGGGCCGCCGTGATTGCAACTTTCCCCACTTGCCCAAAGGACGAGGACAAACTCGAGCAGCAGTTCTCACCCAACCTATATTGGTGAAAGAACAACAGTCGAATTTCGATATTTATTGCAGCCTGACGCATTTCGGAGCTCCTGCTCCTTCTTCATAGGCTTTTATCCAAACAGTTCACAGCGTTTTAGCACACCTATATACAATTGATTGCCCTGTGATAGGCCACTCAGATGAGTATTGTCCCTGTTGCATGATGGGATTTGTAGTACGTAAATCCTACCCAGATGGATGCTGCGTTCTTTTGGGGTAATATTGAAAGCCCTCCAATGGGCCTCGGAATGCGCGTTGTCTTGAGTCATAGAACTGCTGCCCCACAAAGGAACTCGGCATGATTCCAAGACCCATTGTCCTGCTTGCAATCGATGAGGTGGTGCAGTTCTCCACGGCCGGGCCGCCGTGATTACATCTTTCCCCAATTTCCCAAAGGACGAGGACGCACTCGAGCAGCAGTTCGCACCCAACCTTTATTGGTGAAAGAACAACAGTCGAATTTCGATATTTCATGCAGCCTTACGCGTTTCGGAGCTCCTGCTCCTTCTTCATAGGCTTTTATCCAAACAGTTCACAGCGTTTTAGCACTCCTATATACAATTGATTGCCCTGTGATAGGCCACTCAGATGAGTATTGTCCCTATTGCATGATGGGATTGGTAGTGCGTAAATCCTACCCAGATGGGTGCTGCGTTCTTTTGGGGTAATATTGAAAGCCCTCCAATGGGCCTCGGAATGCACGTTGTCTTGATTCATAGAACTGCTGCCCCACAAAGGAACTCAGCATGATTCCAGGTCCCGTGGCTCTGCTTGCAATCGATGAGGTGGTGCAGACCTCCACGGCCGGGCTGCCGCGATTACATCTTTCCCCACTTGCCCAAAGGACGAGGACGCACTCGACCAGCAGTTCGCACCCAACCTTTATTGGTGAAAGAACAACAGTCGAATTTCGATATTTATTGCAGCCTGACGTGTTTCGGAGCTCCTGCTACTTCTTCATAGGCTTTTATCCAAACAGTTTGCAGCGTTTTAGCACACCTATATACAATTGATTGCCCTGTGATAGGCCACTCAGATGAGTATTGTCCCTGTTGCATGATGGGATTTGTAGTGCGTAAATCCTACCCAGATGGGTGCTGCGTTCTTTTGGGGTAATATTGAAAGCCCTCCAATGGGCCTCGGAATGCGCGTTGTCTTGAATCATAGAACTGCTGCTCCACAAAGGAACTCGGCATGATTCCAAAACTGTGGCCCTGCTTGCAATCGATGAGGTAGTGCAGTCCTCCACGGCCGGGCCGCCGTGATTACATCTTTCCCCACTTGTCCAAAGGACGAGGACGCACTCGAGCAGCAGCTCTCACCCAACCTTTATTGGTGAAAGAACAACAGTCAAATTTCGATATTTCATGCAGCCTTACGCGTTTCGGAGCTCCTGCTCCTTCTTCATAGGCGTTTATCCAAACAGTTCGCAGCGTTTTAGCACACCTATATACAATTGATTACCCTGTGATAGGCCACTCAGATGAGTATTGTCCCTGTTGCATGATGGGATTTGTAGTGCGTAAATCCTACCCAGATGGGTGCTGCGTTCTTTTGGGGTAATATTGAAAGCACTCCAATGGGCCTCGGAATGCGCGTTGTCTTGAATCATAGAACTGCTGCCCCACAAAGGAACTCAGCATGATTCCAGGTCCGGTGGCCCTGCTTGCAATCGATGAGGTGGTGCAGTCCTCCACAGCCGGGCTGCCGTGATTACATCTTTCCCCACTTGCCCAAAGGACAAGGACGCACTTGACCAGCAGTTTGCACCCAACCTTTATTGGTGAAAGAACAACAGTCGAATTTCGATATTTCTTGCAGCCTAACGCGTTTCGGAGCTCCTGCTCCTTCTTCATAGGCTTTTATCCAAACAGTTCGCAGCGTTTTAGCACACCTATATACAATTGATTGCCCTGTGATAGGCCACTCAGATGAGTACTGTCCCTGTTGCATGATGGGATTTGTAGTAAGTAAATCCTACCCAGATGGGTGCTGCGTTCTTTTGGGGTAATATTGAAATCCCTCCAATGTGCCTCGGAATGCGCGATGTCTTGAATCATAGAACTGCTGCCCCACAAAGGAACTCAGCATGATTCCAGGTCCCGTGGCCCTGCTTGCAATCGATGAGGTGGTGCAGTCCTCCACGGCCGGGCTGCCGTGATTACATCTTTCCTCACTTGCCCAAAGGACGAGGACGCACTTGACCAGCAGTTCGCACCCAACCTTTATTGGTGAAAGAACAACAGTCGAATTTCGATATTTATTGCAGCCTGACGCGTTTCGGAGCTCCTGCTCCTCCTTCATAGGCTTTTATCCAAACAGTTTGCAGCGTTTTAGCACACCTATATACAATTGATTGCCCTGTGATAGGCCACTCAGATGAGTATTGTCCCTGTTGCATGATGGGATTTGAAGTGCGCAAATCCCACCCAGATGGGTGCTGCGTTCTTTTGGGGTAATATTGAAAGCCCTCCAATGGGCCTCGGAATGCGCGTTGTCTTGAATCATAGAACTGCTGCCCCACAAAGGAACTCGGCATGATTCCAAGTCCTGTGGCCCTGCTTGCAATCAATGAGGTAGTGCAGTCCTCCATGGCCGGGCCGCCGTGATTACATCTTTCCCCACTTGCCCAAAGGACGAGGACGCACTCGAGCAGCAGTTCTCAGCCAACCTTTATTGGTGAAAGAACAACAGTCGAATTTCGATTTTTCATGAAGCCTGACACATTTCGGAGCTCCTGCTCCTTCTTCATAGGCTTTTATTCAAACAGTTTGCAGCGTTTTAGCACACCTATATACAATTGATTGCCCTGTGATAGGCCACTCAGATGAGTATTGTCCCTGTTGCATGATGGGATTTGTAGTGCGTAAATCCTACCGAGATCGGTGCTGCGTTCTTTTGGGGTAATATTGAAAGCCCTCCAATGGGCCTCGGAATGCGCGTTGTCTTGAATCATAGAACTGCTGCCCCACAAAGGAACTCGGCATGATTCCAAGTCCCGTGGCCCTGCTTGCAATCGATGAAGTAGTGCATTCCTCCACGGCCGGGCCGCCGTGATTGCAACTTTCCCCACTTGCCCAAAGGACGAGGACAAACTCGAGCAGCAGTTCTCACCCAACCTATATTGGTGAAAGAACAACAGTCGAATTTCGATATTTATTGCAGCCTGACGCATTTCGGAGCTCCTGCTCCTTCTTCATAGGCTTTTATCCAAACAGTTCACAGCGTTTTAGCACACCTATATACAATTGATTGCCCTGTGATAGGCCACTCAGATGAGTATTGTCCCTGTTGCATGATGGGATTTGTAGTACGTAAATCCTACCCAGATGGATGCTGCGTTCTTTTGGGGTAATATTAAAAGCCCTCGAATGGGCCTCGGAATGCGCGTTGTCTTGAGTCATAGAACTGCTGCCCCACAAAGGAACTCGGCATGATTCCAAGACCCATTGTCCTGCTTGCAATCGATGAGGTGGTGCAGTTCTCCACGGCCGGGCCGCCGTGATTACATCTTTCCCCAATTTCCCAAAGGACGAGGACGCACTCGAGCAGCAGTTCGCACCCAACCTTTATTGGTGAAAGAACAACAGTCGAATTTCGATATTTCATGCAGCCTTATGCGTTTCGGAGCTCCTGCTCCTTCTTCATAGGCTTTTATCCAAACAGTTCACAGCGTTTTAGCACTCCTATATACAATTGATTGCCCTGTGATAGGCCACTCAGATGAGTATTGTCCCTATTGCATGATGGGATTGGTAGTGCGTAAATCCTACCCAGATGGGTGCTGCGTTCTTTTGGGGTAATATTGAAAGCCCTCCAATGGGCCTCGGAATGCACGTTGTCTTGATTCATAGAACTGCTGCCCCACAAAGGAACTCAGCATGATTCCAGGTCCCGTGGCTCTGCTTGCAATCGATGAGGTGGTGCAGTCCTCCACGGCCGGGCTGCCGCGATTACATCTTTCCCCACTTGCCCAAAGGACGAGGACGCACTCGACCAGCAGTTCGCACCCAACCTTTATTGGTGAAAGAACAACAGTCGAATTTCGATATTTATTGCAGCCTGACGTGTTTCGGAGCTCCTGCTACTTCTTCATAGGCTTTTATCCAAACAGTTTGCAGCGTTTTAGCACACCTATATACAATTGATTGCCCTGTGATAGGCCACTCAGATGAGTATTGTCCCTGTTGCATGATGGGATTTGTAGTGCGTAAATCCTACCCAGATGGGTGCTGCGTTCTTTTGGGGTAATATTGAAAGCCCTCCAATGGGCCTCGGAATGCGCGTTGTATTGAATCATAGAACTGCTGCTCCACAAAGGAACTCGGCATGATTCCAAAACTGTGGCCCTGCTTGCAATCGATGAGGTAGTGCAGTCCTCCACGGCCGGGCCGCCGTGATTACATCTTTCCCCACTTGTCCAAAGGACGAGGACGCACTCGAGCAGCAGCTCTCACCCAACCTTTATTGGTGAAAGAACAACAGTCAAATTTCGATATTTCATGCAGCCTTACGCGTTTCGGAGCTCCTGCTCCTTCTTCATAGGCGTTTATCCAAACAGTTCGCAGCATTTTAGCACACCTATATACAATTGATTACCCTGTGATAGGCCACTCAGATGAGTATTGTCCCTGTTGCATGATGGGATTTGTAGTGCGTAAATCCTACCCAGATGGGTGCTGCGTTCTTTTGGGGTAATATTGAAAGCCCTCCAATGGGCCTCGGAATGCGCGTTGTCTTGAATCATAGAACTGCTGCCCCACAAAGGAACTCGGCATGATTCCAAGTCCTGTGGTCCTGGTTTCAATTGATGAGGTGGTGCAGTCCTCCACGGCCGGGCCGCCGTGATTACATCTTTCCCCACTTGCCCAAAGGACAAGGACACACTCGAGCAGCAGTTCGCACCCAACCTTTATTGGTGAAAGAACAACAGTCAAATTTCGATATTTATTGCAGACTTTCGCGTTTCGGAGCTCCTACTCCTTCTTCATAGGCTTTTATCCAAACAGTTTGCAGCGTTTTAGCACACCTATATACAATTGATTGCCCTGTGATAGGCCACTCAGATGAGTATTGTCCCTGTTGCATGATGGGATTTGTAGTGCGTAAATCCTACCCAGATGGATGCTGCGTTCTTTTGGGGTAATATTGAAAGCCCTCCAATGGGCCTCGGAATGCGCGTTGTCTTGAGTCATAGAACTGCTTCCCCACAAAGGAACTCGGCAAGATTCCAAGTCCCATTGTCCTGCTTGCAATCGATGAGGTGGTGCAGTCCTCCACGGCCGGGCCGCCGTGATTACATCTTTCCCCAATTTCCCAAAGGACGAGGACGCACTCGAGCAGCAGGTCGCACCCAACCTTTATTGGTGAAAGAACAACAGTCGAATTTCGATATTTCATGCAGCCTGATGCGTTTCGGAGCTCCTGCTCCTTCTTCATAGGCTTTTATCTAAACAGTTCACAGCGTTTTAGCACTCCTATATACAATTGATTGCCCTGTGATAGGCCACTCAGATGAGTATTGTCCCTGTTGCATGATGGGATTTGTAGTGTGTAAATCCTACCCAGATGGGTGCTGCGTTCTTTTGGGCGTAATATTGAAAGCCCTCCAATGGGCCTCGGAATGCGCGTTGTCTTGAATCATAGAACTGCTGCTCCACAAAGGAACTCGGCATGATTCCAAAACTGTGGCCCTGCTTGCAATCGATGAGGTAGTGCAGTCCTCCACGGCCGGGCCGCCGTGATTACATCTTTCCCCACTTGCCCAAAGGACGAGGACGCACTCGAGCAGCAGTTTGCACCCAACCTTTATTGGTGAAAGAACAACAGTCAAATTTCGATATTTCATGCAGCCTGACGCGTTTCGGAGCTCTGACGCGTTTCGGAGCTCCTGCTCCTTCTTCATAGGCGTTTATCCAAACAGTTCGCAGCGTTTTAGCACACCTATATACAATTGATTACCCTGTGATAGGCCACTCAGATGAGTATTGTCCCTGTTGCATGATGGGATTTGTAGTGCGTAAATCCTACCCAGATGGGTGCTGCGTTCTTTTGGGGTAATATTGAAAGCCCTCCAATGGGCCTCGGAATGCGCGTTGTCTTGAATCATAGAACTGCTGCCCCACAAAGGAACTCAGCATGATTCCAGGTCCCGTGGCCCTGCTTGCAATCGATGAGGTGGTGCAGTCCTCCACAGCCGGGCCGCCGTGATTACATCTTTCCCCACTTGCCCAAAGGACGAGGACGCACTTGACCAGCAGTTTGCACCCAACCTTTATTGGTGAAAGAACAACAGTCGAATTTCGATATTTATTGCAGCCTGACGCGTTTCGGAGCTCCTGCTCCTTCTTCATAGGCGTTTATCCAAACAGTTCGCAGCGCTTTAGCACACCTATATACAATTGATTGCCCTGTGATAGGCCACTCAGATGAGTATTGTCCCTGTTGCATGATGGGATTTGTAGTTCGTAAATCCTACCCAGATGGATGCTGCATTCTTTTGGGGTAATATTGAAAGCCCTCCAATGGGCCTCGGAATGCGCGTTGTCTTGAGTCATAGAACTGCTTCCCCACAAAGGAACTCGGCAAGATTCCAAGTCCCATTGTCCTGCTTGCAATCGATGAGGTGGTGCAGTCCTCCACGGCCGGGCCGCCGTGATTACATCTTTCCCCAATTTCCCAAAGGACGAGGACGCACTCGAGCAGCAGTTCGCACCCAACCTTTATTGGTGAAAGAACAACAGTCGAATTTCGATATTTCATGCAGCCTGATGCGTTTCGGAGCTCCTGCTCCTTCTTCATAGGCTTTTATCTAAACAGTTCACAGCGTTTTAGCACTCCTATATACAATTGATTGCCCTGTGATAGGCCACTCAGATGAGTATTGTCCCTATTGCATGATGGGATTTGTAGTGCGTAAATCCTACCCAGATGGGTGCTGCCTTCTTTTGGGGTAATATTGAAAGCCCTCCAATGGGCCTCGGAATGCACGTTGTCTTGATTCATAGAACTGCTGCCCCACAAAGGAACTCAGCATGATTCCAGGTCCCGTGGCTCTGCTTGCAATCGATGAGGTGGTGCAGTCCTCCACGGCCGGGCTGCCGCGATTACATCTTTCCCCACTTGCCCAAAGGACGAGGACGCACTCGACCAGCAGTTCGCACCCAACCTTTATTGGTGAAAGAACAACAGTCGAATTTCGATATTTATTGCAGCCTGACGTGTTTCGGAGCTCCTGCTACTTCTTCATAGGCTTTTATCCAAACAGTTCGCAGCGTTTTAGCACACCTATATACAATTGATTGCCCTGTGATAGGCCACTCAGATGAGTATTGTCCCTGTTGCATGATGGGATTTGTAGTGCGTAAATCCTACCCAGATGGGTGCTGCGTTCTTTTGGGGTAATATTGAAAGCCCTCCAATGGGCCTCGGAATGCGCGTTGTCTTGAATCATAGAACTGCTGCTCCACAAAGGAACTCGGCATGATTCCAAAACTGTGGCCCTGCTTGCAATCGATGAGGTAGTGCAGTCCTCCACGGCCGGGCCGCCGTGATTACATCTTTCCCCACTTGCCCAACGGACGAGGACGCACTCGAGCAGCAGCTCTCACCCAACCTTTATTGGTGAAAGAACAACAGTCAAATTTCGATATTTCATGCAGCCTGACGCGTTTCGGAGCTCCTGCTCCTTCTTCATAGGCGTTTATCCAAACAGTTCGCAGCGTTTTAGCACACCTATATACAATTGATTACCCTGTGATAGGCCACTCAGATGAGTATTGTCCCTGTTGCATGATGGGATTTGTAGTGCGTAAATCCTACCCAGATGGGTGCTGCGTTCTTTTGGGGTAATATTGAAAGCCCTCCAATGGGCCTCGGAATGTGCGTTGTCTTGAATCATAGAACTGCTGCCCCACAAAGGAACTCAGCATGATTCCAGGTCCTGTGGCCCTGCTTGCAATCGATGAGGTGGTGCAGTCCTCCACAGCCGGGCTGCCGTGATTACATCTTTCCCCACTTGCCCAAAGGACGAGGACGCACCTGACCAGCAGTTTGCACCCAACCTTTATTGGTGAAAGAACAACAGTCGAATTTCGATATTTATTGCAGCCTGACGCGTTTCGGAGCTCCTGCTCCTTCTTCATAGGCTTTTATCCAAACAGTTCGCAGCGTTTTAGCACACCTATATACAATTGATTGCCCTGTGATAGGCCACTCAGATGAGTACTGTCCCTGTTGCATGATGGGATTTGTAGTACGTAAATCCTACCCAGATGGGTGCTGCGTTCTATTGGGGTAATATTGAAAGCCCTCCAATGGGCCTCGGAATGCGCGTTGTCTTGAATCATAGAACTGCTGCCCCACAAAGGAACTCGGCATGATTCCAAGTCCCGTGGTCCTGGTTTCAATCGATGAGGTGGTGCAGTCCTCCACGGCCGGGCCGCCGTGATTACATCTTTCCCCACTTGCCCAAAGGACAAGGACGCACTCGAGCAGCAGTTCGCACCCAACCTTTATTGGTGAAAGAACAACAGTCGAATTTCGATATTTATTGCAGCCTTTCGCGTTTCGGAGCTCCTGCTCCTTCTTCATAGGCTTTTATCCAAACAGTTTGCAGCGTTTTAGCACACCTATATACAATTGATTGCCCTGTGATAGGCCACTCAGATGAGTATTGTCCCTGTTGCATGATGGGATTTGTAGTGCGTAAATCCTACCCAGATGGATGCTGCATTCTTTTGGGGTAATATTGAAAGCCCTCCAATGGGCCTCGGAATGCGCGTTGTCTTGAGTCATAGAACTGCTTCCCCACAAAGGAACTCGACAAGATTCCAAGTCCCATTGTCCTGCTTGCAATCGATGAGGTGGTGCAGTCCTCCACGGCCGGGCCGCCGTGATTACATCTTTCCCCAATTTCCCAAAGGACGAGGACGCACTCGAGCAGCAGTTCGCACCCAACCTTTATTGGTGAAAGAACAACAGTCGAATTTCGATATTTCATGCAGCCTGATGCGTTTCGGAGCTCCTGCTCCTTCTTCATAGGCTTTTATCTAAACAGTTCACAGCGTTTTAGCACTCCTATATACAATTGATTGCCCTGTGATAGGCCACTCAGATGAGTATTGTCCCTATTGCATGATGGGATTTGTAGTGCGTAAATCCTACCCAGATGGGTGCTGCGTTCTTTTGGGGTAATATTGAAAGCCCTCCAATGGGCCTCGGAATGCACGTTGTCTTGATTCATAGAACTGCTGCCCCACAAAGGAACTCAGCATGATTCCAGGTCCCGTGGCTCTGCTTGCAATCGATGAGGTGGTGCAGTCCTCCACGGCCGGGCTGCCGCGATTACATCTTTCCCCACTTGCCCAAAGGACGAGGACGCACTCGACCAGCAGTTCGCACCCAACCTTTATTGGTGAAAGAACAACAGGAGAATTTTGATATTTATTGCAGCCTGACGTGTTTCGGAGCTCCTGCTACTTCTTCATAGGCTTTTATCCAAACAGTTCGCAACGTTTTAGCACACCTATATACAATTGATTGCCCTGTGATAGGCCACTCAGATGAGTATTGTCCCTGTTGCATGATGGGATTTGTAGTGCGTAAATACTACCCAGATGGGTGCTGCGTTCTTTTGGAGTAATATTGAAAGCCCTCCAATGGGCCTCGGAATGCGCGTTGTCTTGAATCATAGAACTGCTGCTCCACAAAGGAACTCGGCATGATTCCAAAACTGTGGCCCTGCTTGCAATCGATGAGGTAGTGCAGTCCTCCACGGCCGGGCCGCCGTGATTACATCTTTCCCCACTTGCCCACAGGACGAGGACGCACTCGAGCAGCAGCTCTCACCCAACCTTTATTGGTGAAAGAACAACAGTCAAATTTCGATATTTCATGCAGCCTGACGCGTTTCGGAGCTCCTGCTCCTTCTTCATAGGCGTTTATCCAAACAGTTCGCAGCGTTTTAGCACACCTATATACAATTGATTACCCTGTGATAGGCCACTCAGATGAGTACTGTCCCTGTTGCATGATGGGATTTGTAGTGCGTAAATCCTACCCAGATGGGTGCTGCGTTCTTTTGGGGTAATATTGAAAGCCCTCCAATGGGCCTCGGAATGCGCGTTGTCTTGAATCATAGAACTGCTGCCCCACAAAGGAACTCAGCATGATTCCAGGTCCCGTGGCCCTGCTTGCAATCGATGAGGTGGTGCAGTCCTCCACAGCCGGGCTGCTGTGATTACATCTTTCCCCACTTGCCCAAAGGACGAGGACGCACTTGACCAGCAGTTTGCACCCAACCTTTATTGGTGAAAGAACAACAGTCGAATTTCGATATTTATTGCAGCCTGACGCGTTTCGGAGCTCCTGCTCCTTCTTCATAGGCGTTTATCCAAACAGTTCGCAGCGTTTTAGCACACCTATATACAATTGATTGCCCTGTGATAGGCCACTCAGATGAGTATTGTCCCTGTTGCATGATGGGATTTGTAGTTCGTAAATCCTACCCAGATGGATGCTGCATTCTTTTGGGGTAATATTGAAAGCCCTCCAATGGGCCTCGGAATGCGCGTTGTCTTGAATCATAGAACTGCTTCCCCACAAAGGAACTCGGCAAGATTCCAAGTCCCATTGTCCTGCTTGCAATCGATGAGGTGGTGCAGTCCTCCACGGCCGGGCCGCCGTGATTACATCTTTCCCCAATTTCCCAAAGGACGAGGACGCACTCGAGCAGCAGTTCGCACCCAACCTTTATTGGTGAAAGAACAACAGTCGAATTTCGATATTTCATGCAGCCTGATGCGTTTCGGAGCTCCTGCTCCTTCTTCATAGGCTTTTATCTAAACAGTTCACAGCGTTTTAGCACTCCTATATACAATTGATTGCCCTGTGATAGGCCACTCAGATGAGTATTGTCCCTATTGCATGATGGGATTTGTAGTGCGTAAATCCTACCCAGATGGGTGCTGCGTTCTTTTGGGGTAATATTGAAAGCCCTCCAATGGGCCTCGGAATGCACGTTGTCTTGATTCATAGAACTGCTGCCCCACAAAGGAACTCAGCATGATTCCAGGTCCCGTGGCTCTGCTTGCAATCGATGAGGTGGTGCAGTCCTCCATGGCCGGGCTGCCGCGATTACATCTTTCCCCACTTGCCCAAAGGACGAGGACGCACTCGACCAGCAGTTCGCACCCAACTTTATTGGTGAAAGAACAACAGTCGAATTTCGATATTTATTGCAGCCTGACGTGTTTCGGAGCTCCTGCTACTTCTTCATAGGCTTTTATCCAAACAGTTCGCAGCGTTTTAGCACACCTATATACAATTGATTGCCCTGTGATAGGCCACTCAGATGAGTATTGTCCCTGTTGCATGATGGGATTTGTAGTGCGTAAATCCTACCCAGATGGATGCTGCGTTCTTTTGGGGTAATATTGAAAGCCCTCCAATGGGCCTCGGAATGCGCGTTGTCTTGAGTCATAGAACTGCTTCCCCACAAAGGAACTCGGCAAGATTCCAAGTCCCATTGTCCTGCTTGCAATCGATGAGGTGGTGCAGTCCTCCACGGCCGGGCCGCCGTGATTACATCTTTCCCCAATTTCCCAAAGGACGAGGACGCACTCGAGCAGCAGGTCGCACCCAACCTTTATTGGTGAAAGAACAACAGTCGAATTTCGATATTTCATGCAGCCTGATGCGTTTCGGAGCTCCTGCTCCTTCTTCATAGGCTTTTATCTAAACAGTTCACAGCGTTTTAGCACTCCTATATACAATTGATTGCCCTGTGATAGGCCACTCAGATGAGTATTGTCCCTATTGCATGATGGGATTTGTAGTGCGTAAATCCTACCCAGATGGGTGCTGCGTTCTTTTGGGGTAATATTGAAAGCCCTCCAATGGGCCTCGGAATGCACGTTGTCTTGATTCATAGAACTGCTGCCCCACAAAGGAACTCAGCATGATTCCAGGTCCCGTGGCTCTGCTTGCAATCGATGAGGTGGTGCAGTCCTCCACGGCCAGGCTGCCGCGATTACATCTTTCCCCACTTGCCCAAAGGACGAGGACGCACTCGACCAGCAGTTCGCACCCAACCTTTATTGGTGAAAGAACAACAGGAGAATTTTGATATTTATTGCAGCCTGACGTGTTTCGGAGCTCCTGCTACTTCTTCATAGGCTTTTATCCAAACAGTTCGCAACGTTTTAGCACACCTATATACAATTGATTGCCCTGTGATAGGCCACTCAGATGAGTATTGTCCCTGTTGCATGATGGGATTTGTAGTGCGTAAATCCTACCCAGATGGGTGCTGCGTTCTTTTGGGGTAATATTGAAAGCCCTCCAATGGGCCTCGGAATGCGCGTTGTCTTGAATCATAGAACTGCTGCTCCACAAAGGAACTCGGCATGATTCCAAAACTGTGGCCCTGCTTGCAATCGATGAGGTAGTGCAGTCCTCCACGGCCGGGCCGCCGTGATTACATCTTTCCCCACTTGCCCAAAGGACGAGGACGCACTCGAGCAGCAGCTCTCACCCAACCTTTATTGGTGAAAGAACAACAGTCAAATTTCGATATTTCATGCAGCCTGACGCGTTTCGGAGCTCCTGCTCCTTCTTCATAGGCGTTTATCCAAACAGTTCGCAGCGTTTTAGCACACCTATATACAATTGATTACCCTGTGATAGGCCACTCAGATGAGTACTGTCCCTGTTGCATGATGGGATTTGTAGTGCGTAAATCCTACCCAGATGGGTGCTGCGTTCTTTTGGGGTAATATTGAAAGCCCTCCAATGGGCCTCGGAATGCGCGTTGTCTTGAATCATAGAACTGCTGCCCCACAAAGGAACTCAGCATGATTCCAGGTCCCGTGGCCCTGCTTGCAATCGATGAGGTGGTGCAGTCCTCCACAGCCGGGCTGCCGTGATTACATCTTTCCCCACTTGCCCAAAGGACGAGGACGCACTTGACCAGCAGTTTGCACCCAACCTTTATTGGTGAAAGAACAACAGTCGAATTTCGATATTTATTGCAGCCTGACGCGTTTCGGAGCTCCTGCTCCTTCTTCATAGGCGTTTATCCAAACAGTTCGCAGCGTTTTAGCACACCTATATACAATTGATTGCCCTGTGATAGGCCACTCAGATGAGTATTGTCCCTGTTGCATGATGGGATTTGTAGTTCGTAAATCCTACCCAGATGGATGCTGCATTCTTTTGGGGTAATATTGAAAGCCCTCCAATGGGCCTCGGAATGCGCGTTGTCTTGAGTCATAGAACTGCTTCCCCACAAAGGAACTCGGCAAGATTCCAAGTCCCATTGTCCTGCTTGCAATCGATGAGGTGGTGCAGTCCTCCACGGCCGGGCCGCCGTGATTACATCTTTCCCCAATTTCCCAAAGGACGAGGACGCACTCGAGCAGCAGTTCGCACCCAACCTTTATTGGTGAAAGAACAACAGTCGAATTTCGATATTTCATGCAGCCTGATGCGTTTCGGAGCTCCTGCTCCTTCTTCATAGGCTTTTATCTAAACAGTTCACAGCGTTTTAGCACTCCTATATACAATTGATTGCCCTGTGATAGGCCACTCAGATGAGTATTGTCCCTATTGCATGATGGGATTTGTAGTGCGTAAATCCTACCCAGATGGGTGCTGCGTTCTTTTGGGGTAATATTGAAAGCCCTCCAATGGGCCTCGGAATGCACGTTGTCTTGATTCATAGAACTGCTGCCCCACAAAGGAACTCAGCATGATTCCAGGTCCCGTGGCTCTGCTTGCAATCGATGAGGTGGTGCAGTCCTCCACGGCCGGGCTGCCGCGATTACATCTTTCCCCACTTGCCCAAAGGACGAGGACGCACTCGACCAGCAGTTCGCACCCAACCTTTATTGGTGAAAGAACAACAGGAGAATTTTGATATTTATTGCAGCCTGACGTGTTTCGGAGCTCCTGCTACTTCTTCATAGGCTTTTATCCAAACAGTTCGCAACGTTTTAGCACACCTATATACAATTGATTGCCCTGTGATAGGCCACTCAGATGAGTATTGTCCCTGTTGCATGATGGGATTTGTAGTGCGTAAATCCTACCCAGATGGGTGCTGCGTTCTTTTCGGGTAATATTGAAAGCCCTCCAATGGGCCTCGGAATGCGCGTTGTCTTGAATCATAGAACTGCTGCTCCACAAAGGAACTCGGCATGATTCCAAAACTGTGGCCCTGCTTGCAATCGATGAGGTAGTGCAGTCCTCCACGGCCGGGCCGCCGTGATTACATCTTTCCCCACTTGCCCAAAGGACGAGGACGCACTCGAGCAGCATCTCTCACCCAACCTTTATTGGTGAAAGAACAACAGTCAAATTTCGATATTTCATGCAGCCTGACGCGTTTCGGAGCTCCTGCTCCTTCTTCATAGGCGTTTATCCAAACAGTTCGCAGCGTTTTAGCACACCTATATACAATTGATTACCCTGTGATAGGCCACTCAGATGAGTACTGTCCCTGTTGCATGATGGGATTTGTAGTGCGTAAATCCTACCCAGATGGGTGCTGCGTTCTTTTGGGGTAATATTGAAAGCCCTCCAATGGGCCTCGGAATGCGCGTTGTCTTGAATCATAGAACTGCTGCCCCACAAAGGAACTCAGCATGATTCCAGGTCCCGTGGCCCTGCTTGCAATCGATGAGGTGGTGCAGTCCTCCACAGCCGGGCTGCCGTGATTACATCTTTCCCCACTTGCCCAAAGGACGAGGACGCACTTGACCAGCAGTTTGCACCCAACCTTTATTGGTGAAAGAACAACAGTCGAATTTCGATATTTATTGCAGCCTGACGCGTTTCGGAGCTCCTGCTCCTTCTTCATAGGCGTTTATCCAAACAGTTCGCAGCGTTTTAGCACACCTATATACAATTGATTGCCCTGTGATAGGCCACTCAGATGAGTATTGTCCCTGTTGCATGATGGGATTTGTAGTTCGTAAATCCTACCCAGATGGATGCTGCATTCTTTTGGGGTAATATTGAAAGCCCTCCAATGGGCCTCGGAATGCGCGTTGTCTTGAGTCATAGAACTGCTTCCCCACAAAGGAACTCGGCAAGATTCCAAGTCCCATTGTCCTGCTTGCAATCGATGAGGTGGTGCAGTCCTCCACGGCCGGGCCGCCGTGATTACATCTTTCCCCAATTTCCCAAAGGACGAGGACGCACTCGAGCAGCAGTTCGCACCCAACCTTTATTGGTGAAAGAACAACAGTCGAATTTCGATATTTCATGCAGCCTGATGCGTTTCGGAGCTCCTGCTCCTTCTTCATAGGCTTTTATCTAAACAGTTCACAGCGTTTTAGCACTCCTATATACAATTGATTGCCCTGTGATAGGCCACTCAGATGAGTATTGTCCCTATTGCATGATGGGATTTGTAGTGCGTAAATCCTACCCAGATGGGTGCTGCGTTCTTTTGGGGTAATATTGAAAGCCCTCCAATGGGCCTCGGAATGCACGCTGTCTTGATTCATAGAACTGCTGCCCCACAAAGGAACTCAGCATGATTCCAGGTCCCGTGGCTCTGCTTGCAATCGATGAGGTGGTGCAGTCCTCCACGGCCGGGCTGCCGCGATTACATCTTTCCCCACTTGCCCAAAGGACGAGGACGCACTCGACCAGCAGTTCGCACCCAACTTTATTGGTGAAAGAACAACAGTCGAATTTCGATATTTATTGCAGCCTGACGTGTTTCGGAGCTCCTGCTACTTCTTCATAGGCTTTTATCCAAACAGTTCGCAGCGTTTTAGCACACCTATATACAATTGATTGCCCTGTGATAGGCCACTCAGATGAGTACTGTCCCTGTTGCATGATGGGATTTGTAGTAAGTAAATCCTACCCAGATGGGTGCTGCGTTCTTTTGGGGTAATATTGAAAGCCCTCCAATGGGCCTCGGAATGCGCGTTGTCTTGAATCATAGAACTGCTGCCCCACAAAGGAACTCGGCATGATTCCAAGTCCTGTGGTCCTGGTTTCAATCGATGAGGTGGTGCAGTCCTCCACGGCCGGGCCGCCGTGTTTACATCTTTCCCCACTTGCCCAAAGGACAAGGACACACTCGAGCAGCAGTTCGCACCCAACCTTTATTGGTGAAAGAACAACAGTCAAATTTCGATATTTATTGCAGACTTTCGCGTTTCGGAGCTCCTGCTCCTTCTTCATAGGCTTTTATCCAAACAGTTTGCAGCGTTTTAGCACACCTATATACAATTGATTGCCCTGTGATAGGCCACTCAGATGAGTATTGTCCCTGTTGCATGATGGGATTTGTAGTGCGTAAATCCTACCCAGATGGATGCTGCGTTCTTTTGGGGTAATATTGAAAGCCCTCCAATGGGCCTCGGAATGCGCGTTGTCTTGAGTCATAGAACTGCTTCCCCACAAAGGAACTCGGCAAGATTCCAAGTCCCATTGTCCTGCTTGCAATCGATGAGGTGGTGCAGTCCTCCACGGCCGGGCCGCCGTGATTACATCTTTCCCCAATTTCTCAAAGGACGAGGACGCACTCGAGCAGCAGGTCGCACCCAACCTTTATTGGTGAAAGAACAACAGTCGAATTTCGATATTTCATGCAGCCTGATGCGTTTCGGAGCTCCTGCTCCTTCTTCATAGGCTTTTATCTAAACAGTTCTCAGCGTTTTAGCACTCCTATATACAATTGATTGCCCTGTGATAGGCCACTCAGATGAGTATTATCCCTATTGCATGATGGGATTTGTAGTGCGTAAATCCTACCCAGATGGGTGCTGCGTTCTTTTGGGGTAATATTGAAAGCCCTCCAATGGGCCTCGGAATGCACGTTGTCTTGATTCATAGAACTGCTGCCCCACAAAGGAACTCAGCATGATTCCAGGTCCCGTGGCTCTGCTTGCAATCGATGAGGTGGTGCAGTCCTCCACGGCCGGGCTGCCGCGATTACATCTTTCCCCACTTGCCCAAAGGACGAGGACGCACTCGACCAGCAGTTCGCACCCAACCTTTATTGGTGAAAGAACAACAGGAGAATTTTGATATTTATTGCAGCCTGACGTGTTTCGGAGCTCCTGCTACTTCTTCATAGGCTTTTATCCAAACAGTTCGCAACGTTTTAGCACACCTATATACAATTGATTGCCCTGTGATAGGCCACTCAGATGAGTATTGTCCCTGTTGCATGATGGGATTTGTAGTGCGTAAATCCTACCCAGATGGGTGCTGCGTTCTTTTGGGGTAATATTGAAAGCCCTCCAATGGGCCTCGGAATGCGCGTTGTCTTGAATCATAGAACTGCTGCTCCACAAAGGAACTCAGCATGATTCCAAAACTGTGGCCCTGCTTGCAATCGATGAGGTAGTGCAGTCCTCCACGGCCGGGCCGCCGTGATTACATCTTTCCCCACTTGCCCAAAGGACGAGGACGCACTCGAGCAGCAGCTCTCACCCAACCTTTATTGGTGAAAGAACAACAGTCAAATTTCGATATTTCATGCAGCCTGACGCGTTTCGGAGCTCCTGCTCCTTCTTCATAGGCGTTTATCCAAACAGTTCGCGGCGTTTTAGCACACCTATATACAATTGATTACCCTGTGATAGGCCACTCAGATGAGTACTGTCCCTGTTGCATGATGGGATTTGTAGTGCGTAAATCCTACCCAGATGGGTGCTGCGTTCTTTTGGGGTAATATTGAAAGCCCTCCAATGGGCCTCGGAATGCGCGTTGTCTTGAATCATAGAACTGCTGCCCCACAAAGGAACTCAGCATGATTCCAGGTCCCGTGGCCCTGCTTGCAATCGATGAGGTGGTGCAGTCCTCCACAGCCGGGCTGCCGTGATTACATCTTTCCCCACTTGCCCAAAGGACGAGGACGCACTTGACCAGCAGTTTGCACCCAACCTTTATTGGTGAAAGAACAACAGTCGAATTTCGATATTTATTGCAGCCTGACGCGTTTCGGAGCTCCTGCTCCTTCTTCATAGGCGTTTATCCAAACAGTTCGCAGCGTTTTAGCACACCTATATACAATTGATTGCCCTGTGATAGGCCACTCAGATGAGTATTGTCCCTGTTGCATGATGGGATTTGTAGTTCGTAAATCCTACCCAGATGGATGCTGCATTCTTTTGGGGTAATATTGAAAGCCCTCCAATGGGCCTCGGAATGCGCGTTGTCTTGAGTCATAGAACTGCTTCCCCACAAAGGAACTCGGCAAGATTCCAAGTCCCATTGTCCTGCTTGCAATCGATGAGGTGGTGCAGTCCTCCACGGCCGGGCCGCCGTGATTACATCTTTCCCCAATTTCCCAAAGGACGAGGACGCACTCGAGCAGCAGTTCGCACCCAACCTTTATTGGTGAAAGAACAACAGTCGAATTTCGATATTTCATGCAGCCTGATGCGTTTCGGAGCTCCTGCTCCTTCTTCATAGGCTTTTATCTAAACAGTTCACAGCGTTTTAGCACTCCTATATACAATTGATTGCCCTGTGATAGGCCACTCAGATGAGTATTGTCCCTATTGCATGATGGGATTTGTAGTGCGTAAATCCTACCCAGATGGGTGCTGCGTTCTTTTGGGGTAATATTGAAAGCCCTCCAATGGGCCTCGGAATGCACGTTGTCTTGATTCATAGAACTGCTGCCCCACAAAGGAACTCAGCATGATTCCAGGTCCCGTGGCTCTGCTTGCAATCGATGAGGTGGTGCAGTCCTCCACGGCCGGGCTGCCGCGATTACATCTTTCCCCACTTGCCCAAAGGACGAGGACGCACTCGACCAGCAGTTCGCACCCAACTTTATTGGTGAAAGAACAACAGTCGAATTTCGATATTTATTGCAGCCTGACGTGTTTCGGAGCTCCTGCTACTTCTTCATAGGCTTTTATCCAAACAGTTCGCAGCGTTTTAGCACACCTATATACAATTGATTGCCCTGTGATAGGCCACTCAGATGAGTATTGTCCCTGTTGCATGATGGGATTTGTAGTGCGTAAATCCTACCCAGATGGATGCTGCGTTCTTTTGGGGTAATATTGAAAGCCCTCCAATGGGCCTCGGATTGCGCGTTGTCTTGAGTCATAGAACTGCTTCCCCACAAAGGAACTCGGCAAGATTCCAAGTCCCATTGTCCTGCTTGCAATCGATGAGGTGGTGCAGTCCTCCACGGCCGGGCCGCCGTGATTACATCTTTCCCCAATTTCCCAAAGGACGAGGACGCACTCGAGCAGCAGGTCGCACCCAACCTTTATTGGTGAAAGAACAACAGTCGAATTTCGATATTTCATGCAGCCTGATGCGTTTCGGAGCTCCTGCTCCTTCTTCATAGGCTTTTATCTAAACAGTTCACAGCGTTTTAGCACTCCTATATACAATTGATTGCCCTGTGATAGGCCACTCAGATGAATATTGTCCCTATTGCATGATGGGATTTGTAGTGCGTAAATCCTACCCAGATGGGTGCTGCGTTCTTTTGGGGTAATATTGAAAGCACTCCAATGGGCCTCGGAATGCACGTTGTCTTGATTCATAGAACTGCTGCCCCACAAAGGAACTCAGCATGATTCCAGGTCCCGTGGCTCTGCTTGCAATCGATGAGGTGGTGCAGTCCTCCACGGCCAGGCTGCCGCGATTACATCTTTCCCCACTTGCCCAAAGGACGAGGACGCACTCGACCAGCAGTTCGCACCCAACCTTTATTGGTGAAAGAACAACAGGAGAATTTTGATATTTATTGCAGCCTGACGTGTTTCGGAGCTCCTGCTACTTCTTCATAGGCTTTTATCCAAACAGTTCGCAACGTTTTAGCACACCTATATACAATTGATTGCCCTGTGATAGGCCACTCAGATGAGTATTGTCCCTGTTGCATGATGGGATTTGTAGTGCGTAAATCCTACCCAGATGGGTGCTGCGTTCTTTTGGGGTAATATTGAAAGCCCTCAAATGGGCCTCGGAATGCGCGTTGTCTTGAATCATAGAACTGCTGCTACACAAAGGAACTCGGCATGATTCCAAAACTGTGGCCCTGCTTGCAATCGATGAGGTAGTGCAGTCCTCCACGGCCGGGCCGCCGTGATTACATCTTTCCCCACTTGCCCAAAGGACGAGGACGCACTCGAGCAGCAGCTCTCACCCAACCTTTATTGGTGAAAGAACAACAGTCAAATTTCGATATTTCATGCAGCCTGACGCGTTTCGGAGCTCCTGCTCCTTCTTCATAGGCGTTTATCCAAACAGTTCGCAGCGTTTTAGCACACCTATATACAATTGATTACCCTGTGATAGGCCACTCAGATGAGTACTGTCCCTGTTGCATGATGGGATTTGTAGTGCGTAAATCCTACCCAGATGGGTGCTGCGTTCTTTTGGGGTAATATTGAAAGCCCTCCAATGGGCCTCGGAATGCGCGTTGTCTTGAATCATAGAACTGCTGCCCCACAAAGGAACTCAGCATGATTCCAGGTCCCGTGGCCCTGCTTGCAATCGATGAGGTGGTGCAGTCCTCCACAGCCGGGCTGCCGTGATTACATCTTTCCCCACTTGCCCAAAGGACGAGGACGCACTTGACCAGCAGTTTGCACCCAACCTTTATTGGTGAAAGAACAACAGTCGAATTTCGATATTTATTGCAGCCTGATGCGTTTCGGAGCTCCTGCTCCTTCTTCATAGGCGTTTATCCAAACAGTTCGCAGCGTTTTAGCACACCTATATACAATTGATTGCCCTGTGATAGGCCACTCAGATGAGTATTGTCCCTGTTGCATGATGGGATTTGTAGTTCGTAAATCCTACCCAGATGGATGCTGCATTCTTTTGGGGTAATATTGAAAGCCCTCCAATGGGCCTCGGAATGCGCGTTGTCTTGAGTCATAGAACTGCTTCCCCACAAAGGAACTCGGCAAGATTCCAAGTCCCATTGTCCTGCTTGCAATCGATGAGGTGGTGCAGTCCTCCACGGCCGGGCCGCCGTGATTACATCTTTCCCCAATTTCCCAAAGGACGAGGACGCACTCGAGCAGCAGTTCGCACCCAACCTTTATTGGTGAAAGAACAACAGTCGAATTTCGATATTTCATGCAGCCTGATGCGTTTCGGAGCTCCTGCTCCTTCTTCATAGGCTTTTATCTAAACAGTTCACAGCGTTTTAGCACTCCTATATACAATTGATTGCCCTGTGATAGGCCACTCAGATGAGTATTGTCCCTATTGCATGATGGGATTTGTAGTGCGTAAATCCTACCCAGATGGGTGCTGCGTTCTTTTGGGGTAATATTGAAAGCCCTCCAATGGGCCTCGGAATGCACGTTGTCTTGATTCATAGAACTGCTGCCCCACAAAGGAACTCAGCATGATTCCAGGTCCCGTGGCTCTGCTTGCAATCGATGAGGTGGTGCAGTCCTCCACGGCCGGGCTGCCGCGATTACATCTTTCCCCACTTGCCCAAAGGACGAGGACGCACTCGACCAGCAGTTCGCACCCAACTTTATTGGTGAAAGAACAACAGTCGAATTTCGATATTTATTGCAGCCTGACGTGTTTCGGAGCTCCTGCTACTTCTTCATAGGCTTTTATCCAAACAGTTCGCAGCGTTTTAGCACACCTATATACAATTGATTGCCCTGTGATAGGCCACTCAGATGAGTATTGTCCCTGTTGCATGATGGGATTTGTAGTGCGTAAATCCTACCCAGATGGATGCTGCGTTCTTTTGGGGTAATATTGAAAGCCCTCCAATGGGCCTCGGAATGCGCGTTGTCTTGAGTCATAGAACTGCTTCCCCACAAAGGAACTCGGCAAGATTCCAAGTCCCATTGTCCTGCTTGCAATCGATGAGGTGGTGCAGTCCTCCACGGCCGGGCCGCCGTGATTACATCTTTCCCCAATTTCCCAAAGGACGAGGACGCACTCGAGCAGCAGGTCGCACCCAACCTTTATTGGTGAAAGAACAACAGTCGAATTTCGATATTTCATGCAGCCTGATGCATTTCGGAGCTCCTGCTCCTTCTTCATAGGCTTTTATCTAAACAGTTCACAGCGTTTTAGCACTCCTATATACAATTGATTGCCCTGTGATAGGCCACTCAGATGAGTATTGTCCCTATTGCATGATGGGATTTGTAGTGCGTAAATCCTACCCAGATGGGTGCTGCGTTCTTTTGGGGTAATATTGAAAGCCCTCCAATGGGCCTCGGAATGCACATTGTCTTGATTCATAGAACTGCTGCCCCACAAAGGAACTCAGCATGATTCCAGGTCCCGTGGCTCTGCTTGCAATCGATGAGGTGGTGCAGTCCTCCACGGCCGGGCTGCCGCGATTACATCTTTTCCCACTTGCCCAAAGGACGAGGACGCACTCGACCAGCAGTTCGCACCCAACCTTTATTGGTGAAAGAACAACAGGAGAATTTTGATATTTATTGCAGCCTGACGTGTTTCGGAGCTCCTGCTACTTCTTCATAGGCTTTTATCCAAACAGTTCGCAACGTTTTAGCACACCTATATACAATTGATTGCCCTGTGATAGGCCACTCAGATGAGTATTGTCCCTGTTGCATGATGGGATTTGTAGTGCGTAAATCCTACCCAGATGGGTGCTGCGTTCTTTTGGGGTAATATTGAAAGCCCTCCAATGGGCCTCGGAATGCGCGTTGTCTTGAGTCATAGAACTGCTTCTCCACAAAGGAACTCGGCAAGATTCCAAGTCCCATTGTCCTGCTTGCAATCGATGAGGTGGTGCAGTCCTCCACGGCCGGGCCGCCGTGATTACATCTTTCCCCAATTTCCCAAAGGACGAGGACGCACTCGAGCAGCAGGTCGCACCCAACCTTTATTGGTGAAAGAACAACAGTCGAATTTCGATATTTCATGCAGCCTGATGCGTTTCGGAGCTCCTGCTCATTCTTCATAGGCTTTTATCTAAACAGTTCACAGCGTTTTAGCACTCCTATATACAATTGATTGCCCTGTGATAGGCCACTCAGATGAGTATTGTCCCTATTGCATGATGGGATTTGTAGTGCGTAAATCCTACCCAGATGGTGCTGCGTTCTTTTGGGGTAATATTGAAAGCCCTCCAATGGGCCTCGGAATGCACGTTGTCTTGATTCATAGAACTGCTGCCCCACAAAGGAACTCAGCATGATTCCAGGTCCTGTGGCTCTGCTTGCAATCGATGAGGTGGTGCAGTCCTCCACGGCCGGGCTGCCGCGATTACATCTTTCCCCACTTGCCCAAAGGACGAGGACGCACTCGAGCAGCAGTTCGCACCCAACCTTTATTGGTGAAAGAACAACAGTCGAATTTCGATATTTCATGCAGCCTGATGCGTTTCGGAGCTCCTGCTCCTTCTTCATAGGCTTTTATCTAAACAGTTCACAGCGTTTTAGCACTCCTATATACAATTGATTGCCCTGTGATAGGCCACTCAGATGAGTATTGTCCCTATTGCATGATGGGATTTGTAGTGCGTAAATCCTACCCAGATGGGTGCTGCGTTCTTTTGGGGTAATATTGAAAGCCCTCCAATGGGCCTCGGAATGCACGTTGTCTTGATTCATAGAACTGCTGCCCCACAAAGGAACTCAGCATGATTCCAGGTCCCGTGGCTCTGCTTGCAATCGATGAGGTGGTGCAGTCCTCCACGGCCGGGCTGCCGCGATTACATCTTTCCCCACTTGCCCAAAGGACGAGGACGCACTCGACCAGCAGTTCGCACCCAACTTTATTAGTGAAAGAACAACAGTCGAATTTCGATATTTATTGCAGCCTGACGTGTTTCGGAGCTCCTGCTACTTCTTCATAGGCTTTTATCCAAACAGTTCGCAGCGTTTTAGCACACCTATATACAATTGATTGCCCTGTGATAGGCCACTCAGATGAGTATTGTCCCTGTTGCATGATGGGATTTGTAGTGCGTAAATCCTACCCAGATGGGTGCTGCGTTCTTTTGGGGTAATATTGAAAGCCCTCCAATGGGCCTCGGAATGCACGTTGTCTTGAATCATAGAACTGCTGCTCCACAAAGGAACTCGGCATGATTCCAAAACTGTGGCCCTGCTTGCAATCGATGAGGTAGTGCAGTCCTCCACGGCCGGGCCGCCGTGATTACATCTTTCCCCACTTGCCCAACGGACGAGGACGCATCCGAGCAGCAGCTCTCACCCAACCTTTATTGGTGAAAGAACAACAGTCAAATTTCGATATTTCATGCAGCCTGACGCGTTTTGGAGCTCCTGCTCCTTCTTCATAGGCGTTTATCCAAACAGTTTGCAGCGTTTTAGCACACCTATATACAATTGATTACCCTGTGATAGGCCACTCAGATGAGTATTGTCCCTGTTGCATGATGGGATTTGTAGTGCGTAAATCCTACCCAGATGGGTGCTGCGTTCTTTTGGGGTAATATTGAAAGCCCTCCAATGGGCCTCGGAATGTGCGTTGTCTTGAATCATAGAACTGCTGCCCCACAAAGGAACTCAGCATGATTCCAGGTCCTGTGGCCCTGCTTGCAATCGATGAGGTGGTGCAGTCCTCCACAGCCGGGCTGCCGTGATTACATCTTTCCCCACTTGCCCAAAGGACGAGGACGCACTTGACCAGCAGTTTGCACCCAACCTTTATTGGTGAAAGAACAACAGTCGAATTTCGATATTTATTGCAGCCTGACGCGTTTCGGAGCTCCTGCTCCTTCTTCATAGGCTTTTATCCAAACAGTTCGCAGCATTTTAGCACACCTATATACAATTGATTGCCCTGTGATAGGCCACTCAGATGAGTACTGTCCCTGTTGCATGATGGGATTTGTAGTACGTAAATCCTACCCAGATGGGTGCTGCGTTCTATTGGGGTAATATTGAAATCCCTCCAATGGGCCTCGGAATGCGCGTTGTCTTGAATCATAGAACTGCTGCCCCACAAAGGAACTCGGCATGATTCCAAGTCCCGTGGTCCTGGTTTCAATCGATGAGGTGGTGCAGTCCTCCACGGCCGGGCCGCCGTGATTACATCTTTCCCCACTTGCCCAAAGGACAAGGACGCACTCGAGCAGCAGTTCGCACCCAACCTTTATTGGTGAAAGAACAACAGTCGAATTTCGATATTTATTGCAGCCTTTCGCGTTTCGGAGCTCCTGCTCCTTCTTCATAGACTTTTATCCAAACAGTTTGCAGCGTTTTAGCACACCTATATACAATTGATTGCCCTGTGATAGGCCACTCAGATGAGTATTGTCCCTGTTGCATGATGGGATTTGTAGTGCGTAAATCCTACCCAGATGGATGCTGCGTTCTTTTGGGGTAATATTGAAAGCCCTCCAATGGGCCTCGGAATGCGCGTTGTCTGGAGTCATAGAACTGCTGCCCCACAAAGGAACTCGGCATGATTCCAAGTCCCATTGTCCTGCTTGCAATCGATGAGGTGGTGCAGCCCTCCACGGCCGGGCCGCCGTGATTACATCTTTCCCCAATTTCCCAAAGGACGAGGACGCACTCGAGCAGCAGTTCGCACCCAACCTTTATTGGTGAAAGAACAACAGTCGAATTTCGATATTTCATGCAGCCTGATGCGTTTCGGAGCTCCTGCTCCTTCTTCATAGGCTTTTATCCAAACAGTTCACAGCGTTTTAGCACTCCTATATACAATTGATTGCCCTGTGATAGGCCACTCAGATGAGTACTGTCCCTGTTGCATGATGGGATTTGTAGTACGTAAATCCTACCCAGATGGGTGCTGCGTTCTTTTGGGGTAATATTGAAAGCCCTCCAATGGGCATCGGAATGCGCGTTGTCTTGAATCATAGAACTGCTGCCCCACAAAGGAACTCGGCATGATTCCAAGTCCTGTGGTCCTGGTTTCAATCGATGAGGTGGTGCAGTCCTCCACGGCCGGGCAGCCGTGATTACATCTTTCCCCACTTGCCCAAAGGACAAGGACACACTCGAGCAGCAGTTCGCACCCAACCTTTGTTGGTGAAAGAACAACAGTCAAATTGCGATATTTATTGCAGCCTTTCGCGTTTCGGAGCTCCTACTCCTTCTTCATAGGCTTTTATCCAAACAGTTTGCTGCGTTTTAGCACACCTATATACAATTGATTGCCCTGTGATAGGCCACTCAGATGAGTATTGTCCCTGTTGCATGATGGGATTTGTAGTGCGTAAATCCTACCCAGATGGATGCTGCGTTCTTTTGGGGTAATATTGAAAGCCCTCCAATGGGCCTCGGAATGCGCGTTGTCTTGAGTCATAGAACTGCTTCTCCACAAAGGAACTCGGCAAGATTCCAAGTCCCATTGTCCTGCTTGCAATCGATGAGGTGGTGCAGTCCTCCACGGCCGGGCCGCCGTGATTACATCTTTCCCCAATTTCCCAAAGGACGAGGACGCACTCGAGCAGCAGGTCGCACCCAACCTTTATTGGTGAAAGAACAACAGTCGAATTTCGATATTTCATGCAGCCTGATGCGTTTCGGAGCTCCTGCTCATTCTTCATAGGCTTTTATCTAAACAGTTCACAGCGTTTTAGCACTCCTATATACAATTGATTGCCCTGTGATAGGCCACTCAGATGAGTATTGTCCCTATTGCATGATGGGATTTGTAGTGCGTAAATCCTACCCAGATGGTGCTGCGTTCTTTTGGGGTAATATTGAAAGCCCTCCAATGGGCCTCGGAATGCACGTTGTCTTGATTCATAGAACTGCTGCCCCACAAAGGAACTCAGCATGATTCCAGGTCCTGTGGCTCTGCTTGCAATCGATGAGGTGGTGCAGTCCTCCACGGCCGGGCTGCCGCGATTACATCTTTCCCCACTTGCCCAAAGGACGAGGACGCACTCGACCAGCAGTTCGCACCCAACCTTTATTGGTGAAAGAACAACAGTCGAATTTCGATATTTATTGCAGCCTGACGTGTTTCGGAGCTCCTGCTACTTCTTCATAGGCTTTTATCCAAACAGTTCGCAGCGTTTTAGCACACCTATATACAATTGATTGCCCTGTGATAGGCCACTCAGATGAGTATTGTCCCTGTTGCATGATGGGATTTGTACTGCGTAAATCCTACCCAGATGGGTGCTGCGTTCTTTTGGGGTAATATTGAAAGCCCTCCAATGGGCCTCGGAATGCGCGTTGTCTTGAATCATAGAACTGCTGCTCCACAAAGGAACTCGGCATGATTCCAAAACTGTGGCCCTGCTTGCAATCGATGAGGTAGTGCAGTCCTCCACGGCCGGGCCGCCGTGATTACATCTTTCCCCACTTGCCCAAAGGACGAGGACGCACTCGAGCAGCAGCTCTCACCCAACCTTTATTGGTGAAAGAACAACAGTCAAATTTCGATATTTCATGCAGCCTGACGCGTTTCGGAGCTCCTGCTCCTTCTTCATAGGCGTTTATCCAAACAGTTCGCAGCGTTTTAGCACACCTATATACAATTGATTACCCTGTGATAGGCCACTCAGATGAGTATTGTCCCTGTTGCATGATGGGATTTGTAGTGCGTAAATCCTACCCAGATGGGTGCTGCGTTCTTTTGGGGTAATATTGAAAGCCCTCCAATGGGCCTCGGAATGCGCGTTGTCTTGAATCATAGAACTGCTGCCCCACAAAGGAACTCAGCATGATTCCAGGTTCCGTGGCCCTGCTTGCAATCGATGAGGTGGTGCAGTCCTCCACAGCCGGGCTGCCGTGATTACATCTTTCCCCACTTGCCCAAAGGACGAGGACGCACTTGACCAGCAGTTTGCACCCAACCTTTATTGGTGAAAGAACAACAGTCGAATTTCGATATTTATTGCAGCCTGTCGCGTTTCGGAGCTCCTGCTCCTTCTTCATAGGCTTTTATCCAAACAGTTCGCAGCGTTTTAGCACACCTATATACAATTGATTGCCCTGTGATAGGCCACTCAGATGAGTACTGTCTCTAATGCATGATGGGATTTGTAGTACGTAAATCCTACCCAGATGGGTGCTGCGTTCTTTTGGGGTAATATTGAAAGCCCTCCAAAGGGCCTCGGAATGCGCGTTGTCTTGAATCATAGAACTGCTGCCCCACAAAGGAACTCGGCATGATTCCAAGTCTTGTGGTCCTGGTTTCAATCGATGAGGTGGTGCAGTCCTCCATGGCCGGGCCGCTGTGATTACATCTTTCCCCACTTGCCCAAAGGACAAGGACACACTCGAGCAGCAGTTCGCACCCAACCTTTATTGGTGAAAGAACAACAGTCAAATTTCGATATTTCATGCAGCCTGACGCGTTTCGGAGCTCCTGCTCCTTCTTCATAGGCGTTTATCCAAACAGTTCGCAGCGTTTTAGCACACCTATATACAATTGATTACCCTGTGATAGGCCACTCAGATGAGTACTGTCCCTGTTGCATGATGGGATTTGTAGTGCGTAAATCCTACCCAGATGGGTGCTGCGTTCTTTTGGGGTAATATTGAAAGCCCTCCAATGGGCCTCGGAATGCGCGTTGTCTTGAATCATAGAACTGCTGCTCCACAAAGGAACTCGGCATGATTCCAAAACTGTGGCCCTGCTTGCAATCGATGAGGTAGTGCAGTCCTCCACGGCCGGGCCGCCGTGATTACATCTTTCCCCACTTGCCCAAAGGACGAGGACGCACTCGAGCAGCAGCTCTCACCCAACCTTTATTGGTGAAAGAACAACAGTCAAATTTCGATATTTCATGCAGCCTGACGCGTTTCGGAGCTCCTGCTCCTTCTTCATAGGCGTTTATCCAAACAGTTCGCAGCGTTTTAGCACACCTATATACAATTGATTACCCTGTGATAGGCCACTCAGATGAGTATTGTCCCTGTTGCATGATGGGATTTGTAGTGCGTAAATCCTACCCAGATGGGTGCTGCGTTCTTTTGGGGTAATATTGAAAGCCCTCCAATGGGCCTCGGAATGCGCGTTGTCTTGAATCATAGAACTGCTGCCCCACAAAGGAACTCAGCATGATTCCAGGTTCCGTGGCCCTGCTTGCAATCGATGAGGTGGTGCAGTCCTCCACAGCCGGGCTGCCGTGATTACATCTTTCCCCACTTGCCCAAAGGACGAGGACGCACTTGACCAGCAGTTTGCACCCAACCTTTATTGGTGAAAGAACAACAGTCGAATTTCGATATTTATTGCAGCCTTTCGCGTTTCGGAGCTCCTGCTCCTTCTTCATAGGCTTTTATCCAAACAGTTCGCAGCGTTTTAGCACACCTATATACAATTGATTGCCCTGTGATAGGCCACTCAGATGAGTACTGTCTCTAATGCATGATGGGATTTGTAGTACGTAAATCCTACCCAGATGGGTGCTGCGTTCTTTTGGGGTAATATTGAAAGCCCTCCAATGGGCCTCGGAATGCGCGTTGTCTTGAATCATAGAACTGCTGCCCCACAAAGGAACTCGGCATGATTCCAAGTCTTGTGGTCCTGGTTTCAATCGATGAGGTGGTGCAGTCCTCCATGGCCGGGCCGCTGTGATTACATCTTTCCCCACTTGCCCAAAGGACAAGGACACACTCGAGCAGCAGTTCGCACCCAACCTTTATTGGTGAAAGAACAACAGTCAAATTTCGATATTTATTGCAGCCTTTCGCGTTTCGGAGCTCCTGCTCCTTCTTCATAGGCTTTTATCCAAACAGTTTGCAGCGTTTTAGCACACCTATATACAATTGATTGCCCTGTGATAGGCCACTCAGATGAGTATTGTCCCTGTTGCATGATGGGATTTGTAGTGCGTAAATCCTACCCAGATGGATGCTGCATTCTTTTGGGGTAATATTGAAAGCCCTCCAATGGGCCTCGGAATGCGCGTTGTCTTGAGTCATAGAACTGCTTCCCCACAAAGGAACTCAGCAAGATTCCAAGTCCCATTGTCCTGCTTGCAATCGATGAGGTGGTGCAGTCCTCCACGGCCGGACCGCCGTGATTACATCTTTCCCCAATTTCCCAAAGGACGAGGACGCACTCGAGCAGCAGTTCGCACCCAACCTTTATTGGTGAAAGAACAACAGTCGAATTTCGATATTTCATGCAGCCTGATGCGTTTCGGAGCTCCTGCTCCTTCTTCATAGGCTTTTATCTAAACAGTTCACAGCGTTTTAGCACTCCTATATACAATTGATTGCCCTGTGATAGGCCACTCAGATGAGTATTGTCCCTATTGCATGATTGGATTTGTAGTGCGTAAATCCTACCCAGATGGGTGCTGCGTTCTTTTGGGGTAATATTGAAAGCCCTCCAATGGGCCTCGGAATGCACGTTGTCTTGATTCATAGAACTGCTGCCCCACAAAGGAACTCAGCATGATTCCAGGTCCCGTGGCCCTGCTTGCAATCGATGAGGTGGTGCAGTCCTCCACAGCCGGGCTGCCGTGATTACATCTTTCCCCACTTGCCCAAAGGACGAGGACGCACTTGACCAGCAGTTTGCACCCAACCTTTATTGGTGAAAGAACAACAGTCGAATTTCGATATTTATTGCAGCCTGACGCGTTTCGGAGCTCCTGCTCCTTCTTCATAGGCATTTATCCAAACAGTTCGCAGCGTTTTAGCACACCTATATACAATTGATTGCCCTGTGATAGGCCACTCAGATGAGTATTGTCCCTGTTGCATGATGGGATTTGTAGTTCGTAAATCCTACCCAGATGGATGCTGCATTCTTTTGGGGTAATATTGAAAGCCCTCCAATGGGCCTCGGAATGCGCGTTGTCTTGAGTCATAGAACTGCTTCCCCACAAAGGAACTCGGCAAGATTCCAAGTCCCATTGTCCTGCTTGCAATCGATGAGGTGGTGCAGTCCTCCACGGCCGGGCCGCCGTGATTACATCTTTCCCCAATTTCCCAAAGGACGAGGACGCACTCGAGCAGCAGTTCGCACCCAACCTTTATTGGTGAAAGAACAACAGTCGAATTTCGATATTTCATGCAGCCTGATGCGTTTCGGAGCTCCTGCTCCTTCTTCATAGGCTTTTATCTAAACAGTTCACAGCGTTTTAGCACTCCTATATACAATTGATTGCCCTGTGATAGGCCACTCAGATGAGTATTGTCCCTATTGCATGATGGGATTTGTAGTGCGTAAATCCTACCCAGATGGGTGCTGCGTTCTTTTGGGGTAATATTGAAAGCCCTCCAATGGGCCTCGGAATGCACGTTGTCTTGATTCATAGAACTGCTGCCCCACAAAGGAACTCAGCATGATTCCAGGTCCCGTGGCTCTGCTTGCAATCGATGAGGTGGTGCAGTCCTCCACGGCCGGGCTGCCGCGATTACATCTTTCCCCACTTGCCCAAAGGACGAGGACGCACTCGACCAGCAGTTCGCACCCAACTTTATTGGTGAAAGAACAACAGTCGAATTTCGATATTTATTGCAGCCTGACGTGTTTCGGAGCTCCTGCTACTTCTTCATAGGCTTTTATCCAAACAGTTCGCAGCGTTTTAGCACACCTATATACAATTGATTGCCCTGTGATAGGCCACTCAGATGAGTATTGTCCCTGTTGCATGATGGGATTTGTAGTGCGTAAATCCTACCCAGATGGGTGCTGCGTTCTTTTGGGGTAATATTGAAAGCCCTCCAATGGGCCTCGGAATGCACGTTGTCTTGAATCATAGAACTGCTGCTCCACAAAGGAACTCGGCATGATTCCAAAACTGTGGCCCTGCTTGCAATCGATGAGGTAGTGCAGTCCTCCACGGCCGGGCCGCCGTGATTACATCTTTCCCCACTTGCCCAACGGACGAGGACGCACTCCGAGCAGCAGCTCTCACCCAACCTTTATTGGTGAAAGAACAACAGTCAAATTTCGATATTTCATGCAGCCTGACGCGTTTTGGAGCTCCTGCTCCTTCTTCATAGGCGTTTATCCAAACAGTTTGCAGCGTTTTAGCACACCTATATACAATTGATTACCCTGTGATAGGCCACTCAGATGAGTATTGTCCCTGTTGCATGATGGGATTTGTAGTGCGTAAATCCTACCCAGATGGGTGCTGCGTTCTTTTGGGGTAATATTGAAAGCCCTCCAATGGGCCTCGGAATGTGCGTTGTCTTGAATCATAGAACTGCTGCCCCACAAAGGAACTCAGCATGATTCCAGGTCCTGTGGCCCTGCTTGCAATCGATGAGGTGGTGCAGTCCTCCACAGCCGGGCTGCCGTGATTACATCTTTCCCCACTTGCCCAAAGGACGAGGACGCACTTGACCAGCAGTTTGCACCCAACCTTTATTGGTGAAAGAACAACAGTCGAATTTCGATATTTATTGCAGCCTGACGCGTTTCGGAGCTCCTGCTCCTTCTTCATAGGCTTTTATCCAAACAGTTCGCAGCATTTTAGCACACCTATATACAATTGATTGCCCTGTGATAGGCCACTCAGATGAGTACTGTCCCTGTTGCATGATGGGATTTGTAGTACGTAAATCCTACCCAGATGGGTGCTGCGTTCTATTGGGGTAATATTGAAAGCCCTCCAATGGGCCTCGGAATGCGCGTTGTCTTGAATCATAGAACTGCTGCCCCACAAAGGAACTCGGCATGATTCCAAGTCCCGTGGTCCTGGTTTCAATCGATGAGGTGGTGCAGTCCTCCACGGCCGGGCCGCCGTGATTACATCTTTCCCCACTTGCCCAAAGGACAAGGACGCACTCGAGCAGCAGTTCGCACCCAACCTTTATTGGTGAAAGAACAACAGTCGAATTTCGATATTTATTGCAGCCTTTCGCGTTTCGGAGCTCCTGCTCCTTCTTCATAGGCTTTTATCCAAACAGTTTGCAGCGTTTTAGCACACCTATATACAATTGATTGCCCTGTGATAGGCCACTCAGATGAGTATTGTCCCTGTTGCATGATGGGATTTGTAGTGCGTAAATCCTACCCAGATGGATGCTGCGTTCTTTTGGGGTAATATTGAAAGCCCTCCAATGGGCCTCGGAATGCGCGTTGTCTGGAGTCATAGAACTGCTGCCCCACAAAGGAACTCGGCATGATTCCAAGTCCCATTGTCCTGCTTGCAATCGATGAGGTGGTGCAGTCCTCCACGGCCGGGCCGCCGTGATTACATCTTTCCCCAATTTCCCAAAGGACGAGGACGCACTACGAGCAGCAGTTCGCACCCAACCTTTATTGGTGAAAGAACAACAGTCGAATTTCGATATTTCATGCAGCCTGATGCGTTTCGGAGCTCCTGCTCCTTCTTCATAGGCTTTTATCCAAACAGTTCACAGCGTTTTAGCACTCCTATATACAATTGATTGCCCTGTGATAGGCCACTCAGATGAGTACTGTCCCTGTTGCATGATGGGATTTGTAGTACGTAAATCCTACCCAGATGGGTGCTGCGTTCTTTTGGGGTAATATTGAAAGCCCTCCAATGGGCATCGGAATGCGCGTTGTCTTGAATCATAGAACTGCTGCCCCACAAAGGAACTCGGCATGATTCCAAGTCCTGTGGTCCTGGTTTCAATCGATGAGGTGGTGCAGTCCTCCACGGCCGGGCAGCCGTGATTACATCTTTCCCCACTTGCCCAAAGGACAAGGACACACTCGAGCAGCAGTTCGCACCCAACCTTTATTGGTGAAAGAACAACAGTCAAATTGCGATATTTATTGCAGCCTTTCGCGTTTCGGAGCTCCTGCTCCTTCTTCATAGGCTTTTATCCAAACAGTTCGCAGCGTTTTAGCACACCTATATACAATTGATTACCCTGTGATAGGCCACTCAGATGAGTATTGTCCCTGTTGCATGATGGGATTTGTAGTGCGTAAATCCTACCCAGATGGGTGCTGCGTTCTTTTGGGGTAATATTGAAAGCCCTCCAATGGGCCTCGGAATGCGCGTTGTCTTGAATCATAGAACTGCTGCCCCACAAAGGAACTCAGCATGATTCCAGGTTCCGTGGCCCTGCTTGCAATCGATGAGGTGGTGCAGTCCTCCACAGCCGGGCTGCCGTGATTACATCTTTCCCCACTTGCCCAAAGGACGAGGACGCACTTGACCAGCAGTTTGCACCCAACCTTTATTGGTGAAAGAACAACAGTCGAATTTCGATATTTATTGCAGCCTTTCGCGTTTCGGAGCTCCTGCTCCTTCTTCATAGGCTTTTATCCAAACAGTTCGCAGCGTTTTAGCACACCTATATACAATTGATTGCCCTGTGATAGGCCACTCAGATGAGTACTGTCCCTATTGCATGATGGGATTTGTAGTACGTAAATCCTACCCAGATGGGTGCTGCGTTCTTTTGGGGTAATATTGAAAGCCCTCCAATGGGCCTCGGAATGCGCGTTGTCTTGAATCATAGAACTGCTGCCCCACAAAGGAACTCGGCATGATTCCAAGTCTTGTGGTCCTGGTTTCAATCGATGAGGTGGTGCAGTCCTCCATGGCCGGGCCGCTGTGATTACATCTTTCCCCACTTGCCCAAAGGACAAGGACACACTCGAGCAGCAGTTCGCACCCAACCTTTATTGGTGAAAGAACAACAGTCAAATTTCGATATTTATTGCAGCCTTTCGCGTTTCGGAGCTCCTGCTCCTTCTTCATAGGCTTTTATCCAAACAGTTCGCAGCGTTTTAGCACACCTATATACAATTGATTGCCCTGTGATAGGCCACTCAGATGAGTATTGTCCCTGTTGCATGATGGGATTTGTAGTGCGTAAATCCTACCCAGATGGATGCTGCATTCTTTTGGGGTAATATTGAAAGCCCTCCAATGGGCCTCGGAATGCGCGTTGTCTTGAGTCATAGAACTGCTTCCCCACAAAGGAACTCAGCAAGATTCCAAGTCCCATTGTCCTGCTTGCAATCGATGAGGTGGTGCAGTCCTCCACGGCCGGACCGCCGTGATTACATCTTTCCCCAATTTCCCAAAGGACGAGGACGCACTCGAGCAGCAGTTCGCACCCAACCTTTATTGGTGAAAGAACAACAGTCGAATTTCGATATTTCATGCAGCCTGATGCGTTTCGGAGCTCCTGCTCCTTCTTCATAGGCTTTTATCTAAACAGTTCACAGCGTTTTAGCACTCCTATATACAATTGATTGCCCTGTGATAGGCCACTCAGATGAGTATTGTCCCTATTGCATGATTGGATTTGTAGTGCGTAAATCCTACCCAGATGGGTGCTGCGTTCTTTTGGGGAAATATTGAAAGCCCTCCAATGGGCCTCGGAATGCACGTTGTCTTGATTCATAGAACTGCTGCCCCACAAAGGAACTCAGCATGATTCCAGGTCCCGTGGCCCTGCTTGCAATCGATGAGGTGGTGCAGTCCTCCACAGCCGGGCTGCCGTGATTACATCTTTCCCCACTTGCCCAAAGGACGAGGACGCACTTGACCAGCAGTTTGCACCCAACCTTTATTGGTGAAAGAACAACAGTCGAATTTCGATATTTATTGCAGCCTGACGCGTTTCGGAGCTCCTGCTCCTTCTTCATAGGCGTTTATCCAAACAGTTCGCAGCGTTTTAGCACACCTATATACAATTGATTGCCCTGTGATAGGCCACTCAGATGAGTATTGTCCCTGTTGCATGATGGGATTTGTAGTTCGTAAATCCTACCCAGATGGATGCTGCATTCTTTTGGGGTAATATTGAAAGCCCTCCAATGGGCCTCGGAATGCGCGTTGTCTTGAGTCATAGAACTGCTTCCCCACAAAGGAACTCGGCAAGATTCCAAGTCCCATTGTCCTGCTTGCAATCGATGAGGTGGTGCAGTCCTCCACGGCCGGGCCGCCGTGATTACATCTTTCCCCAATTTCCCAAAGGACGAGGACGCACTCGAGCAGCAGTTCGCACCCAACCTTTATTGGTGAAAGAACAACAGTCGAATTTCGATATTTCATGCAGCCTGATGCGTTTCGGAGCTCCTGCTCCTTCTTCATAGGCTTTTATCTAAACAGTTCACAGCGTTTTAGCACTCCTATATACAATTGATTGCCCTGTGATAGGCCACTCAGATGAGTATTGTCCCTATTGCATGATGGGATTTGTAGTGCGTAAATCCTACCCAGATGGGTGCTGCGTTCTTTTGGGGTAATATTGAAAGCCCTCCAATGGGCCTCGGAATGCACGTTGTCTTGATTCACAGAACTGCTGCCCCACAAAGGAACTCAGCATGATTCCAGGTCCCGTGGCTCTGCTTGCAATCGATGAGGTGGTGCAGTCCTCCACGGCCGGGCTGCCGCGATTACATCTTTCCCCACTTGCCCAAAGGACGAGGACGCACTCGACCAGCAGTTCGCACCCAACTTTATTGGTGAAAGAACAACAGTCGAATTTCGATATTTATTGCAGCCTGACGTGTTTCGGAGCTCCTGCTACTTCTTCATAGGCTTTTATCCAAACAGTTCGCAGCGTTTTAGCACACCTATATACAATTGATTGCCCTGTGATAGGCCACTCAGATGAGTATTGTCCCTGTTGCATGATGGGATTTGTAGTGCGTAAATCCTACCCAGATGGGTGCTGCGTTCTTTTGGGGTAATATTGAAAGCCCTCCAATGGGCCTCGGAATGCACGTTGTCTTGAATCATAGAACTGCTGCTCCACAAAGGAACTCGGCATGATTCCAAAACTGTGGCCCTGCTTGCAATCGATGAGGTAGTGCAGTCCTCCACGGCCGGGCCGCCGTGATTACATCTTTCCCCACTTGCCCAACGGACGAGGACGCATCCGAGCAGCAGCTCTCACCCAACCTTTATTGGTGAAAGAACAACAGTCAAATTTCGATATTTCATGCAGCCTGACGCGTTTTGGAGCTCCTGCTCCTTCTTCATAGGCGTTTATCCAAACAGTTTGCAGCGTTTTAGCACACCTATATACAATTGATTACCCTGTGATAGGCCACTCAGATGAGTATTGTCCCTGTTGCATGATGGGATTTGTAGTGCGTAAATCCTACCCAGATGGGTGCTGCGTTCTTTTGGGGTAATATTGAAAGCCCTCCAATGGGCCTCGGAATGTGCGTTGTCTTGAATCATAGAACTGCTGCCCCACAAAGGAACTCAGCATGATTCCAGGTCCTGTGGCCCTGCTTGCAATCGATGAGGTGGTGCAGTCCTCCACAGCCGGGCTGCCGTGATTACATCTTTCCCCACTTGCCCAAAGGACGAGGACGCACTTGACCAGCAGTTTGCACCCAACCTTTATTGGTGAAAGAACAACAGTCGAATTTCGATATTTATTGCAGCCTGACGCGTTTCGGAGCTCCTGCTCCTTCTTCATAGGCTTTTATCCAAACAGTTCGCAGCATTTTAGCACACCTATATACAATTGATTGCCCTGTGATAGGCCACTCAGATGAGTACTGTCCCTGTTGCATGATGGGATTTGTAGTACGTAAATCCTACCCAGATGGGTGCTGCGTTCTATTGGGGTAATATTGAAAGCCCTCCAATGGGCCTCGGAATGCGCGTTGTCTTGAATCATAGAACTGCTGCCCCACAAAGGAACTCGGCATGATTCCAAGTCCCGTGGTCCTGGTTTCAATCGATGAGGTGGTGCAGTCCTCCACGGCCGGGCCGCCGTGATTACATCTTTCCCCACTTGCCCAAAGGACAAGGACGCACTCGAGCAGCAGTTCGCACCCAACCTTTATTGGTGAAAGAACAACAGTCGAATTTCGATATTTATTGCAGCCTTTCGCGTTTCGGAGCTCCTGCTCCTTCTTCATAGGCTTTTATCCAAACAGTTTGCAGCGTTTTAGCACACCTATATACAATTGATTGCCCTGTGATAGGCCACTCAGATGAGTATTGTCCCTGTTGCATGATGGGATTTGTAGTGCGTAAATCCTACCCAGATGGATGCTGCGTTCTTTTGGGGTAATATTGAAAGCCCTCCAATGGGCCTCGGAATGCGCGTTGTCTGGAGTCATAGAACTGCTGCCCCACAAAGGAACTCGGCATGATTCCAAGTCCCATTGTCCTGCTTGCAATCGATGAGGTGGTGCAGCCCTCCACGGCCGGGCCGCCGTGATTACATCTTTCCCCAATTTCCCAAAGGACGAGGACGCACACGAGCAGCAGTTCGCACCCAACCTTTATTGGTGAAAGAACAACAGTCGAATTTCGATATTTCATGCAGCCTGATGCGTTTCGGAGCTCCTGCTCCTTCTTCATAGGCTTTTATCCAAACAGTTCACAGCGTTTTAGCACTCCTATATACAATTGATTGCCCTGTGATAGGCCACTCAGATGAGTACTGTCCCTGTTGCATGATGGGATTTGTAGTACGTAAATCCTACCCAGATGGGTGCTGCGTTCTTTTGGGGTAATATTGAAAGCCCTCCAATGGGCATCGGAATGCGCGTTGTCTTGAATCATAGAACTGCTGCCCCACAAAGGAACTCGGCATGATTCCAAGTCCTGTGGTCCTGGTTTCAATCGATGAGGTGGTGCAGTCCTCCACGGCCGGGCAGCCGTGATTACATCTTTCCCCACTTGCCCAAAGGACAAGGACACACTCGAGCAGCAGTTCGCACCCAACCTTTATTGGTGAAAGAACAACAGTCAAATTGCGATATTTATTGCAGCCTTTCGCGTTTCGGAGCTCCTGCTCCTTCTTCATAGGCTTTTATCCAAACAGTTTGCAGCGTTTTAGCACACCTATATACAATTGATTGCCCTGTGATAGGCCACTCAGATGAGTATTGTCCCTGTTGCATGATGGGATTTGTAGTGCGTAAATCCTACCCAGATGGATGCTGCGTTCTTTTGGGGTAATATTGAAAGCCCTCCAATGGGCCTCGGAATGCGCGTTGTCTTGAGTCATAGAACTGCTTCTCCACAAAGGAACTCGGCAAGATTCCAAGTCCCATTGTCCTGCTTGCAATCGATGAGGTGGTGCAGTCCTCCACGGCCGGGCCGCCGTGATTACATCTTTCCCCAATTTCCCAAAGGACGAGGACGCACTCGAGCAGCAGGTCGCACCCAACCTTTATTGGTGAAAGAACAACAGTCGAATTTCGATATTTCATGCAGCCTGATGCGTTTCGGAGCTCCTGCTCATTCTTCATAGGCTTTTATCTAAACAGTTCACAGCGTTTTAGCACTCCTATATACAATTGATTGCCCTGTGATAGGCCACTCAGATGAGTATTGTCCCTATTGCATGATGGGATTTGTAGTGCGTAAATCCTACCCAGATGCTGCGTTCTTTTGGGGTAATATTGAAAGCCCTCCAATGGGCCTCGGAATGCACGTTGTCTTGATTCATAGAACTGCTGCCCCACAAAGGAACTCAGCATGATTCCAGGTCCTGTGGCTCTGCTTGCAATCGATGAGGTGGTGCAGTCCTCCACGGCCGGGCTGCCGCGATTACATCTTTCCCCACTTGCCCAAAGGACGAGGACGCACTCGACCAGCAGTTCGCACCCAACCTTTATTGGTGAAAGAACAACAGTAGAATTTCGATATTTATTGCAGCCTGACGTGTTTCGGAGCTCCTGCTACTTCTTCATAGGCTTTTATCCAAACAGTTCGCAGCGTTTTAGCACACCTATATACAATTGATTGCCCTGTGATAGGCCACTCAGATGAGTATTGTCCCTGTTGCATGATGGGATTTGTACTGCGTAAATCCTACCCAGATGGGTGCTGCGTTCTTTTGGGGTAATATTGAAAGCCCTCCAATGGGCCTCGGAATGCGCGTTGTCTTGAATCATAGAACTGCTGCTCCACAAAGGAACTCGGCATGATTCCAAAACTGTGGCCCTGCTTGCAATCGATGAGGTAGTGCAGTCCTCCACGGCCGGGCCGCCGTGATTACATCTTTCCCCACTTGCCCAAAGGACGAGGACGCACTCGAGCAGCAGCTCTCACCCAACCTTTATTGGTGAAAGAACAACAGTCAAATTTCGATATTTCATGCAGCCTGACACGTTTCGGAGCTCCTGCTCCTTCTTCATAGGCGTTTATCCAAACAGTTAGCAGCGTTTTAGCACACCTATATACAATTGATTACCCTGTGATAGGCCACTCAGATGAGTATTGTCCCTGTTGCATGATGGGATTTGTAGTGCGTAAATCCTACCCAGATGGGTGCTGCGTTCTTTAGGGGTAATATTGAAAGCCCTCCAATGGGCCTCGGAATGCGCGTTGTCTTGAATCATAGAACTGCTGCCCCACAAAGGAACTCAGCATGATTCCAGGTTCCGTGGCCCTGCTTGCAATCGATGAGGTGGTGCAGTCCTCCACAGCCGGGCTGCCGTGATTACATCTTTCCCCACTTGCCCAAAGGACGAGGACGCACTTGACCAGCAGTTTGCACCCAACCTTTATTGGTGAAAGAACAACAGTCGAATTTCGATATTTATTGCAGCCTTTCGCGTTTCGGAGCTCCTGCTCCTTCTTCATAGGCTTTTATCCAAACAGTTCGCAGCGTTTTAGCACACCTATATACAATTGATTGCCCTGTGATAGGCCACTCAGATGAGTACTGTCTCTAATGCATGATGGGATTTGTAGTACGTAAATCCTACCCAGATGGGTGCTGCGTTCTTTTGGGGTAATATTGAAAGCCCTCCAAAGGGCCTCGGAATGCGCGTTGTCTTGAATCATAGAACTGCTGCCCCACAAAGGAACTCGGCATGATTCCAAGTCTTGTGGTCCTGGTTTCAATCGATGAGGTGGTGCAGTCCTCCATGGCCGGGCCGCTGTGATTACATCTTTCCCCACTTGCCCAAAGGACAAGGACACACTCGAGCAGCAGTTCGCACCCAACCTTTATTGGTGAAAGAACAACAGTCAAATTTCGATATTTATTGCAGCCTTTCGCGTTTCGGAGCTCCTGCTCCTTCTTCATAGGCTTTTATCCAAACAGTTTGCAGCGTTTTAGCACACCTATATACAATTGATTGCCCTGTGATAGGCCACTCAGATGAGTATTGGCCCTGTTGCATGATGGGATTTGTTGTGCGTAAATCCTACCCAGATGGATGCTGCATTCTTTTGGGGTAATATTGAAAGCCCTCCAATGGGCCTCGGAATGCGCGTTGTCTTGAGTCATAGAACTGCTTCCCCACAAAGGAACTCGGCAAGATTCCAAGTCCCATTGTCCTGCTTGCAATCGATGAGGTGGTGCAGTCCTCCACGGCCGGACCGCCGTGATTACATCTTTCCCCAATTTCCCAAAGGACGAGGACGCACTCGAGCAGCAGTTCGCACCCAACCTTTATTGGTGAAAGAACAACAGTCGAATTTCGATATTTCATGCAGCCTGATGCGTTTCGGAGCTCCTGCTCCTTCTTCATAGGCTTTTATCTAAACAGTTCACAGCGTTTTAGCACTCCTATATACAATTGATTGCCCTGTGATAGGCCACTCAGATGAGTATTGTCCCTATTGCATGATTGGATTTGTAGTGCGTAAATCCTACCCAGATGGGTGCTGCGTTCTTTTGGGGAAATATTGAAAGCCCTCCAATGGGCCTCGGAATGCACGTTGTCTTGATTCATAGAACTGCTGCCCCACAAAGGAACTCAGCATGATTCCAGGTCCCGTGGCTCTGCTTGCAATCGATGAGGTGGTGCAGTCCTCCACGGCCGGGCTGCCGCGATTACATCTTTCCCCACTTGCCCAAAGGACGAGGACGCACTCGACCAGCAGTTCGCACCCAACCTTTATTGGTGAAAGAACAACAGTCGAATTTCGATATTTATTGCATCCTGACGTGTTTCGGAGCTCCTGCTACTTCTTCATAGGCTTTTATCCAAACAGTTCGCAGCGTTTTAGCACACCTATATACAATTTATTGCCCTGTGATAGGCCACTCAGATGAGTATTGTCCCTGTTGCATGATGGGATTTGTAGTGCGTAAATCCTACCCAGATGGGTGCTGCGTACTTTTGGGGTAATATTGAAAGCCCTCCAATGGGCCTCGGAATGCGCGTTGTCTTGAATCATAGAACTGCTGCCCCACAAAGGAACTCAGCATGATTCCAGGTCCTGTGGCCCTGCTTGCAATCGATGAGGTGGTGCAGTCCTCCACAGCCGGGCTGCCGTGATTACATCTTTCCCCACTTGCCCAAAGGACGAGGACGCACTTGACCAGCAGTTTGCACCCAACCTTTATTGGTGAAAGAACAACAGTCGAATTTCGATATTTATTGCAGCCTGACGCGTTTCGGAGCTCCTGCTCCTTCTTCATAGGCTTTTATCCAAACAGTTCGCAGCGTTTTAGCACACCTATATACAATTGATTGCCCTGTGATAGGCCACTCAGATGAGTACTGTCCCTGTTGCATGATGGGATTTGTAGTACGTAAATCCTACCCAGATGGGTGCTGCGTTCTTTTGGGGTAATATTGAAAGCCCTCCAATGGGCCTCGGAATGCGCGTTGTCTTGAATCATAGAACTGCTGCCCCACAAAGGAACTCGGCATGATTCCAAGTCCCGTGGTCCTGGTTTCAATCGATGAGGTGGTGCAGTCCTCCACGGCCGGGCCGCCGTGATTACATCTTTCCCCACTTGCCCAAAGGACAAGGACGCACTCGAGCAGCAGTTCGCATCCAACCTTTATTGGTGAAAGAACAACAGTCGAATTTCGATATTTATTGCAGCCTTTCGCGTTTCGGAGCTCCTGCTCCTTCTTCATAGGCTTTTATCCAAACAGTTTGCAGCGTTTTAGCACACCTATATACAATTGATTGCCCTGTGATAGGCCACTCAGATGAGTATTGTCCCTGTTGCATGATGGGATTTGTAGTGCGTAAATCCTACCCAGATGGATGCTGCGTTCTTTTGGGGTAATATTGAAAGCCCTCCAATGGGCCTCGGAATGCGCGTTGTCTTGAGTCATAGAACTGCTGCCCCACAAAGGAACTCGGCATGATTCTAAGTCCCATTGTCCTGCTTGCAATCGATGAGGTGGTGCAGTCCTCCACGGCCGGGCCGCCGTGATTACATCTTTCCCCAATTTCCCAAAGGATGAGGACGCACTCGAGCAGCAGTTCGCACCCAACCTTTATTGGTGAAAGAACAACAGTCGAATTTCGATATTTCATGCAGCCTGATGCGTTTCGGAGCTCCTGCTCCTTCTTCATAGGCTTTTATCCAAACAGTTCACAGCGTTTTAGCACTCCTATATACAATTGATTGCCCTGTGATAGGCCACTCAGATGAGTATTGTCCCTATTGCATGATGGGATTTGTAGTGCGTAAATCCTACCGAGATGGGTGCTGCGTTCTTTTGGGGTAATATTGAAAGCCCTCCAATGGGCCTCGGAATGCACGTTGTCTTGATTAATAGAACTGCTGCCCCACAAAGGAACTCAGCATGATTCCAGGTCCCGTGGCTCTGCTTGCAATCGGTGAGGTGGTGCAGTATTTCACGGCCGGGCTGCCGCGATTACATCTTTCCCCACTTGCCCAAAGGACGAGGACGCACTCGAGCAGCAGTTCGCACCCAACCTTTATTGGTGAAAGAACAACAGTCGAATTTCGATATTTAATGCAGCCTTTCGCGTTTCGGAGCTCCTGCTCCTTCTTCATAGGCTTTTATCCAAACAGTTTGCAGCGTTTTAGCACACCTATATACAATTGATTGCCCTGTGATAGGCCACTCAGATGAGTATTGTCCCTGTTGCATGATGGGATTTGTAGTGCGGAAATCCTACCGAGATCGGTGCTGCGTTCTTTTGGGGTAATATTGAAAGCCCTCCAATGGGCCTCGGAATGCGCGTTGTCTTGAATCATAGAACTGCTGCCCCACAAAGGAACTCGGCATGATTCCAAGTCCCGTGGCCCTGCTTGCAATCGATGAGGTGGTGCAGTCCTCCAAGGCCGGGCCGCCGTGATTACATCTTTCCCCACTTGCCCAAAGGACAAGGACGCACTCGAGCAGCAGTTCGCACCCAACCTTTATTGGTGAAAGAACAACAGTCGAATTTCGATATTTAATGCAGCCTTTCGCGTTTCGGAGCTCCTGCTCCTTCTTCATAGGCTTTTATCCAAACAGTTTGCAGCGTTTTAGCACACCTATATACAATTGATTGCCCTGTGATAGGCCACTCAGATGAGTATTGTCCCTGTTGCATGATGGGATTTGTAGTGCGGAAATCCTACCGAGATCGGTGCTGCGTTCTTTTGGGGTAATATTGAAAGCCCTCCAATGGGCCTCGGAATGCGCGTTGTCTTGAATCATAGAACTGCTGCCCCACAAAGGAACTCGGCATGATTCCAAGTCCCGTGGCCCTGCTTGCAATCGATGAGGTGGTGCAGTCCTCCATGGCCGGGCTGCCGTGATTACATCTTTCCCCACTTGCCCAAAGGACGAGGACGCACTCGAGCAGCAGTTCGCACCCAACCTTTAATGGTGAAAGAACCACAGTCGAATTTCGATATTTCATGCAGCCTGACGCGTTTCGGAACTCCTGCTCCTTCTTCATAGGCCCATTGGAGGGCTTTTGATATTGGGACTCATTGAACGCAGCACCCATTGGGGTTTGAATGTCAAAGCACGCACTATGAATCCCATCATGCAATGCTCATCTGAGTGGCCTATCAGGGGGTATCTGATTGCATATAGGTGCGTCAGTGCTGCGGACTGTTTGTAACTATGCCTATGATTAAGGAGCAGGAGCTCCGAAACGCGTCAGGCTATAGGATATCAGAATGCGTTTGTTTGTCTTTCAGAAAATAAAGGCTGCACATGGAATCTACTGCTGCTCGAGTGCGTCTTCGTCCTTCGGGCAAGTGGAGATGATGTAATCACGGCTGTCGACCATGGAGGACTGCAACACCTCGATGATTGAAAGAGGGCCACGGAGCTGGAAATTATGTCGAGTTCCTATGTGGGGCAGCAGTGAATAATTAAAGACTACGCGCATTCTGAGGCCCATTGGAGGGCTTTTGATATTGGGACTCATGGAACGCAGCACCCATTGGGGTTTGAATGTCAAAGGGCCCGATTCACAGAACTAACTTACGTCAAAAACGTAAAGTTAGTACCTTTTGGTATTCACAGAATACACTTACTCATTTTGGTATTCACAGAATGCACTTACTCATTTTGGTATTCACAGAATACACTTACTCATACTAACTTTATGTCCGCACTCGGGCCGGAGATTCCGGCCGTTTGTGGAGATTCCGGCCCGGAGGTGGAGATTCCGTCCGTTTGTGGAGATTCCGGCCGTTTGTGGAGATTCCGCCACCGGCCGGAATCTCCACAACCGGCCGGAATCTCCACAAATGGCCGGAATCTCCACAAGCGGCCGGAATCTCCGGCCGGAATCTCCACAAACGGCCGGAATCTCCACCTCCGGGCCGGAATCTCCACCTCCGGGCCGGAATCTCCACAAACGGCCGGAATCTCCACTCACCGGGCCGGAATCTCCGGCCCGAGTGTGGACATAAAGTTAGTATGAGTAAGTGTATTCTGTGAATACCAAAATGAGTAAGTGTATTCTGTGAATACCAAAATGAGTAAGTGTATTCTGTGAATACCAAAAGGTACTAACTTTACGTTTTTGACGTAAGTTAGTTCTGTGAATCAGGCCCAAAGCACGCACTACGAATCCCATCATGCAATGCTCATCTGAGTGGCCTATCAGGGGGCATCTGATTGCATAAAGGTGCGTCAGTGCTGCGGACTGTTTGTAACTAAGCCTATGATTAAGGAGCAGGAGCTCCGAAACACGTCAGGCTACAAGATATCAGAATGCGTTTGAGGCGCGTTTGCAGAGTGGTGCAGGGAGGGGGCAAGGCCTCCGGCGAGATGCAGGCTTCTCTTTTATTTATCTTTTTAGAAGGGGGGCTATGTGGCCTCCCTTCTCTTAGTAATCGTTGGGCCCTGAGGACCCCATTCCCCAGGGCATGAGCCTTTTTAAAAACAAACGGGAAAGGGGCTGCGCGCCCCTCCTCCCGAGGCCGATTTCGGCCCCGGGTACCCCATCCCTGCGGCATGGACTCGTTTTCAATTTTTATTTTTATTATTTATAGGCGAGGGGGGCCATGTGGCCCCCCTTCCCTGGGCCACTTTGGGCCCCAGGTACTCCATCCCCCGGGCGTGGCCTCATTTAAAAAAAAAAAAGAAGAAATTATGTATACGGGAGGGGGGCCTCGGGGCCCCCCTTCCCTGGGCCACTATTGGCCCCGGGAACCCCATCCCCCGAGGTCAGGCCAGACTTTATTTATTTATTTGTTTTGGGAGGGGGGCCATGTGGCCCCCCTCCTGAGGCCAATTATGGCCCCGGTACCCCATCCCCCGGGGCCTGGCCTTACGTTGGGGACCGCGGGGGGAGCCCCAAATCCCCTGTGGGCCATGCTGGCTCCCCGCCTCCTGCGGGAGCCGGCATTGCTTTTGGACAAGGGGAGCTGCTGACATGCAGCTACCCTTGTTCAAAAGCAATCTGCTTTGCTTTGTGGAAGCGAGAGCAGGTTTCCTGCTCTCGCTTCCATGAAGCAAAGCAGTGTTTGCAATGACAGGGCAGGAGACGTGCTCCCCCCCTGTCATTGCAAACTGCAATGTCCAGGGGGTGGGCACCCTGGGACATTGTTGGAGCTGGCCCTGGGGGGTGGTGGTCCCCAGGGCCATCTAGGGCTCCAGGAGGGGGGCCGCGCGGCTCCCTCCCAGCAAGTTTAATGCCCCGGGGAGGTGGTGGTGCCTGGGGCTGGGAGTCCGCAACGGACCCCCGCATTTCAATAATTAGTGGCCCGGGGAGGTGGTGGTCCCTGGGGCAGTGTGGGGGGGCTCGAGCCCCCCACACGTATTATTAATAATAGCCCCGCACATTATGAGCAAAGCCCCAGGGAGGTGGTGGTCCCCGGGGCTGCAGGGGCCCCCGCTACATAAATTTCAATTGCCCCCGGAACCTGGTCCACCCGGGGGCTTAAGGAAAATGAAGCGCGGGAGCCGGCGCTTTGTTTTTTCTAAAAAATTCTACGGGATTCGTGCACCCAGCGCGACTCCGGACGAATTTTTAATTTTTATTTTAATGCTTTTTTTGGGCCTGGGGATCTTTGTGTGTCCCCCTGAGCAGGCCTAGGGGGTCAGGGTGTTTCTACCCTGCCCCCTTTTCTTGTTTCTTATCCCTTTTTTCACAGTTTTCTTGTGACACTTTTTGTTGGAATATTGGTTGCTAGCTGTGTTGTGGGGGCTTTTCCTTATTTTTTTTAGCAGGACACTTGCAGAATATACAGTTTTTTTTCCTTTGAGTTCTGCAGACAGGGAAAAAGGTGGGGGATTGGGCAGCTTCTGAGCACAAGCACAGAGAGACTGCTGTGATACGAAGTGCGGAATGAGGACAGATTTAGATGCTAGCAGTCTAAGTTTTATGTTTTGACTAACAGAACTTCACAGGGACACCAAAGCGGTGGTTCGATTCATGAATGATGGCTGGGTTACCCGTCAATTCCCAATCCAGAGAGGGGTGCGACAGGGCTGCATACTAGCCCCGTTTTTATTCAATCTATATATTAATGACCTTGTGAAGGTATTAGTCGACACTCGGGTAGACTGCCCCCAGGTGGGCCAGCGAGGTCTGCCGGTACTATTATACGCGGACGACGCTGTTCTCATGGCTAGGACAGCGAGGGGTCTGCAAACCCTACTCAATTCCTTTGTGAAGTTCATGGAGGATCGGGACCTGTTAGTTAACAACTCGAAGTCATATGTGATGCAGGTAGGGCCAAGTGCAAGGAAATCCTTCAACTTTAAGGTAGGGTCCACTTCGGTCCCGAAGACCAGTGCCTTTTCTTACCTGGGAGTCATGCTGGACACTAAACTAAACTGGGGTCCCCTAAGAAGCAAAAAGAAAGGGGAATTTCTAAGGGCCAATGCGGCCATTTTTAACTTTGCTTCACGGTTGGGTAAAAAAACAGTAGGTGCTATTTTGGAGATCTATAGAGCCAAGTGTCTAGCGCAAGTTACTTATGGCAGCGAAATCTGGGGTTATACTTCAGGTGATGAGCTACAGTGAATTGAAAATAGGTTTTGTAGACGACTTCTTTTTGTACCCCAGGGAACTCCTACTTTTTCTGTACACAAAGAATTGGGTATGCCCTACCTGTCAGATCTGCTGTCATTCCGCCCATTATCTTATTGGCTTAAATTGTGGGGGACCAAGGGTACTGCTCTACATAAAGACATCATAAGGGATTGCATGGCCCTTGATTATGCCCATCATATCCCCTGGTTGAATTATATCAGGTAAGGGTTTAGGACTCTTGGAAGGGATGACCTTTTCAGTGACCGGATTCAATCAGTAGGAAGGATTTACCATGGATTAAGGAGTTCTTTTTTAGACTCCGTGCAGTAAAAAGGGGGGAGTGTGAGTTGATGAAGCCCAGGGTATGTAAATATATTACTCTGAAAACCGTTCAATCTGCGGAACCGTATCTCCTTGGGCTCACTAGCACATACAACCACTTTTTGCTGACACGGTTTCACTTTGACTTATTTTATCTTCTCCTTGCCCACCCTAGAGGGAGCAGCAAAGGTGAGACCCTGTCACCATGCGGTTGCGATAGTAAGTCCCCCCAGGACATGTTCCACTTTTTAATGTTTTGCAGTCTTTATGAGGTGCTGAGGAAGACCTATATAATTCCAAATTTAAAAACAGCAAATTTTAAACAAGTGCTTCCCACTTTTACTTTCTTAGCCATGCTTTCAGGGCCTACGTTATGGTATGTCCTTGTTTTTTTAAAGGCAGCAGTTAGGCTTAGATCTAGCTGTGACTAGTATTATGCCTTGAGCTAGCCTGATGAATTTATATTTATGATTATCATTTATGTTAATTAGGTGTTTGATATTTACATATGGAAATTGTCAATTGTTGTTATTAACTGGCTGGGAGCTCTTTTTTTATTGTTGTATCCATGACTTTTATGGTTTTTATCAGAAAAGCTGAATAAAGTTTATTATTGATTGATATTGACTAACAGGCTTTCTAAGGTTTTCGTTTGTCCTATGCATTTATTTCTCTTCATGAGAGATTTTGCAATAATTAAAAATTAATCTAGCTATATGTTGAACTCACCCTTGCTTCACATTTCACGAGCACTTTCAGAGTCCTGACTGTCTCCTATGTCTCATTTTCCATAGAAAATAGATTTTCCTCCCTTTATGGGGTACTTTGTGTACAATATGCTTTGTGAGAGCATAGTTGAGCTGTTGTTTCTATTTCTGCTGTTTCTGCTCCTGCCATGTTGCCCAGGCTGTGTAGGCGATGGCACATTTTGTTTTCCTTTGTCCCCGCCATTTGTGGCCATTATAACAGTTAGTACCCTTGACAGGCATATTGCCTCAGCGTCCTTTTTCGCTAACGCGTATACTTGTCTTTTGCTTTCTCGCCCTAAGTGCGCCAGGTATGCCCAGACGTGGGTCCTAGGCTCACTGTGCCACTGGAATCAAGCTATCCTGGCTGATGAGGGGTGAAACCCCGAAACCGGTCCTAGGATGCATGTTTCCGGTCCAGGGAGGACCTGGCTTGGCAGTTCGGGCTGGACTGTTCCCATGAGGCACAGGGTCAAGACTGTTTTGCATATGGTCAGGTCTAAACTGGGGTGGCATGGTGAGCAAAAGAATGATGGATTTAACCTAGATCTCTTGACTGGGGTTGAATGTTTTGATTTGTTCTGCATTCCATCCATCAATTGTGTGTCTTTTGCAACGTGTATACTTGTGGCATGGCCAGCAGTGATGATAATGTCTGTTATTTCTGCTGCTATTCCCACTGTGGTTTTTCATCCCGTGATATTAGTGAGTACTGGGACACAGGTATGTGGATTTGAGGATAGAGACTGGGTGCAAATGGAGGAACGTGTGTGATCTGAGGTGGGAAATGCAAAAGAGAGGAACTAGCTATTTCAGTTGCTGCCGCCAGGAGAAAGATGAGAGAGTGAAGGTGTTTCTAGATTCTAGTGGGCAGGATTTGCGTCTTAAAAGGGGATTTGATTGTCGGTTCGCAGATTCGTTTTTACTGCTTTTTTTGCAATAGCGACTTGGTTGTAGACATTTGAGAGTATTTGGTCTACATTGCCTCTTTCTGTTACGTATTTAACATAGCACAGTGTTATGAGTGTTTTGGTGGGTGTTTCAGACGCATTAGTTATAGCACATGTTTTGCGCCCTCTTGCACAGATTATTGGTCCTTTTTACCGTGGATTTTCCGTTTGTGCTAATGTCTAATTGTGGTGAGACTGTGATGGGTTTGGTATCTTACTATTATTGCCTTCTGGCAGGTGAATGTCTGATGATGGGTCTTAATGTAAGTAGTATATAGTGTTTGGTCCCCCCCATTGAGTTTTGCAGATGCGCCGTTCACTTTGTGGGCACCGGCCGATACAGTGGTGGGATTGCTATAGATATCTCCGGTTTGGATATAAGGAATAGGCAATGTTACATTGCCATGAATCCCTTATTGTCGGATACAATGGGCGGGGCAGCGAGCCTTGTTGTGTATGTTGCAGGACTTGGTTGAGAAAGGTGTGGTTGAGGAGATGACTGTTGAATTGTAATGGCCCCATTATTTCGATTGTGTTTACATTTTTGTGACTGAATGGTGTGCAATAAATGAGAATGTGGTTCTCTAACTTTCTGCTGTTCTAGTCATTGCTATGTTTCCTCTTACTGCTCAATGTTTTCCTCTCACTAATATGACATACATTTTTGGTAGTATTATTTATTTCAATTTCAGACAGGGGTCACAGATGTAGGGTCAGTGCAGTTGAATAGTTATTGCGTTTGGCTTCTAATGGCCATAAAGAATGCTTTTCGAAAGGTAAGTATTGTCGACAGGAGGTCACCTACTTAGGTCACCTACTGTCGAAGGGGGGTAGGAGATTAGCTCCTTGGCGAACTAACACATTAAAGAAGTGCATGAGGTGCATGAGCCTTTATTCTTAATGCCTGAAGTAGTCTTTTGAGCAACTGACACTTGGGCAACTAACAAACTGCGCTTTCATCGGCTTCTGTGCTTGGTACATATATTGTCGCGTTTCGTTTTGTGTTGTAAGTACACAAGACGGCTTGTTGTGCACTTTCTGTCTTTGATGCTACCGCAAGAGCCCTTTCGAGCTTCCATGGGACAATCGATTGGACTTGTTCAGGCCACTGATTTCACAGATGTGGTGGCCCGACCATGCCCTTGAATAAATAAAGAAAAAAAAGAGACATAGCACCTTACCAGTGCATGTCTAACTGGCTATAAATCGACATTGTTCGCAAAAATATCGAGAGTAAAAGACGTGTCACCTTGAAGTCAGCCATGTTTCTGCCCCTCCTTTCTGCCAAATGATGGAATTGAAAGGGAGATGAAAGGACAGGTAGACTGGACTGATGTTACCTTATCTGATCTTTAAGGGGAACTATATGTCGGTGGCTCTTGTTTAAATTCCTAGGTGGCACCACCACTATTGCTCATGTTACTGCAACCCTACATACTGTCGCAGAGACACCACGAGTCCTTTATTAGTTAGTCCGAGTAACTGGGTTGTGAATTGTAAGTAAGTGTAGTGCCCACCGGAAAGTAACTGATGATGTGGGAAGGGATAATGCGTTTGCAGAAAATGATCAAGATGAAATGAAAGAATGTTTGTAGCAGGCCCTGCTGGGTGGGTACCGGAAGTCACGATGTCTAAGTTGAAAGTATGGCACATTTGAAGGGACAAGGGATGGTGAATTAATAGGCCAGAAAAGAAAGAAGAATGTTGCCAGATGCATATGTATTTCCTGTGGGTATGATGAGACATTGCTCAGCCCGTGTACTGTATAGTGCGCATGACGCACAATTCTGGAAGAGGTATACAGATGCCCCCGGTAATTTTGCACCACACATTTTTCCTTTTTGAGGTTCTTCAGTCGAATAATATAGGAATGGACAGATATAGTAATTCAAAGGATGTCCTGATTGTTTTTCAAGAGTTTAGCAAATGGATTGAGACTTACCCCATTATTTAGCGTTGAGAGACAACAACAAAAAATTATATAAAGTTTTAGCTTTGCCATTTAACTGAAAGTTTGCATTCTATTCACTAATAGGTCCGGGACGCCCGGCAGTCACATCAGAGGGGCCCGGATGCGATGCACAGCCTGGCTGCTCATTATGGACCATCCACTTGAATAAGATTGAGGCGGAGCTGCAGAGCAAAGAAGTGCTGGATGAGGCAGGACCACCAAAAGAAAGAAAAGAAAGAGGGGCTATCCAGGAGCCCCAGTTTGTTGGTCCACCTGTGATTAAGTCCCAGCCCATTGAGCCCCTTCCCCTTGCTTCCCTTGAGTCTGACCCCCTTTTCCTTGACCCCTCTGTGTCTGGAGTGACAAGATACAATTTACGCTCCGATGGAGAAGAAGTGCACCAAAGGGACAGTCAGATTAGTAGGGGTAGATTGCATTGTTGAAGAAGTAGGGTGAGTGTACCTTGCCCGTGGTACCAATGATAGCGTAGGGAAAGGGAGATTGGTGTCTTATTCGGACATTCACCGAACAGGGCAAAAAGAACAGTGTTTCTGAAGAGAAAATGCTTTGCCTTGCAACGTGGGATATGAATCTGAGCTCGACAACAGCTCCACCGCCGGTGCTCAACAGCGCCTACATTGTCCCGTTTTCTTGTTTTACACCCATTGGCCCTATTGCATGTCCTTTCCTCTGATAAAACAAAAATATAACAGAGAAATGTGTACCCATTTGGTTGTCCATTAGGGAGGAAGAGCAGCTCTCTGCAGCCCTGCGTGCCGGAAAAAATGAGCCTGTTTGGTCAGGGTGGTCTGTTAAGATACTCTGCATTTTTGCTATTGGTGTGACGCCTGTTCCCTCTGAACACATGTTTGATATTTTGGCTCCTCACAGAGGGGAGCACAGGAAGACATACACTGCCAATTTGATTGTTTCAATTGGTGCACATTCAATTCCTTTTCCCGTGTTCCATATATGGCATTTATTGATCTCCGTACTGCAAATGAATGTGTACATTGGGCAAATGTCTATAATGATGGTTAATATGGTAGTTCGTTTTGTATCCAGGGGGCGAGGGAGACTAAGGTGGGTAAGAGCACATGTGACTTCACTTATAGCTTGTTTGACAACAAGACTGCCTTGGATATTACTTGATAATGTTTACTTTCACACTTATGTTTTGCCTATGAGGGAATGGCCTGACAGATGTTGCCTCTCTTTTCTTTTTCCCTAATACTTGTTGCTTTGTCTATGCCTCATACATTCTATCAGCTACAAAGTGAAAGTATGTTTCTGCCCTGAGCCAAAAGGGTTGCTGACACGAAGAATATGTCCCTGTATACACTGTCTCCCAGCCTGTTGTGCCTGCTGTGTATTAATGCTGACACCATGCGTGTTTAGCCTCATAGAATATTTAGTTCTGGCGGATAGTTCATAAGTTAGCAACAGTATCCTGTGATTGAACAGTTTTTTCTACCTTTGAATTGTGAAGACCCTTACCTGATAGCGCTAATAAAGGCGTTAGCTAATAAATGCTAAAAGGAGGGTCTGTTGGAATTGAAATGTGTTACGGTCACATCACCCATGCTTTACATTGTATTATGTTAGCATTTATGTAGCTATTCCATAATAATCTTTATTGTCAATCCCTGCAAATACTCTGTGAGTTAAGGTTAGCATCTGTGCCACCATTTTCTCTCATGCAGCCACCATTTCGCTTTATGATTGAAACTAAGCTTTTGTCTCATGTTGCTTGTCTCAGCAGAAAGCTGCTGGGATGCATTTGTATCTCCAAGGTTAAGCCTCACTGGAAGCATGAGAAAGTCGCTTGTTAACGCATACCTTTCCCTGTGATAGAGGTTGCTCCCACTATTCCAGCTGCAAGTATAGACTGTATGACCTTGCCAGAGAGATAGTGTGTGCTCGATCTCAGACTCTTAGCCCATTTTTGTGTGCCCCTTTCTTCAAGCTGTCTCCCTGTGGAAAGTTACAGAGTGGGCATGTCACTGCCCAGTTGTAGAAATGTATAACTGTTACCTTTATGCTGGGGAAGGTCAGTCCCTTCGGTAGCATCTAAGGAGGCTAGTCAGACCGGACTCCGCTGCAGCGCATTTTACAATAAAATAACTTGGTTTGTATTCTCTACTGCGTCACTGACTCTTAATTTCTTGGAAGGCTGAGAGGAGGTCGCGAGTGACCCGGGTGGCCCTAATCAGGTCACTTCCTTCAAGCACCCCATTAGTTTTGAAAATTTCGCGAAGATTCGTCAAACGGTGCCAAAGATATTGTCAAATCAAAAAACGCTTTTCCTATGGAAACTATGTCCTAACTATAACTACCTTGCATTGGAGCATTTAAATGATGAGGGCGGTGTCCTATGCGCCTTCAATTGCCAAAGCCTCTGAAGAGAAGGTTGGGACACTTCAAAACGCGTCAGGTATCCATGGCAAATTGGACTGCTTAAAGTTATCGTTGTGGCGGCGGATTGTATACCATAAAGGCTCTTCATGAGCATGTTGCAGTTCGAGTGCTCCTTGTACGTTGGGTACTTTGGAGCTTGGATAAATACGCTGCATACCCTGCCGCGAAGGAGCACCACCCCAGGATGTGGGGGCCACGCAGTCTGTTATCGAGCAGGCCGACTTCGTGGGGCAGCAACGGATTTAGCATATCCACCGGCACACCGAGGCCCATCTGGGGGCTATGAATGTTACAGCAGCAACATTGCGCGCTCCATCTGGAGACAAAGGACACTACAAGGCCCATAATGCTCTGTGTGACAGACTGGGCTCGTCCTGGGTGAAGCGCGTGGACGTTAGCGATTGGTGGACCGCTACACCCCTCTCTTTCCCTCTTCTCCCCCCCGACAGGACGAGTGGACTTCCGATCCCAGAAACCCCTGCACCCGCAAGGGCTCCCAGGAGGAAGACGTCTCTGATTGGGGATTCCGGATTGACGGGACTCCGCCCGGTGACGTCACCAACTGTGACGCCTTAAGGAAAGGGGATTCCCTGAAGGGGGTGTGTCGCTACACCGGCGAGAGAGACGAGGCGAGGAAAGAGAGGACAGCGTACTACGGAGCAGTCGTAGAGGCGAGAGAGGAGGGAGATCGGGTGACCGTGTCACCAGGAGCACCAGCGGAGCCAGGAGGCCAACGTCCCTGTGTTTCACCCAGCCACGCTCCAGGAGGAGCGTGGCTCGTCCAGGTACGCAAGCGCTTCACGGGCTGGCTTGGGAGGGGGGAGAGTGCACCCCCATAACCTTTGGCATCCCATCCACTTCCTAGCACTATCCTTCACCATAACGTCCGACCCCCCCACCACATAATCACATCCTGTCCTGAAATAGGAGTGTGTCACTTGTGTTGTGGAGTCCCCTCACCTTCCCTTCCCTTTTGGGCATAACAAAAAAGGTAACGACGCCTCACCTCTACCTTTCTTTCTCTGTGTTCCCCGTCGGATGGAGAGGGAGTCCCTGGAAACCCGACGCCAGAACCGGAGGGAGCAGATCCGGAAAGAGACGGCGAGGGACCGGACGACCGCCCAACAAGCCTTCACCACCCCGTATACACCAGAAAGACTGGCGATAAGGAGAAGACGTGTATTACCCGCAATAAAGCCCTCTTTACCCCAGCCTAGTGTCCGTACTAATCCTTTGCCCACGCAACAACTGGTGTCAGAAGTAGGATCCCCTGTGGACGCCATCAGTAACCCCATGATGGACGCCCTCATACAGCACCTGGTAAAAGGGCAAGAAAGACTGGAATGGGCCGTAGAACGGCAAATTACATCGGCACAGGCGGACAGGGATGTCTTTAAAGATTCCTTCGCCGCCCAGATGGATGGACTGCAACAAGTGTTAGGATCAACAACACTACCCGCCCCTAGGGAAGTCCATAGCATGCCCCACGGACCCTCCGGCGTAGCTTTGCAAAAATACGTCCCCGGCGACGATCCTAACGCATTCTTGCTAAATTTCGAACGCGCTGCGAAAGCCTGCGCTTGGCCGGAAGATAGATGGCCCTTCTTCCTAGCACCCCTGTTGATGGGAGAGGCCCAGTCGGCATACCAGGTGGCCAACGCCACTGGTGACACCCCCTATCAGAACATCAAGGACGTGATCTTAGACCACCTCGGTCTAGACGCGGAAGCGATCCGTGTGCGTTTCCGGAAAGAACGAGGATAGCCCGGAGAAAACCCCAAAACCCTATATTTCCGCCTGAAGATGGCAGCGGACAAATGGTTAAAACCGCAGACCAGTACAAAGGAAGAGATCATGCACAGAGTGTATCTTGAACAGTTCTTGGAGGCATTGCCATATGGCACTCAGAGGTGGCTGAAGCAGCATCCCCACCTCACCCCGGAAGAAGCGGTGGAAATGGCCACGACCTTCTCAAGGGCCCAACCGCGTATGTCGACCTGGGAGGGTGACAGGCCAAGCAAGACCGTCCCTGCGAAAGGCGAGAGGAGGCTACGCCCACTGATGGACGTTCTCCGACCCAAAGCCCCCAAAGCCGAGATACCCTCGTTCCGCGGACCCCAGTGCTTTGACTGTGGTGACTGGGGTCACCTAGCACGGATGTGCCCCAAGAGGAGAACACCGGAGGAACCCATGGAAGTGGGTTATGTACCCAGATCAATACTCTATACCGCTGAAATGGGTCCAGCATTCCATGTAAGTGTACACGTGAATGGAAGGAGGGTAAAAGCTTTGTTAGACTCAGGGTGCAAACAATCCGTAGTACACAGGTCACTTGTTGAACGATCCCAGTATGTCCAGGGCGCTATAGTCCACATTAAATGTGTTCACGGTGACACAAAACCTTATCCTTTAGCTTTTATTTCCATCACTCCTCCCCAGGGACCGCCATGCACAGTACGGGTTGGGGTACTGGAGGGACTCCCTGAGGAACTTATACTGGGAACCGACAATCCTGACTTCCTACAGCTTTTTACCCATACCATCGGTATGGGAGCCGGTAGATCCAAAAGCCCCAGACACCACTCCCAGTCATTCCCCGCCTTGGCCACCCCCGAGCCATGGCTTCTAGACAAAAGCTTCAGGTTTGCACAGACCAATGACCCCTCCCTACTCAACGCATGGGAAGCAGCTCATACGACCCAAGATGCCCCTTCGCCTGTTTATCCCCGCTTCCTCATAAAAAACGATATGCTTTACAGAAAAGGCGGTCCTGAGGATCCGGAACAACTATTGGTACCAACGTCCTTTAGGGAGCAGATACTATTCTTCTCCCACTCCCATCTCACAGCGGGCCATACCGGAGCGGAGAAGACGACCCAGAACGTGCTCCGGCATTTCTATTGGCCGGGAATATACAAGGATATCAAGATACACTGTCAGACCTGTGAGGAGTGCCAGAGGAAAAACATGCAGGGCCCTCCGGCGGTTCCTTTACAACCCCTGCCGATCGTTGGGAACCCATTCGAACGGGTTGGGATGGATTTGATCGGGCCTCTACCCCAGACACGAAAAGGAAATCAATATGCCTTGGTGGTTGTAGATTATGCCACCAGGTTCCCTGAGGCGTTCCCCCTCAAAGCCCCTACCTCAGCAGCGATAGCAGACAGGCTAGTTGAGCTTTTTTCGAGAGTCGGGTTCCCGAAAGAGATCCTGACGGATCAGGGGACCCCCTTCGTCTCGCGCCTGATGAAGGAAGTTTGCGGTGTGTTGGACCTCCATCATATACGGATCTCGGTATACCACCCACAAACCGATGGCCTCGTGGAGAGGTACAACCGAACCATCAAGACCACCCTGAAGAAGATGCTAGCCGTCGAGGGTCGGGAATGGGACCGCCTCCTACCCCTGGCGCTTTATGTGATCCGGGCCCAGGTCCAAAGCAGTTTAGGTTGTTCGTCCTTTGAACTCCTGTATGGAAGGCAACCCCGGTCATTCCTGGAGATGACAAAGGAAGCGTGGGAGCAAGAACTCGAAGAAGAGACAAGGGAGACGCTAGAATACACCCAGCAACTGAAGTCCAAGATCTGGAAGCTGAGAGACCTGGCATACGCCCATCTGGAGAGCAGCCAAAAGCGACAAAAGGAGAACTACGACCGTGGGAAGAGATGGCGAAGACTGTCCATAGGAGACTGGGCCCTGGTTCTTCTTCCCTCCTCAACCCGGAAATTTCAGTCAGGGTGGCAGGGACCTCACAAAGTAGTGGGGGTCATAGGACAAACAACCTACCGACTACAAGTCACACCTCGCAGGCAACAAACCTTCCATATAAACCTCCTAAAAAAATGGTTGGGACCCCCTCCAACAGACGCCCATCTGACCATACCCTCGCCGGAAGATGACGAGAACACCTTAGACAGACTCGTGGTGAACGAGGACATCTCAGCCGAACAAAGAACGGCGCTTATGGAGACCCTAAGCCCTTTTTCGCCAATATTTTCGGACCTCCCGGGTAAAACTACCCTAGCTGAACACCGCATACACACTCCTTCTGGAAAGATCATAAAGCAGAAGCCGTACCGAATACCGGCGGCAAAACGAGCAGCCGTCAAAAGGGAAGTCCAGACCATGCTACAGCTCGGTGTCATACGACCCTCTACCAGCGAATGGTCCTCGCCAATAGTCATGGTGCCTAAACCAGACGGATCAACGAGGTTCTGTATGGACTTCAGAGCCCTGAATGCTATCTCGGCGTTCGATGCTTATCCCATCCCACGAATCGATGAGTTAATCGAGAAACTAGGGGAAGCACGATATATAACAACGCTCGATTTAACCAAGGGCTACTGGCAGGTGCCCCTCCGAGAAGAGGACCGAAAAAAGACAGCGTTTTCTACGGCGGAAGGCCTTTACAAGTTTACCGTCCTCCCTTTTGGCTTACACGGGGCGCCGGCCACATTCCAAAGGCTCATGAACACAGTGCTCCACAACCATTCCTCCTATTGTTCGGCCTATCTGGACGATATAGTAGTGTTCAGCAAGACATGGGAAGAACACCTCGTCCACTTGCGGATCGTGTTGAGTGCCTTAGAACAGGCGGGGCTCCACGTGAACTCAAAAAAATCCCGAGCAGCATATCGGAAAGTAAAATACCTGGGGTATGTACTGGGACGGGGTCTGATAAGTCCCCAGACCAAAAAAGTGAGAGCGATAGCTGAAACCCCCTTTCCCCAAAACAAAAGAGACCTCCGCGCCTTCTTGGGTTTGGTTGGATATTATAGGCGGTTCATTCCCCAGTTTTCTGAAATCGCCACTCCCCTCACAGACGTCCTGCGTAAAAACAGCAGCCTGCACCTGCTTCAACATCCCAGCAAGGATATGCAGGAGGCATTCCAAACCCTTAAGGGAATCATCACCACCAGCCCCGTTTTAGCCTCCCCGAACTTTAGCAAAGCCTTCATACTGCATACCGACGCCTCAAACCATGGATTGGGCGCCATCTTGTCCCAGGTATCGGAGGAAGGGATAGAACACCCAATACTGTACATCAGCCGCAAACTCTTTCCCAGTGAGACCAAGTATCCAACCATAGAGAGGGAATGTTTAGAGGTCAAATGGGCGGTTGACAAGTTGCGATATTACTTGGAAGGGAGTCCATTCACGTTGTACACGGACCATGCGCCCTTGCAGTGGATGTGTAGGAACAAGTCGCAGAACCCTAGGGTCCTGCGCTGGTTCTTGACGCTTCAGCCCTTTTCCTTTGAAGTCCGTCACCGTAAAGGAAAAGACAATGGGAGTGCGGATTACTTGTCCAGGGTGTTTCCTCTCCCCGATCGGGAGAATCCAGGGGAGGAGGTGTGTGACAGACTGTGCTCGTCCTGGGTGAAGCGCGTGGACGTTAGCGATTGGTGGACCACTACACCCCTCTCTTTCCCTCTTCTCCCCCCCGACAGGACGAGTGGACTTCCGATCCCAGAAACCCCTGCACCCGCAAGGGCTCCCAGGAGGAAGACTTCTCTGATTGGGGATTCCGGATTGACGGGACTCCGCCCGGTGACGTCACCAACTGCGATGCCTTAAGGAAAGGGGATTCCCTGAAGGGGGTGTGTCGCTACACCGGCGAGAGAGACGAGGTGAGGAAAGAGAGGACAGCGTACTACGGAGCAGTAGTAGAGGCGAGAGAGGAGGGAGATCGGGTGACCGTGTCACCAGGAGCACCAGCGGAGCCAGGAGGCCAACGTCCCTGTGTTTCGCCCAGCCATGCTCCAGGAGGAGCGTGGCTCGTCCAGGTACGCAAGCGCTTCACGGGCTGGCTTGGGAGGGGGGAGAGTGCACCCCCATAACCTTTGGCATCCCATCCACTTCCTAGCACTATCCTTCACCATAACGTCCGACCCCCCACCACATAATCACATCCTGTCCCGAAATAGGAGTGTGTCACGTGTGTTGTGGAGTCCCCTCACCTTCCCTTTTGGGCATAACAAAAAAGGTAACGACGCCTCACCTCTACCTTTCTTTCTCTGTGTTCCCCGTCGGATGGAGAGGGAGTCCCTGGGAACCCGACGCCAGAACCGGAGGGAGGAGATCCGGAAAGTGACGGCGAGGGACCGGACGACCGCCCAACAAGCCTTCACCACCCCGTATACACCAGAAAGACTGGCGATAAGGAGAAGACGTGTATTACCCGCAATAAAGCCCTCTTTACCCCAGCCTAGTGTCCGTACTAATCCTTTGCCCACGCAACACTCTGCTAGTCGCGGCAGAGCGTCCCATCCAGGGCATGCATTGGAGCATTTAAATGATGAGGGCGGTGTCCTATGTGCCTTCAATTGCCATAGCCTCTGAAGAGAAGTGGGGACACTTCGAAGCGGGTCAGGCATCCATGGTAAATTGGACTGCTTAAAGTTATCGTTGTGCCGGCGGATTGTATACTGTTAGACCTGGCACTCTTGGCATGGGTCTCCCTTCCATTTTTTGCTGTTGCCTCATGTGTTTGTGCTGGTTATAGATGCTTTGGGCACTGTGCCACTGCTATTCAGTGCCACAGTGCAAGTGCTCCCTATGGTAAATTGATGTATGGATTAGTGACTCCATGATTGGTTGGTTTGGTTTACTTGTCAGACCCTAGTACAGTGCACTGAGTGTGCCCAGGGCTTGTAAACCAAATGCTGCTGGTGGGCTTGCAGCACTGGTTGTGCCACCCACAGAAGCAGCCTGTAAAAGTGTGTCTCAGGTCTGCCATTGCAGAGCCTGTGTGCAGTCTGATACTGCCATGTTGACTGGGCAAGTACACCCACTTGCCAGTCCCTAAACCTTCCCTTTTCTGCATATTAGTCATCCCTATGGTAGGCCCAAGGGCAGGGTGCATTGTAAGTATAAGGTAGGACATGCCCTGGTGTGTGTGGCATGTCCTAATAGTGAATTACAGCCATTTTCGTTTTTCACTATTGCAAGGCTACCTGTTCCCCATAGGCCAGAATGGGCAGTTTGATTATTACATCTTATAATCCTAACTGACCAAGGGAACATGTTAGAAAAACGAATTTAGTATGCCTGAACTCAGAATGATAAAATACATCTTTTAGTGAAGTTGGTTTTAACATTCTGTGTTTGAAAATACCACTTTTAGAAAGTAGGTATTTTCTTGCCTAACTATCCAAGCCTGCCTCTGCTAGGTTGTGTATTCCTTGGCTGGAGTTTGAGTGACAGGGGCTGGGGAATTCCAGGAGACAGGGTGAGTCAGCACACGGCTGAATAGAGAGATCTGCATGTAGATGGGTGGGAGGAGTTGCACCTGGGACCTGAATAGGGCTGTGCCTTCCCTCCACAATGCTGGCTCCACCTCCTGTGGTGCGTCTGATGTCCCTGGCCTACACTGTGAAAGGAAAGAAGGAGTCTTGTCAACAAAGTGCTCCAGGACTGACCAGAACTGGTTTGGACTAGGCAAAGGCCTCTCTGCCTTCAGAGAACAAAGGGAAAATGAGTATAAAAGAGGGACCCAAACCCCAGACTTTTAGATCACTTTGGGAAACAAGAAGAACCTTTGCTGAGGAGAGGAACCAGAGAAACTGAGGAGGAGACTATCCCTAAGCTGAGTGCTGTTTGGGGGATTGGCCTGCAGTGGTTGCCTGACTGCCAAAGAAAGGAGAAAGGAACTTTGTGTGTACTTTCATCAACTTGTAAAAGATCTCCAAGGGCTTGAGAGAGAGCTTGCCTCCTGCTGAAGTCTCAGGGACAACAGACTTCACCCACCAGCTCCCCAAGAGTTATTTTGAAGTGCCTGCTGTTGTGTAGAGCCTTCTGAGGGACTGCGTGTCGCAAGGAGCTGGAAGCGCGACTCAAGACGAAGAAGCGTGACGCCGCCGCAGCCGTTGTTGTCGCATTCCCGGAGAAGAGTGTCGCCGTCGCAGCAGACGCCGTCACATCACCGGAGAAGCGTGCTGCCGCTGTCGCCCTCGCATCACCCAAAGCGCCTCGAATCACCGGAGAAGAGTGTCGCCGTCGCAGCAGATGCCATCGCATCACCAGAGAAGAGTATCGCTGCTGTAGCCGCTGTCATCGCATCGCTGAGAAAGCGTGCCGCCGCTGCCGCTGTCGCATCACATCACCGAGGCGCCCTGCAACCCTGGAGAAGAGTGTCGCCATTGCAGCAGACGCCGTCGCATCACCAGAGAAGCGTCGCAGGGCCTGTCGCAGCTCAGAAGAATCGTTGAGTCGCCACATGGCCGTCGGGCGTGCATGCATCGTTGTCGCATCAAGAAGAAGACGCCATTTTGTTTCATTGCACCGGATCTTCATCGCATCACGGCGTTGCTGGTCGCATCGCCACGGAAGCGCAGTAAGAAACCGACGCATCAGCTCCCCACGCCGAGAAGAACCGACGCATCCCCTACGCATCAGTAGGGACCCGACGCATCACCGTTCTTGCGTGTAAGGAACCGACGCATCACCTTCCTGCAACACTTTCGTTGTATAGCGTTACGCATCCAAAGGTACATTGAACTCAAAGTGTCGCATTTACCATCTAAAGAGAACTAAGCTAATTCTACCATTTTTAAGTACAGTATTGTGGATTTTTGTTGTTTGTGGTCTTGTGTTAAATCTATATAAAAGATACTTATTTTTAATATACAACTGGTGTGGTGTCCATCTGTAGTGTTGTCACTTGATTACTGTATGTGTTCACAAATGCTTTACACACTGCCTCTGAGATAAGCCTGTCTGCTCGTGCCAAGCTACCAAGGGGGTGAGCAGGGGTTATTTTAGGAGTGTACCCCCTTACCCTGACTAGACACAAGGGTCCCTATTTGGTCAAAGGTACCTACCTCTGCCAACTAGAGACCCCCAAATCTAACATATACCATAAAGGCTCTTCATGAGCATTTTGCAGTTCGAGTGCTCCTTGTACGTTGGGTACTTTGGAGCTTGGATAAATATGCGGCATACCCTGCTGCGAAGGAGCACCACCCCAGGATGTGGGGGCCAGGCGGTATGTTATCGAGCAGGCCGACTTTGTGGGGCAGTAACGGATTTAGCATATCCACCGGCACACCGAGGCCTATCTGAGGGCTATGAATGTTACAACAGCAACATTGCGCGCTCCATCTGGAGACAAAGGACACTACAAGGCCCATAATGCTCTGCTAGGCGTGGCAGAGCGTCCCATCCAGGGCATGCATTGGAGCATTTAAATGATGAGGGCGGTGTCCTATGCGCCTTCAATTGCCAAAGCTTCTGAAGAGAAGTGGGGACACTTCAAAACGCGTCAGGCATCCATGGCAAATTGGACTGCTTAAAGTTATCGTTGTGGTGGCGGATTGTATACCATAAAGGCTCTTCATGAGCATGTTGCAGTTCGAGTGCTCCTTGTACGTTGGGTACTTTGGAGCTTGGATAAATACGCGGCATACCCTGCCACGAAGGAGCACCACCCCAGGATGTGGGGGCCACGCGGTCTGTTATAGAGCAGGCCGACTTCGTGGGGCAGCAACGGATTTAGCATATCCACCGGCACACCGAGGCCCATCTGGGGGCTATGAATGTTACAGCAGCAACATTGCGCGCTCCATCTGGAGACAAAGGACACTGCAAGGCCCATAATGTTCTGCTAGTCGCAGCAGAGCGTCCCATCCAGGGCATGCATTAGAGCATTTAAATGATGAGGGCGGTGTCCTATGCGCCTTCAATTGCCAAAGCCTCTGAAGAGAAGTGGGGACACTTCGAAACGCGTCAGGCATCCATGGCAAATTGGACTGCTTAAAGTTATCATTGTGCCAGCGGATTGTATACCATAAAGGTTCTTCATGAGCATGTTGCAGTTCGAGAGCTCCTTGTACGTTGGGTACTTTGGACCTTGGATATATATATATATACACATATATATGCACGTGTGTGCATATATATGTATATTCATGTATATAAGGTAGGTTCAGATTTTACACACACAAAACCATAGAAATTCAGCAGTTATAGTTTTCTCAAGTAACTATAACTTGTGCCCTTAGGTAACTATAGCCCCACCATAAATGGTTTTCTCATCAATAATTTCAATGCATATGTTGCAGTGATATTATCAATTAAGTCATAGAAGATGTCATGAGTGAAGTAATATGTGGGGCAATTAGCAGTGCATGGCAGGGGTGCGAGTTATAGTTACCTTAGGGCACAAGTTATAGTTCCTTGAGATAACTATAACAGCTGATTTTCTATGGTTGTATGTATGTAAAATCCATACATAACTATGACATCCCTGTAACCTTTGTTTTTTTAGAGAATTTCTAAGGTAGTTTTAAATTCTATTTCCTAACTATAACGTCCCTGCAACCTGTACACCAGGTTTGGCAGAAAGTTAGATCTTGGACCAGAAAGAGCTCTTTTTGTACTTTGGTGTGAATCCGTTCAGTAGTTTTGGAGTTATTAAAGAAAAAAGATGTATTTATATCTAGGAACGTGGAGGTTCTCATGCTGAGATCTGATTGGCTGCCACCTCTTCAACCAGGAAGTGGTGGCAGCCATCTTGGGACTCGGGACATGATTCCCAAAAAAAACATAAAATAAAACAAAAGAGGCAGAGTAGGAATTTCCTGACCCTTTAGGCCGGGTGGTAGGGTCCCACAGGGACCTCGCCTGTGCCCAAAAAATGTTTTAAACGTGCTGCGAATTCGCAGAGGATCTGTGGATCCATGGCAGAATGTAAAAAAAGCAAGCGTGGTCTCCTGTGCTTGTTTTTTTAGTGCCCTCCAGATGGGCCAAGTCCCTGGGGGATTGATAAATAAATTTGGGAGTGGCACGCATGGCCACCCTCCTCAGACCAATTTAGGCCTCGGGGACCCCATCCCCCTGGGCCCGGCCAATTATAATAAGAGGGAGGGTGACTCCCCTCCTGGTCCAATTTTGGCCCCGGGGAGACCCTTTCCCCTGGAGCCCAGCCGATATTGAGAAAGGGATGGGGATCCCCTCCCTGGGCCGATTTTGGCACAGGGATCCTAAGCCCCGGGCTCGGCTTTGCTATAAAGTAGAAGGAGCATGCAGCACCCCTCCTAGGGCGATTGTGGCACCAGGGACCCTATTACCCTGGGCTTGTCCAAAGTTAAAAAGGGGGAGTCATGCAGCCCCCCTCCCCTGGCCGATTTCAGCCCCGGGGACTCCATCCCTTGTAGCCTGGCCATAATAATAATGGGGAGTGGGGCCATGTAACCCCATCCCCTAAAACAATGCACCAAGCCCCTGAGGATGGGATCACCGGAGCCAAAATTGACCCAGGGAGGGGGACGCACACCCCCCTGCCCCACAAAATGTGACAGTCCCCAGGAGATGACCCCTTCCCTATTAAATATAGTGCCGTCCCTCAGGGGATGGGGCCTCTGGGGACAAAATTGGCCTGTGGAGGGGGGCGCATGCTTCCCTTCTCCTGAAATATGTTGTTGGGGCCCCAGGCAATTGGACCCTCAGGGCCAAAAGGGTCCCAGGGAGGGGGGCCCTATTTCCCCTACCCCTAAAAAATGCAATGGCCCCAGGGGATGGGGTCCCCAGGGCCAAAAGCAGTCAGCCTGCATGGCATTGAGGTGCTTGTGGTTGCTCAGGGGGTTTTTGAGGTGTTGATTGATTAGTCAGGTATGTTAAGAGGGAGATGGGTCTGTATTTGGAAAGCGTGCCTAGGTCAGCGGATGGAATCTTGAGCAGTAGCACAACGGTGGTATTTTTTCCAGTGTCCATATTGATTGAGGCTTTGTTGATTCACAGGAGTCCTTTGGTGAAAGCGTGGTGGGGGCCAGGGTCAGATGGGGCCCCCAAGTGGTTGGTCTTCATGGTAGCAATGATTTTCGATGGAGGAGATGGAGGTCCTTGTGATCATGGTTACGTTATTTGATCCTTGATGGGAAGTTCAGTTGCGACAGTAACAGGGCCCGGTTGAGGGTTGAAGTTGCTCTATATGGAGATTCTTTTTTTACAGAATAAGTCTGAGAGCTTGGTGCAAATGTCTTGAGAGGGGGTGGTGTTGCTGGAAGTGTCAGGAGGTGCAGCAAAATCTTTGAAGATGGCAAAGATTTCCTTGCTGCTGTTACTGTCAGTGTCAAAGAGATCTGCAAGAACTGTGCACTTGGTGTTCGGTATCTGCTGGTGGGATCATCTTAGTGCTGATATGAATATAAGTGGTGTCTTAAATTGTTCTCCATTTGAGCTCCAGTTGCTTGCATTGGCATTTCATCAGCCTGAGTTCCTCTGTGTACCAACGGGCCTGTGACTGGTTAATTGCCACTGGATTGGGCTTAAACACGGTGTCAGGGTATCGGCACATGCAGTGATAAAGCTGTTGAGGTTTTTCATGGCATTTAACAAGTTGCTGATATGCCCAGACCACTATTTGGTGAGTGTGGTAGCCCAATCTTCTTCTGTGATACTTTTCCCACTTCAATGGGTGGTTTTAGTGGTGATAGGTCTGTGGTGGTGCACGGTGCGTATGCTGAAACTGGCCAGGGCATGGCCTGTCCAAGTCATAGTTGCTGGCTGGTCAACTGTGATGTTGTTGACTAAGGAGAAAATCTGGTTCAATAGGTGTCCAGCGCTGTGAGTGGGTTCGGGAACATGCTGGGTGAAGCCAAGGTTTCTGAGGTGTTCTAGAAGGGCCATAGAGTTTGGGTCGGTGCGGTCTTCTAAGTGAAAGTTAAGGTCTCTGAAAAGGATGATGGAGCTGGTGTTGATGATGAGGGTGAGACGAAGTCCGTGATGTCACTAGCAAAATTGGTGCAGGGTCCTGGTGGTCTGTTTACGAGAGATCCACCCAGAAAAAAATTGGTTGTGATGCATATCTTGAACATGAGGTTTTCCATGAAGCTGGTGGGGGTGTCAGTGTAGGTGATGCAACTGATAGTATCTTTGATTATGATGGTGATTCCACCTCCTTGCTGTGCTGACGGTCTTGCCAGGCAATAGGAAGCTGGTGAAGATGGCTGTAGCAATGTCCAGTCTAAAGTTAGTTTTAGAGTGAGGAGAACCAGGTCCGGAGCGTGGTCATTCAGTAGTTTGCATACCTCTGTGGTATGTCTGGTGAGCAAGCGAGCGGGTGTTGAGGAGCATGCATGTGAGTGTGGCGTTTTTGGTCAGGTGGCGTTTGGTCTGTGTGAGCATGAGCAGATCCCCAAGCACAAGACTGTGAGGCAGGACCTCGCACTGTGCTGGGCACGCTCGTGCCTCCCTCCCCCAAATGGTATTGTCACCACAGGATGTACCAACAGGCAGGGGAGAGGCGGTGTCCAGTGCAGGTCTCTCAGGTGGCCGATGATGTAGCTGCTGCCTGGGATATTCAGGATGAGCCTGGTGGTGGCATTCTGGATGTTCTGCAGTTTCTTTTGGAGTTTCTGGGTAGTGCAGGCATAGAGTGTGTTACCGTAGTCGAGCCTGCTGCTGATTAGCACATGGGTGACCATTTTCCTGGACTAGTTGGGGATCCACTTGAAGATCTTACAAAGCAGGTGGAGCGTGTAGAAGCAGGAGGACAAGACGGCATTGATTTGGCGGTTAATTGAGAGCGAGGAGTCCAGGATGATGCCAAGGTTTTGTGCGTGGCCCATGGGTGTGGGAGGGTTCCAAATGCTGCGTGTGACCAGGAGTCATCCCAGACAAAGGGAGTGGAGCCCAGGATGAGGACTTCAGTCTTGTCTGAGTTAAGCTTGAGGCAGCTGTCTTTCATCCAGTTAGCGACTGCCTTCATCCTGTTTTGGCAGCTGTGGGTTGCTCTGTGAGGGAAAGAATCAGCTGTGTGTCATTGGCGTAGGAGATGATGTTGAGTCCGTGGATTCTGACGATGGCTGCAAGCAGGGCCATGTAGATGTTGAAGAGGGTGGGTCTCAGGGAGGATCCCTGAGGCACTCCACAGATGATCTCTGTGGGTTCCGAGTTGAACGGTGGAAGTCTGACTCTCTGTGTCGGCCGGTGAGGAAGGAGTGGATCTATTCTAGGGCTTTGTCACAGATGCCAGCGTCATGAGTCTTTCATAGAGGGTGTGGTGGGAGATGGTGTTGAAGGCAGCTGAGAGGTCCAGGAGGATGAAGGCAGCAGTTTTGCCTCAGTCGAGGAGGGTGCAGATATCGTCTGTAGAAGCGAGGAGAGCGGTCTCGGAGTTGTGGTTGCTTCTGAAACCTGATTGGGAGAGGTCCAGGATGTGGTTCGTTTAGATGAACTCAGAGGGTTGGGCATTGATGGCTTTCTCAATGACTTTGGCATCTCTAACACAAATCATCAAGTCCACACAAAGCAGCAATAAGGGAAGTTGGAGTCCCCAAAATTATCATATAGAAGGAAATGGCAACACCTCCTGCATGCATGTGTGCAGTGCAATAAAAGAATTCTCCTGGTCAAATGTGATCCTCAAGGAGGGCTTTACTAGCTCTAATAGTGTGGGCCGCAGGCATTGCACCCCGGACTCCAATACCCCACGAGGGGGATCATGGGCGCTACCCCTAGGAGCCCAAAAAGGGACAGAAGATGCCAAAGACAAAGGACAGCGAAGCATTCTCCTACTAAAAACACCCAGAATGGGAGGAAATACTGGCAACTTACTCACAGCACTCTGAGCAACCCCCTCAGACTTCCCGGCAACCCAGCCCTCAACCCTGCCAGGCAGGCAGCAAAGCAGAGGCAGGAGGGGATCAACAACAAGAAAGCATGAACAATGCCTAGGCAACCATCCTAAACAAGGTAGAGCTATTCGCAGAGGCACTTCAGTACCAATAGAGTAAGATGGATATGCAACTTTCACTTCTCAATACTTTGGTCCTGGGATCTACAACAAGCTTTGGGGAACTAAATTCACTGATCAAATGGGTCACCACATCCACATACGCTCAAATAAACTGCCCCAGTACCAACATCGTTGACAAGATGTTAATCATTCCCTCAATGCTGGACAAAGCTTTAAACTGGGTCTAAACAACACCCACTGGCACAGGGGCCCAACCTGTTGCTAGGAAACCCCCAGAACACCACTTAACCAACCAAAATGATCACACAAGCCCTCAGCTAACCGGCAGAAGCCACAATGAGATCGCCAACCCAGCTCAACTGCCAGCAGTGACCTCAGAGACCATAGAAGCCTCAAACAGCGAGACACCGAACACAGGCAGGGATGGCCCCAGCACAACTCCGGACGTTACATCGGATCTACTAGTAGACACAGCTACATCTCATCCCAGATCAAACTGGGCCAGGAGCAAACAAAAATGCCAAATACAGACGGGGACAAAGGAGAAAGGGACAGAACAAAAAACTTGTCAACCAAGAGAGAGTGTACTCCCTTTTAACTTCAACAGCAAGACCAAATGAAATGGATCATCAAGACCCCTGGAAGAAGAGGAGGAGGTCCAGTAGGAGGAAGAGCACCGCTTCCCAACATACGGACAACCTATGAACCCCTGTCCAACACCTGTATCAACCAAAGCAATTCGCTCAGGAGTCTCTCTGAAGACACTGCACTCGGCGTAAACTTACAAGAGATCACAATATTTCCACACAGACAACTTCGGGAAGAAGAACATCACCAGGGCACTGCTTACGACCACAGAGACAGCATTACAGTGCTGAACTTCATCCCGGAATACACTTCCAGCGGGCACCATGACATCTTAAACAGAGGCAATATCCTCTGATTACTATCAGAAATCCCAGTACTACGCAACCTTAGCTCAAACGATCTTGCAGCAATTCAGTTTGAACAGTCAGAAAAGTTACCAGACAGGGAAGCTACAAAGATTATATGGGCCACAACCAACTTAGCAAAGAAATCCTCACTGAGGGGCCTACCTTCAGAAGGTGGGGAATAAGGATCGCCCCACAACAGGAGTCAGGATACTCCCAACCCCTTCTTCCTTCTGGCTTCGAAAGAGGGCCAATCTGGGAACAGAAGAAGACCACATCTGCGCTTAAGGGCACGAGGGGTTCTTTGCCCAGAGATGTATTAACAATCAGCAACCATAGGAGAGCAGGTCACTGAGGGGCCTACCTTCAGAAGTTGGGGAATAAGGATCACCCCACAACATGAGTTAGGATACTCCCAACCCATTCTTCCTTCTGGCTTCGAAAGAGGGCCAATCTGGGAACAGAAGAAGACCACCTCTTTGCTTAAGGGCACAAGGGGTCCTTTGCCCAGAGATGTATTAACAATCAGCAACCATCGGAGAGCAGGTCATTTCGAAGTCGAGCAATCTATCGACATTGCAAGGGGCATCTTGGTAACAATCAATTGCTCCCCTGTGACAATGTGACCTTGCTTTGTCCAGGAGCCATAAGGCGAAACTAACACTGGGCAGCTTCGAATGTGCTCCTGGAACATAAACGGTCTCACTACAAAGCTAACCGACGCAGACCTACACAGCTACCTCAGGTCATTTGATGTCATCCTCTTGCAAGAAACCTGGCTTGCTGAACCAACCCATATTCAGGGTTACTAAAACTTCTCCACCCCACTGTGAAATGGGTGAAATATTGTCATCTCTCTGGTGGTCTAGCAACTTACATCTCAATATCAAGCATAGCTGCGGCAACAGCCCTGGAGATCAAAACCCTTGGCATGAGCGCCACAAAATGCACTATATCAACCAACAATACAGCAGTTGACATAATCTTTATTAACACTTACATCCATCCAAGGAGCAAGTCAATGGATTGCAGGAAACTAGTGCAGGAACTAACAAGGATCACAGAAGAGGACAACTCGATATACCTCATAATCTCTGGGGATTTTAATCTGCACTCACTAGATACCTCCACCAGTGACCTCGCTGTAGCCCAAACTACACTCTGGGAAATTCTCCCATAAGGAAGAAACATCTTTGGGTCCCAAACAAAAATCGGAAGCCATCTGCTTGATGACTTTAAGCACTTGTGCTTCAGGGCACTGAAAGCAGATTCACAGAAGACACTCTACCAGCAGCTACATTTCATTCTGACAGAACCAGCGCTACTCTGGTCTACATATTTGTGTTTCTCCCACTTTTTCCATCTGTTTACACATACCAGATCACAGACCGGACCAGCAGTGATCATCTCCCACAAGAGGTACTTTTCTCTTCAAAACTTTCCACTCCAAAACACATCGGGGAGATAACTGATATGTACACCATCAACTATAAACAAATAAAGACTAATCCGGATATTCTCATGGAATAACCAGTTGCTACAGCAGATATACTTCAGGAAATCAGGGCCGCAAACTACAACGCGGTATCAATGTAGGAATCTCTCATAGAAACACTCTAGGATAAGTACACCAAAGCGATCAGACTTAAATCATCTCACAAAACCACCACACAGCGAAAGAATACACCACAAGAACTCAGGCTTAGGCCGCATAAAATCAAAGTAAACAAGCTGCTGTGAACTCTAAGGAAAGACCGAGCAACCTGACCTTTCTGGCAACTCTAAGGCAGCACAATAAACAGATTAAAAAACTGAAATGGGCCATGAAAAGAGCACAGGGTGATGATCTTTGGGCCAAGCTGCACACAGACTTAAAATGCACTGAAAGTGTAAGAACCTGGACTTCAGTCAACCGCCTCCCCCATCTAAACCATGGAGGCATTAACTCTGGCATCTCCAAAACCAACTGGGCACTCTTTTAAAAAGATTAATTTAATCACCCAAAGCCAGACATCTTCCAGCAGGACCATCGAGAAACCAAAGCCTTGATACCAGCCAAAGAACCAAATGAGACGGACATAGACAATGTCATAAGGCAGATAGCCAAAGGGTAGAGAGAAGGCTCACCGGGCCCCAAAGAGATCTCTCCAGCAGTGTTCAAACACGACCCAACCCTATGGGCAGAAACTAGCACCCGTTTTTACTCAGTTCAGGAGCGCAGGCATCTTGTCAGCCTCATGGTAGGGACCGGTCATATCACCAATCTTCAAGGGTGGAGACAGATCATCTTCAGCCAATTACCACCTAATCGCCCTGATTAACAACGAGGCCAAGTATTTTGCTGGGACTTTACTCGAGGACCCAACAGTGTGGGCCTCTAGTAATACCATCATCCCATTCAATCAGACCAGATTTTCAAAAACATCAGGCACAACAACAAATATATTTGCAATCTTACTCCTAATGGACGCCTCTACAGGTTCCAAATCACTGCTATAATTTAGTTTCATGGACTTCAAAGCAGTCTTTGAAAATGTTGAAAAGGAAAGGTTGTGGGGTAAGCTAGCAAGTTAGAAAATTCCTCAAATCTGCTGAACATGTTAATCATGCTTCATAAGAATACTTGGGTCTGGGTCAAGCTAGGTGCTGGAACGCACCTCTCAAGGAAAAGTTCAACCACCCATGGCCTAAAGCAGAGATGCGCCCTGGCACCAACCCTCTTCAATCTCTTTCTGGCGGACCTGGCATAGCTACTGCAAATCTGTAATTCCCATGCCCCAAAACTAGGAGGCACGGCGATATCCAGCTTCCTCTATGCTGACAATGTGGGTTTTTTCAGTCGCACACAGGTGGGGCTGCAACGGCTGCTAGACATCACAAAGGCCTATTTCCTGGCAAACAGCCTACCCTCAACCTTGGGAAAACCAAGACCACGGTGCACAACAATAATAAAGCACAAACACATTCATGGTTCTTGGGAACACCCAGATTGAAGGCATGGATGAATACAAATATCTAGGGGTCATCATCGATAAAAAGACTGATTCGCAGCCCAGAAGGAGGCGATACAAAGGAAAGGGCTGGCGCTGGTGGTAACCCTTAAAAACCTGAATAAAAACTGTATGAACCTTTGCTGATACCCCTTCTCGAAGTAGCACAAGTAAAACTCAAACCGACAATCTTGAGCGAGCTGCTTAGAGGCAGGGATGCCAGAACCCTGGACAATGTAATGCGCAAGCTTACAGGAACATATTTTTACTTTCACGATTCACTTTGCTGGCACAGATCCGCCTGGAATTTGGTTTACTAAAACAGATGCTGGCCCAGCGAGGAACATACTTAATATGCTGGAACAAGATAAGAAAAACAGAACCTATTTACAGGAACCACTGGAAAGCACACAACTCACACAACTCTGGGACACCCCCATTAATCATCAGGTATTCAAACAGACAGTCTGGAAGGCCCTTAAAATCTCTTCCATCATTGAGGACAAGGATTCACTTGCAAAAAGAATGTATGGATGGATGACATTAAACAACTACAACCACCTTGTGCCACAACAATATTTTACCACAGGATATCCAGCTGTAGTCAAGGTGCAGTTCTTAAAATACCAACAGGGTCTGTTACCCGCTAAGGCCCACTTACCTCCCTGGCTACGAGAGTGACACACAGACACCTGTCGCCTATGCGGGGCAGGGAAAGAAGACCCAATCCACCTAGTCTGTTCCTGCAAAGTGATACAGGACAAAAGGAGGCCGTTTTTGAAAATGCCCTTTAATGAAAGAGGAATACACTGCGGAAGGCATGCCATGCTGGTCTGCTTTAATCCAGTAGACCCTCCGTTGAACTGCCGTCTTGTTACATTTCTGCAGAAGGTGGAGAAAAAGATGCCCTACAGCACTCCTTCCAGGCCCAATGAGTTAAAGTAGTCCATTAGCGGAACCACTCCTTATTAATCTTGATCTCAAGTGGGTAACATCGACAGCTCTGCTTTCCACTTTCTTGCACCTGCACTTTACTTTACCGTACTTCCATTTTAAGGTGTTGTATTCCTCTTAGGGTATCCATAAACGGGCTTTCCAGTATCATGTCCTTATATAGGCACAATTCGCCCTGCCCTTATATAGGCATAAAATCCCAGCCCTTATTTAGGCATTAAACCGTGCACTCCAAATACAGGCATGGTCTCTGACATCCGTCCTCCGTAACGTCACAACGAGTTCATGAAGAACAGACCCTTAGGCTGCGGGAGTTTCCCTAGTCCAGGACTATTGATTTCTTCAAGGACTCATATATTATGCATGAACCATTATTCCTTAGGGGGTTCATTCATGACGTCTTTCGCTGTCCAACTCACGTCAATGCTAACATTCTTAGGTGCTCTCAGGTATAAATATACCTTCCCTAGCCCCTGTAAACCAGAGGAGACCTCGACTTCAGAGGAGCCCGTTTCCCGGCCTGACGCACTGAGAGGACGCTGCCTTCCCTGCACGCAGAGAGCCCAGCTTCCAGCTTCCAGTGATCTGACTTCCCTTGCGGGGTGTTGGAGTTCGAGTCTGGCAAAGAGATTCCTACCTCTCTCATTCTTCAGGTATGGAGCTGACTAGAACCTAGAGGGACTCTTGGCATACTAGGCATACTAGACTTAACATACTCTTAGTATACCATAGTAAGGAATACTTCACCTACTTCTTCCCTCTTCCTGCACCTAGGTCAGGTTAGGTACATTGGGGTAGAATTAGCTTAGCAACGCATCGTATGAGTACTCGCATTTTTAGTCTGTGTTATTTATGTAAATGCATATGTACTAAAAGATAATGCTATCGCAGTATTATTTTATTTCTACTGCTCACCCTGTACATTATTTATCTCGCATACTGTCTTGTGATCGTAACAGCACATTTTACTTACACCAGAAACAAGACTGTTCAATAAATCCTTTATTGAAACACCCGTCTATTTCTTTCTGTGTAACTTGGAGAAAACTAAGCATGCACGACTGAGCTGAGTGAAATAGTTATCTATTGTTTCCACGACTCTGGGACACGTTCTGATTCTAAAGGGAAACACAGTGGTCATGTTTTGCGGCTGCCAGAAACTACTCCCTTCTTGTTGTCAAGGAGTTTCTAGTGGCCTCTGAGCTAGCTGGCACAAGTAATTAAGTTTAATATACTCGATAGGGACATACTGACCTTAGTCCTATGTCAAACCTATAGGATATATTATTCCAATGCGCAGAGCCTATTAGGGAAATAGGAGCTACACTACATGGCGCCCAACGGTTTGGTAAGGCAGTAATTCAACGTTAGATACTAAGTAACTCAGCCGTGCTTTTTCTCTCAAGACCCCTACCCATATACTCCAAAAGACGTCTGGAGTGGGCAGGGTTAAGTATCCACCACGGCTACATAGGGTAGTACCCTATATATTAGCTGTTTGGTTTGCTCAACGTTGAAGGATACAGTGTTCCACAATATTGTGCACCTTATCTTTGTTTCCTTGAAACTTGTTCTACATTTTTCAAACAACAAAATGCCTGGCTCCGACAATGAAACCGGAGACGGTGTAACTGTGGCTGATCCAGCCCTACCAGTAGTTTTTAACATTACAGGTTTAAATGAAACCGAGGAGGGTGTTATAAACATCCATCCAAATTTAAGAAGAGCCATCACTCTAAAACTTATGAAACATGGCCTACCACCAAGAGGCGGTAGAGCAGTTTTCGTGATAGAGGCACATGAATCCTTGCAGACAGAGGTATTCTATTCATGGGTAATATTTCCTGAATCCAATCCAATAACACAGATGTTTCACTTCTACAAAGAAGATGAACCACCAGAGGAATACATTCCTTTCGAGGATATAGAAATTCCATTAACATACCAGGAGCATCAGCTCTGGTTTAACGCCGCCCTAAAACATCACAAAAACATTACCAGGCTCGGTCCACTAGGTAGACCAGGAGCAACATGGCCGATTTTAGACGGCTACACACCTCATCCTGAACTGGATATAATGTCAGATGAGGACTTACTTGTTCAAATACAAGAATTAATAAAAATTTACAGACAATTGGTTCAATATATCATGCAGACTTTTACAGTCCGCCCACCATTAACATATCCAAATCCAACTCCCCAACAGGGGAGTACACTAAAAATTACACCACAGACTCTATACGCAGTCATGGGTAAAATGCCCACAAAACGTGAGCAAATTCCATTTTGGATAGCTCAAAAAATTACTCAAATCGAAGCAGTATTTCCAAATACTAGCCCACATGAGAAACACAGAATCCTAACAATCAGTTTACCAATGGGGATCACACCACAACTGGAAGACTGCACCACTTGGGGCTCAGTATTTGCTGCCATCTATACTAAAACACATGGTATTCCATCAATTGCGGTATTACCTGATGTCCTAAAACAAATTCAAAACGAATACGGGGCAGAGCCTGCTCTAAATTTAGGTATGAAGTTACTGAAAAATTTCGACCAGGTCTCAACAATAATATTATCTAATATTAAAGGGGAGGCAGCAGCAGTGGCGATCCGCCAAAAATTAAGGGAATTTGATGTTACAGAACATCAAACTGAGCTACCCAGAATAATAGAACAATCTTATGCAGAATTAGGCAGAGATAGTTTGGGTGGAAGACCAGTGAAGCCGAAGCTATCTGAAAGTCCTGAGAAGGACTCAATAAAACAAACTCCTACATCTTCTAAAAAAGAAGTGGGATACTAATAAACAAAAATCAAATGAGAAACGTTCTCAATCCCGAGGTAGGTCTCCTCAAAAGGAGCCCTCTGAAAGGAGGTATAACCTCAGGAATAGGGATAATTTGAGAAAACCTGATAGGTATCAAGATACTGATACACTTTCCTCTCGTCCCTTTCAGATCTCATCACAGACTTCGGAAAGAAGAGGACGAACAGAACATAGAGAAGAACGCGTGAAATCAACAGACGACAAACACGCTTCAAAAACCAAAGTAAAACCTCAATTCTCCAAAAAGAAGGTAGCAGGTCTGAAGATCAGACATGCCGAGAATACTGAGAACACAACTCAAGAACGGAGAATGGGCTCAGACAATGCTGGACAGTGCAGCAGAAGTCACAATAGTTTGCCAGACCGTGAAGGAACTTCTGGAGATAGTGGACTTGAATGAGTACATCACAGTAGAGACTGTAGACACCAGGGTTAGTACTCCACAAAAGTTATATGACATAACACTCCGGATGGAGGGAGACAAACCTAGACAGGTGAAAGCACTTTTTGGGAAAGACTATCAAGAGGCTATGACATACTTCTAGCAGAAAAGGACTGGCCACCACAATTTGTCAGGGAGTGCCCACATGGCGAGGACATTATTATGCCTGCCTTCTCCAACCATATTCCAATACACCTAAGATATACATATGCCAGGAAATGGGCAGTGGCCCAGGCCCCAGCATTATATAAAAATCATGTAGGATGGGATGAGGACTCACCTCACCATAAAATACATCTGAAACATGAACCAACTGCACAACGGCAGTATCCAATAAAGCAAGAAGCTAAAAAACAGGTCAGGGAGATCTTAGATCAACTTGAATATCAAGGGGTGATTGAAACATGCACCTCCTCAATGAACAATCCTTTGTTTCCTGTCTCCAAACCAGACAATACATATCGTCTAGTTTTGGACTACAGACACCTAAACACTTGTTCTAAAACTTTTGCAGTGCAAAATGCACATAGCACAGCATTAATGAATAACATTGTGCGTAAAAAATATAAAACAACATTAGACATCTCAAATGGTTTCTTTTGTCAAAACATAGCACCTGAAAGCAGGTACTTAACAGCATTCTCCATAATGGGGACCCAGCGTCACTTTTGTCGACTCCCACAAGGGTTCAAAAATAGCCCAGGTTTATTCTCAGCGAGGGTAACGGAGTTACTACAAATTTATGACAATGAGGCATTGTCCTATGTCGATGGCATATATCTGACAGACGATGACCTGAACAAACACTTGAACAGGGTGAGCACCATTATACTGGGATTCGCCTCTGAGGGTTACAAGTTCAACTTTAAAAAGTCCAGAATTGCCCATCTCAATGTCCTATTTCTAGGATATGAGCTTTCAAGTGAAGGCAAGAGCTTGGCAGCTAACTTTTAGAAAAGTGTGCGCTGCTCCAACCTCCAAAAACGCTAAAAAACTTACAATCCATCCTGGGTTTCCTAAATTTTGGAAGAACATACATACTAAATTATGCAGAAAGGGTTAAACCTCTCTATGCATTAATCAAACCTGATTTTTCAATCAAAAACTGGACACAGGAACACACAGAAATCTTGCGTTCACTCCAGGCTAACATGTTAGCAACAAATTACTTACAAACACGTGTAAGTCAACGAAATTTGGTGATCCGAATAATTTCGGGTCAATGTGGATTCACATACTTAACCTTCAATGAGGGTGAGAAAATACCAATCGCATACAAATCCCATTTGTACACACAAGCGGAAATGCGCTTCAGTTCTACTGAAAAAATCTTAACAGCAGTTCAAACCGCTGTAGCAAAAGAAAGAGCCTTAGCCCAAAGGAAACGCATTATTGTCGTAACCCCAGTACCGGCTTTAGAAGCGGTCACAAAAGCAAGCATTCCAAATGCTAAAGCATTACATCCAAGATGGATACAATGGGTTAATTCTCTTGCTGCAACAGATGTTGAATATGTTTTTGATCCAGATTTAAAAACACAAGCATTCCTACAATATGAACAAGAATGTCCTCTGCCTACTGAAATTCTGCCTCTTGATCAGTACGAATTTATAATTTACACTGACGGATCCGCACAACCCGCAATAGGGGGTAAGCAAGCTTACAGTGCAGCGTGTGCTATCGTTTTTCAGCTTTTCAACACCTCCCTTAACACTGCCACCGTTCCCGAAATTTGGAAACAGGCAATAGTGATCCCCCTACTTAAGAAAGCAGGAACAGATGTTCACAACCCTGAAAACTACCGGCCGATTTCTCAACTCCCATACCTCTCCAAAGTTTTGGAGAGGCTGGTACACAGACAACTATCCGACTACCTGGAATCTAATGATTTACTAGACCCGTCACAAACCGGTTTCAGGGCTACCAACAGCACAGAGGCAACGCTGCTGGCCGTCCTAGACAGTGTCAGAAGTCAGACCGACCGGGGAGGATCTGTAGCACTGATATTGTTGGACCTGTCGGCAGCGTTCGACACGGTCTCACATAACAGACTGCTGGGAATCCTGTACGAACAAGGGATCCACTCAAAGGCACTAGGATGGCTCAGCTCATTTCTGAGTAATAGAACTCATACTGTACAATTAGGACACTTTTTCTCCAAACCCAGTACCATTGGCTGTGGTGTCCTGCAGGGAGCATCACTAAGACCGACATTATTTAACGCCTATGTTTCATCCCTGGCGAAAATTAGCAGGAAATGGGGCCTTGATGTTTGCTCCTACGCGGATGACACACAGCTGATGGTAACCCTTGATGAAAGACCTGACACCTCTAAAGCTAACCTGAACAACTGCCTTTCAGAAATGGCACAATGGATGTCGGACCATTGTCTGAAGCTGAATGCAGGGAAATCAGAGATTCTGCTCTTCGGAGGAGCCAACTTAATCTGGGATGCCACGTGGTGGCCACAAACCCTGGGAGACACTCCAGCTCCTAAGCGGTGTGTAAAAAACTTAGGCATCATTATTGATGACTCCCTTTCCATGAAGGACCATGTGCGGATCCTGTGTGGAAGGGGTTTTGCAACTTTGAAATTATTAAGGAGACTCTTTCCCTGGATCCCTCTGGACTGCAGAAGAACCGTTACACAGTCACTACTCATAAGCAAGCTTGACTATGGCAACGCCTTATTCATTGGCATGGCAGACTATCTTTTTACTCGCCTGCAGGTACTTCAAAATGCTGCAGCCAAACTGGTGTGTAATAAAAGCAGACTGAGCTCAGCATCTACGTGCATGAAAGATCTTCATTGGCTGCCCATGCGACAAAGAGCAGTGTTTAAGCTGCTCAGTCATGCACACAAGGCTCTCCACCAACGTGGCCCTAGAGTTCTACAGAATAAAATTGAATTCTATGTCCCCTCAAGGAGCCTACGTTCACTCCACCAAGCTCTGGCCAGGACAAAGCGTATAAAAAAAGTTAGATCTGGAGGACGCTCGTTCTCATACCTGGCGGCCAGGAAATGGAATGAACTTCCCCAAGATTTGCGCCTCACTATTGACTACCTGGCCTTCAGGAGAAAGCTCAAGACCCATCTGTTTCCTAAGACGTAAATTTCTAATAGACCATATGCCTTGATTGGCAGCCTCACCTTAATTTCTCGCTATTTAGCGCTGTGATATCCTCCGGGATGAATGTTGCGCTCTATAAATAAATAAATAAATAAATCGTTAAAGGTCGCATGCGAGATGGCATCTTCAGACCTATGATCACAAAAACTCAATCTCTAGGGGATTGTACAGCTCAGCGAGATGAACTACAAGCATTCAAACTGGCACTTGAAAGTACAGATCGAGACTTCCCCACACTAATAGTGTGCGATTCCTTTTACTGTGTTCAGTCGTATAATGAATATATACAAAACTGGCTTGAAAATGGTTTCAAAGATGCGAAAGGTGGCACAATAAAGCATAAATTGCTTTGGGAACAAGTAGTTCAGTTGAAAAACGAACTACCAAAGGCTCACGTGATACACACACTGAGTCATCAACGTGATGGCGTTCACGTTGCAGGGAATTCATTGGCTGACGAAGCCGCAAAGGGGGCTGTGCAAACGGCTTCCGTAGCTGCGATCACTCGTTCAAAAACAAAAATAGACGGTGAGATAATGTTGGCTGTCAATGCATCAAGCAAAGGCAGCAGTGCAGCGTTACCAAAAAGTTTCCACTCAAGTACTCTTATGTAATTGATGCGAACAACGTTCCTTTTGCTCGAATTCCTGGAGTGGGGGATAGGGTAATTCCAAACAAGGAACGCAGATTAGGACTAATCCTAGCAGCACATGAAGGGATAGCTTCTGCCCATGCAGGTGTTTCTGCAACAGTATCTTTACTCAAGCAAAGATATTGGTGGCCTGGCATTAGAAAACAAACAAAGAACTATGTTTTAGAATGTGATATATGCCAACAGATGAAAGTCTCCACAGTGAAACGTCCTGCGCAGACACCCCTGTTAATTTCAGATAAACCATTAGCTTGTGTTTACCTTGACCACTGCGGTCCCCTGCAAAGGGACGGTAACTATAAATACATCTTGGTTGCAGTGGATTCATGCTCTAGGTTCCTATGGTTATGGCCTCAGCGCTCGGCTGACGCTCGAACTGTTATAAAAGATTTGCGAGTCTTTATCGGCACATACGCAATAGGCACGCTACATTCTGACCAGGGTCCTGCGTTTAGCTCTAGGGCTTAGAAAGAAGCCATGGCCAGTCTGGGCGTTGCATTGCGGTACTCCTCTCCATTCCATCCTGAGGGAAATTCGGTTGTGGAAAGGAAAAACCGGGACATAAAGCAGTCTATAACAGCTAGGGTATTAGGTTCAGGTGATGGATGGGTCAAACACCTTAGTGGGGTTCAACGTGCATTGAACAATCTGCCAAGAAGTTCTCTAGGGGGGGTCACTCCATATGAGATCCTATTTGGGACAAGAATGTGGGTACCAGACCTTGAACACGTAGGCACAGTGGTGGAAAATAAACCCTTTGATATCAAAGATCGTTTGGCTGTTTTACAGGACTTAAACAAATTAAGAACGAAACAAAGCAACGTATTCCTACAGTCAACCACCACTGGGGATCAACCGGCTGTCCCAGCAAGGCCTGTCTGGATTACAAAAGTTAGGGATCTAGTCAGAGAAAAAATTGCGGTCAAGAAGGAATTTGGACCTTCTTACAGACAACCAGTACCTGTCCTAGCAGTTCAAGGAACAAGAACAGTACTTCTGCCGCCCCTTGCTGGAAGAAAGGAGAAAAGATTTGTGTCCATCGACCTGATCAAACCACAGTATGTGGCCAATACTAAATAGTAGGCCTCGTGGACTCCGACCTAGTAGCAGATGCACTCCTCTCGCTACTATCCAAGAGGTTCAGACTGAAAGACTGATAACTATCGAGAATTCAGCTGTAACAGACGGAGGACTATGCAACAACGCTATGGAACTCATCCCTCTTGAACACCAAGTAACAGTTCGTCCAAATACACCTGTCTACACCAACGTAACAAGTGATGAACTGGTTCCAGTGATTTCTACAAATCCTGATGCAATTCCAACAATTGACAGAACTGCTTCTGGCTACTTCATTAACTTTGATACGTTCTCAGAAGATCCGAGTGAACCTGAAACGACGCCAGTGTCATTGAAATTCAAGCAGCAAGTACAAGATTTTCTTCACTTTCTGAAAAAGACTTATTTGGTTTCTCCATGGATTGAACTCTGGATTACATCTGGACTTTTTGTTTTCCTGCTCTGGCTAGCTTTGGTTACAACTGTAAGCGTGCTTATAAATGGCAGATACATCCATGTGAACACTGAAGGAAAAGACGTAAACGTACTTTTGAAACCTCATAAATCTTCCCATCGTGAAGCAAGAGACTTATCATCAGTGAACATCACAGCTGTTCCTATACAGGATGGTATAGTATGGGACAAAACAGATTATGATATCTTCGGCCCGAATGAACAATTGAACATTCCACATTTGTTTAAAATTTCACTAAGTGATCTAATTACGTCCAGTACCTATTCAGATGATTGGGACTTTGAGACTGTAAACGACATAATGTTTGACCTAGAAAAAACTGCTGCATTTTCTAAACATGAATATTTAGAGGGTTCATCAGACTATGAACAAATGTATTGTTTTAATCACTATGGTCATCATTATTTGCATAAATCTGCATATCCAAGAAATGTGTTTATGTTTAACCAATGGGAACATTGTCCTACACCACCTAAAGGTAGTTCAAAAACATTTGCTAGTAAATTTCCATATTTTTCAGGATACAATACATCTGAACCAGAAATGTTTTACTATAAAAATGTAAACAAGACAGGACTGAAAATTATGTTAACAAATACAAAACAGATTTATTCTGCGTTTTTTAATGCCCAACTGTCTAGACAGGGTTTTGACTTTTGGAAAGACACAATTGACACAAAAACTGTGTGGGGTACTAAAGATTGGCAAGTGCAGGGGATAGAGGCTTTATTTAGAGCCTGCATCATCCCTGAACAAATTATGTTTTTGAATGAAACTATCCAACAAACATCTTGTCTTGGATTAGCCAAGATAAAAGAGATGAACACACCTTCTGTACCAACACCTGCCAGTGAAAATAATACAAAGGCAGTGGTGACAGTTGACAATATACTACAACTCAACAGATCTAATCCTGATTGGAAGAAATGGTTGATCTGGCCCACAGACACGAATAACTGTCAGGAAAGATTCCTGAATAAAACTCAGGCTTTACTATTCATAGGCCAGACCCAAGATACGTCCAAAGACAACATCCGGGGGTAGTAACAACATACAGTGTAGGTAAATTATGCCTTGATTGGCTGCATAAGACTACACTACAGGATGTGAAACAACACTTAACCTTACTTAAAAAGGACGCAGACCTTAGAGAATTCTTGCTTGGACCAAGAAAACCGCGTCAAAAACGTTTCATATATGCCGGCATTTATGCTGCTTATAAGGAAGCTTGGAAGGTATCACAGATAGAGGCCGCAGAACGAATACGTGAACTTGATCGTATTAATTTAGAGAAAACACTCTCTGTGGTCGACAATGGGTTAACAACTTTGTCCTCCAGAATATATTCATTGGCTGGCATTGTATCCTCTGCTATCGACATACTAGAACAAGATTTGGTGATGTTACAACAAGGCCAATCTCAATTACGTTCTATTATGTTATTAAGCTGGACGCTGCAATCTTTGCGAGCGGGCTATGTGCCTTGGCGTTTCATCAACACAACGGCTCTGTTTGCAGAATACAATCTCACTGATAAACAGATCGAACTGGCACAAAGAGGAGCAAAGTATACAGTGCTGAGCATTGAAGAACTGGAAAAGTTCCCATTCACTGTGGCAGAAAAACCAGCTACAGAATGGCTTATTCATGGCAAAATAACATTACCTGTGAGTACTTTTCAGTTTCAGTATTGCCTCAGACAAATGCAAGCAGGCAAATATGAAAGGTTGGGTAAGGAATACATTAAGACATCTTGGGATTTACCGTATACATATAGATGTTGGAGTGGGGATCGTGAAGTGTTTTTGAGCGGTTCAAACTGTAAACTTGCAATGAGTGGTTCACTTATATGTCAAGACATTTCCTTGCACGGGGCTTGTAATGGTTCAGTGGAAAATTTGTCTTGCCATCAGCAGGGTACTCCAGCTGCTGTGATTAATCCAACGTTTGGACAACTTTCTAATGGGAGTTACCTCATGTTGAATGATCAGAGCTGCTGCGGAATGCTGCCAGGCATCCCATATCTAGTAACGGTCAACTCCAGGGTCACTTGCTGTATGCAAGTATTGTTTGCCCCAATAGACATAGTCAGGGAGTCGCCTCTATGGCCTTCGCTGAACGTCTCTTTTATAAGATTTGATACTCTAAGCAGAATGAAAGCCATGCTTTTACAGCAAACAGTGCCTTTGACCTCGGCCAAAGAAACCTATGATCTACAAATAGCAAGGACTTCGGCTGAGATACAGACTTTAATACGTACAAACTGCCCTATATATTTCGTAGAAATGATATCACGTATCTTCAACATGTCTGATACAACTGGAATTGTACATGTATTTAAGAGCATCTGCTCAGGTCTGTTAGCACCTTTCCAGGCAATACTCGGAATCATCCCGAACTTTGCACATTCGGTGTTTGGTGGCATACCATTAATTCTAGCACTTGTTGCCGGAATTCTATTTCTCTTCCTGCTATTGCGCTATGGCCAGCCTATTCGCAGACATCACTCAGAGCGAAATGGAGAAAGCTCTCCTTGAACGAAAGTGCTGTGAGCAAATAGTAAAGCTTTTGGGCATGACTCGTCTACGGGACCTTAATACAACTTGGTTCCTGTCATTCAGACCAATCTGGCAAGATTGTATCTTACCTGTTCTACGATGCCTGCTATGTGGTGAAGAATGCGTGTTGGACACCTGTCTAACATTTCCATCAGCAACGCCAACGGATGTCGATACTCTGCTGGACCAGATAACGGCCCATGCTCTGTGTTGTCCCCAGAGGCTTCCTATCCTGATGTCAGCATTCATTGAGATCTCACAGACGCTTCCGGCTGCTGCTGAGGTACGAGAAAGATCTACAGGCACACAGGTAACAACGGACGCGAACATTGCTGCGGCAACCTATGCTGGAAGCAATGCTTCCCATCTCTGTGCAATTAATCTACTACACAAGGTGTTCCAACTGACACCAACAACAGTGGATGATGTTTTGTCTATTGAAATAGATGATCTCATGTTTACACCAGACCCGTGAACTAACTCTGATTCGGCATACAGTGTTCCAGAGATGCAGTGACAATTTGGCCTTCATTTTTTAAACAACTTGGAACTCTACCAAAATTGAACTTTTTCACATTTTTTTATTTTTTTTACGAAAATGGCACATCGATCTGCTTAAAGTAGAACTAGCCTTATAATACAGACTTCTAGGTACTTCCACGGACACTTAGTCATCTTGTGTGTCTAAAACAGTTCATTAATTTTTCTGACATGAAATGACTTTGATTTTTGAGAAACTTATCGATCATTTTTTGTCAAATGTAAATATTACTGCTTATTTCATTCCAATTGCATTTATTTTCAAACTTTATACCTGTAATGAAAAGCAATGCCTCAAATGTACAGTACCTTTTGCATTCTAATAGGTTTTTTAAATGCCTTTTTAAATGGTTTTATGAAATATTTTAGAAATTTGCGGTACTCCATTTTAATGTTTAGCATTTTAAATGTTTAGCATTTTAGTATTATCGTACACACGAAAGAGGAGTGGGTGTTGTATTCCTCTTAGGGTATCCATAAACGGGCTTTCCAGTATCATGTCCTTATATAGGCACAATTCGCCCTGCCCTTATATAGGCATAAAATCCCAGCCCTTATTTAGGCATTAAACCGTGCACTCCAAATACAGGCATGGTCTCTGACATCCGTCCACCCTAACGTCACAACGAGTTCATGAAGAACAGACCCTTAGGCTGCGGGAGTTTCCCTAGTCCAGGACTATTGATTTCTTCAAGGACTCATATATTATGCATGAACCATTATTCCTTAGGGGGTTCATTCATGACGTCTTTCGCTGTCCAACTCACGTCAATGCTAACATTCTTAGGTGCTCTCAGGTATAAATATACCTTCCCTAGCCCCTGTAAACCAGAGGAGACCTCGACTTCAGAGGAGCCCGTTTCCCGGCCTGACGCACTGAGAGGACGCTGCCTTCCCTGCACGCAGAGAGCCCAGCTTCCAGCTTCCAGTGATCTGACTTCCCTTGCGGGGTGTTGGAGTTCGAGTCTGGCAAAGAGATTCCTACCTCTCTCATTCTTCAGGTATGGAGCTGACTAGAACCTAGAGGGACTCTTGGCATACTAGGCATACTAGACTTAACATACTCTTAGTATACCATAGTAAGGAATACTTCACCTACTTCTTCCCTCTTCCTACACCTAGGTCAGGTTAGGTACATTGGGGTAGAATTAGCTTAGCAACGCATCGTATGAGTACTCGCATTTTTAGTCTGTGTTATTTATGTAAATGCATATGTACTAAAAGATAATGCTATCGCAGTATTATTTATTTCTACTGCTCACCCTGTACATTATTTATCTCGCATACTGTCTTGTGATCGTAACAGCACATTTTACTTACACCAGAAACAAGACTGTTCAATAAATCCTTTATTGAAACGCCCGTCTATTTCTTTCTGTGTAACTTGGAGAAAACTAAGCATGCACGACTGAGCTGAGTGAAATAGTTATCTATTGTTTCCACGACTCTGGGACACGTTCTGATTCTAAAGGGAAACACAGTGGTCATGTTTTGCGGATGCCAGAAACTACTCCCTTCTTGTTGTCAAGGAGTTTCTAGTGGCCTCTGAGCTAGCTGGCACAAATAATTAAGTTTAATATACTCGATAGGGACATACTGACCTTAGTCCTATGTCAAACCTATAGGATATATTATTCCAATGCACAGAGCCTATTAGGGAAATAGGAGCTACACTACAAAGGATCACAACCAAGCCTAAGTACAGGCATAGCCAGTGCGGTGGGGTGCCCCCACCATATACACACAATCATTCATAACTTCGACAAAGTGTCAATCAGGACATTTCACCCTTGAGGGCATAGACAGAACTGGTTGGGACTAATGATCAAACATGTTTTACTCTTGCATTTGTGTTCTTAAACTCATGATATATACTTACTTTTATTGTGTATTTATGGAATATGTAACTTGTATTACATTGGTTTTGTTTTATTGTGATGGTTTTAAGTAACCATGCGATTTACTAATAAACTAAAGTAAAAACTGCTTGAACCACATGAGAGGGTGGCTGGTTTGTCTGAGTATGAGTGAATGGGGTGCTGGGTGCTGTTGGCACAGGAGTGGTGGGTGTAGGGTGTGGGATGGTGCATGAGAATTTGCGGAGGGTACATGTGAATGCCCCTTCTGTGTTGTGATGTGTTGAGTGGCAGCAATGTGGTGAGAGGTGGCCTGGGTTGAGAGTATGGAGGAGCATGTCAGAGTATCAGTGGGTAAGGGGAGAACCAGGGTTTCTAGCACAGATGGGCATGCCTTTGGCATGCCAGTGGCACATCTGCAGTACTACCGCTATTAAGTAGGTACTGGGAGGGGGAGTAGCACAGGATGCCCTGAACAGGATACCAGTGATGTCCCTTTCTGTGTAGATGAATGATGGGAAATCATGTGATGTCACTTCCTATGCAGATGGGTGATGGGAAGTGAAGCCCTCTAGGTTGGTATCTTCTTTAAAGACGGTTTTGCGGAGAAGCCAGAAATGTCGCATCCTGTGCAGGATGGGAAATCATGTGATGACACTTCCTATCCAGATGGGTGGTGGGAAATGAAGTCCTCTTGCTTGGTTCCTTCTTTCAAAGACAGTTGGTGGAAAACCGATGAATTCATTTAGACTTTTCATCCTTTTTAGAAAAAAATATACCTTTGATTATGTTGATGGTCATTGATTAATTCATACAATGTACTGTGTTATGGAAATTATGCCCTATCAAGGGAAAAAAAGCCCTATGATAAATAATCAAATAAAACAATTGTAGTGTCCTTAAGGGACCTGTAATGGTAATATCTGTCTCAATAAACAAGTGTATGCATTAAGAACTACAAATTAATGTTCTTTCCTTCTTTCATTGGATCATCCAGATGCTCCTGCAGGAAGCCATGCCCCAAAGTCCTTGCTTGGCTGCTCCTCCAAAAAATAAAGGCCATTGCAATGGAGTACCCCTGGCTGGTTGTCCTGAAGGAAGAAGAGGAGGAGGCCACTGCCTCTGGGCCCCAGCTGGAGGGAAGCTAACACCGTAGGCAGCCGAGGCCCGAAGCCACCCCCCCATATACCCTCCTTGAACAACAGATGAAAGGCCTGGTGAAAATGAAGGAGAGCCAGTACCAGCGTCAGGAAAACCAGCAGGACATTTTAAGGAGACCATGGAGGTGCATTTCTTTAGGGAGAGGATGGGCCTGTTGTAGGAGGAGAGGGTAGAAAGGACAGATGGGTCGAGGTTTATAGGGTTTAGGGAGAGGGAATGGATCTTTTGCGGGAGGTGAGGTGGGACTTTGGGGTGTGTTTTTACATTCAATATGTTTCTTTTTTATATTAGAGCCAGGTATTACTTGTTAGTGTAGCATCACTGTTAATGAAATAGGAAGCACCACCAATGTAGTGGCAACAAAGGCTGAGCCCCACACCTGGCCCAACACAAAGTAATTGTCCAACTGTGTCCATCCCATTCATCCTTTCTTTAGTCTCTCCTTACCTATGCTCCCTTGCCACATTAGGTAGTTTAATTACCTTAACATCTCAAGTTTACCCCCCTTCAATCAGTCTTGGAAAATTGACCGTGACCATAACTCCACTCCCCTCCCCGTGATCGAGCAGACCAGCACACATCCTCCCATCAGTAATTTTAACTATCTATAGCTATTGACCACTAATGGTGTCTGCTGACACAGAACAGAAAACAATTGTTTCTTCCCATCCTTAGAATTTGTTTCCATACCTGAGTAGATAAAGCAATGTCTGTTACCTCCCCCTATCGGCCTAATTCCTTAAACAGGGTTTTCCAAAGGGCCTTCTTAATGTTGATGGTGTGTGGCCTGCTGCGAACAGTGAAGTCCTCACAAGAAAAACAAGATTATTCCTACTTGGAATAACGCTAGTGAACCAGGCAAGGAATTCTCATTCTGCAGCACAGTCAGCTAAACTTACAGAATAGACAGAGGGAACAGAAAATCCAAGACAGACCATTATGGCAAAATGATAACTAGCGACATAGTGTACAGTTATTTACTAAAATAACTCGCCGTGGAAAGGAGCACCATTTCAAGAAATTGAAAGGCTGGGGAGCTGAATGTCTGACTCCGTGCAGCACCGTGTCCCAGCAATTAATTGTGCCTGCCTCGAGTGTGCCAAACCTACTAAGGTGAATTACAAGCTTTTAAATTGAACACAACATTGACCCTACTATAGGATTGAATTGAGACTCATTCCGGGACTTTAACATCCATAATGCACTTAGCATGATGCACGAAGCAAAAGCCAATTAGGCAAATTTTGAAATAAATACCGGAAATGAAGCTGTTTTTCAATGTGTGTTTTTGAGCCCATGAAGAAGAGGCGTCTGCCTCGAAACGCGTCGGCCATGAGGATAATGCTTGGCATCCGAGAGACAGGCAGCAGCGAGGTGACAAATACCAGATGGTGGGGGCACGGTCGAGTGCCCTTTCAATGCTGAGAGCATTCTTGGATTACAAAATGATTTACACGGCTGCTCGCCGTGGAAAGGAGCACCATTTCAAGAAATTGAAAGGCTGGGGAGCTGAATGTCTGACTCCGTGCAGCACCGTGTCCCAGCAATTAATTGTGCCTGCCTCGAGTGTGCCAAACCTACTAAGGTGAATTACAAGCTTTTAAATTGAACACAACATTGACCCTACTATAGGATTGAATTGAGACTCATTCCGGGACTTTAACATCCATAATGCACTTAGCATGATGCACGAAGCAAAAGCCAATTAGGCAAATTTTGAAATAAATACCGGAAATGAAGCTGTTTTTCAATGTGTGTTTTTGAGCCCATGAAGAAGAGGCGTCTGCCTCGAAACGCGTCGGCCATGAGGATAATGCTTGGCATCCGAGAGACAGGCAGCAGCGAGGTGACAAATACCAGATGGTGGGGGCACGGTCGAGTGCCCTTTCAATGCTGAGAGCATTCTTGGATTACAAAATGATTTACACGGCTGCTCGCCGTGGAAAGGAGCACCATTTCAAGAAATTGAAAGGCTGGGGAGCTGAATGTCTGACTCCGTGCAGCACCGTGTCCCAGCAATTAATTGTGCCTGCCTCGAGTGTGCCAAACCTACTAAGGTGAATTACAAGCTTTTAAATTGAACACAACATTGACCCTACTATAGGATTGAATTGAGACTCATTCCGGGACTTTAACATCCATAATGCACTTAGCATGATGCACGAAGCAAAAGCCAATTAGGCAAATTTTGAAATAAATACCGGAAATGAAGCTGTTTTTCAATGTGTGTTTTTGAGCCCATGAAGAAGAGGCGTCTGCCTCGAAACGCGTCGGCCATGAGGATAATGCTTGGCATCCGAGAGACAGGCAGCAGCGAGGTGACAAATACCAGATGGTGGGGGCACGGTCGAGTGCCCTTTCAATGCTGAGAGCATTCTTGGATTACAAAATGATTTACACGGCTGCTCGCCGTGGAAAGGAGCACCATTTCAAGAAATTGAAAGGCTGGGGAGCTGAATGTCTGACTCCGTGCAGCACCGTGTCCCAGCAATTAATTGTGCCTGCCTCGAGTGTGCCAAACCTACTAAGGTGAATTACAAGCTTTTAAATTGAACACAACATTGACCCTACTATAGGATTGAATTGAGACTCATTCCGGGACTTTAACATCCATAATGCACTTAGCATGATGCACGAAGCAAAAGCCAATTAGGCAAATTTTGAAATAAATACCGGAAATGAAGCTGTTTTTCAATGTGTGTTTTTGAGCCCATGAAGAAGAGGCGTCTGCCTCGAAACGCGTCGGCCATGAGGATAATGCTTGGCATCCGAGAGACAGGCAGCAGCGAGGTGACAAATACCAGATGGTGGGGGCACGGTCGAGTGCCCTTTCAATGCTGAGAGCATTCTTGGATTACAAAATGATTTACACGGCTGCTCGCCGTGGAAAGGAGCACCATTTCAAGAAATTGAAAGGCTGGGGAGCTGAATGTCTGACTCCGTGCAGCACCGTGTCCCAGCAATTAATTGTGCCTGCCTCGAGTGTGCCAAACCTACTAAGGTGAATTACAAGCTTTTAAATTGAACACAACATTGACCCTACTATAGGATTGAATTGAGACTCATTCCGGGACTTTAACATCCATAATGCACTTAGCATGATGCACGAAGCAAAAGCCAATTAGGCAAATTTTGAAATAAATACCGGAAATGAAGCTGTTTTTCAATGTGTGTTTTGAGCCCATGAAGAAGAGGCGTCTGCCTCGAAACGCGTCGGCCATGAGGATAATGCTTGGCATCCGAGAGACAGGCAGCAGCGAGGTGACAAATACCAGATGGTGGGGGCACGGTCGAGTGCCCTTTCAATGCTGAGAGCATTCTTGGATTACAAAATGATTTACACGGCTGCTCGCCGTGGAAAGGAGCACCATTTCAAGAAATTGAAAGGCTGGGGAGCTGAATGTCTGACTCCGTGCAGCACCGTGTCCCAGCAATTAATTGTGCCTGCCTCGAGTGTGCCAAACCTACTAAGGTGAATTACAAGCTTTTAAATTGAACACAACATTGACCCTACTATAGGATTGAATTGAGACTCATTCCGGGACTTTAACATCCATAATGCACTTAGCATGATGCACGAAGCAAAAGCCAATTAGGCAAATTTTGAAATAAATACCGGAAATGAAGCTGTTTTTCAATGTGTGTTTTTGAGCCCATGAAGAAGAGGCGTCTGCCTCGAAACGCGTCGGCCATGAGGATAATGCTTGGCATCCGAGAGACAGGCAGCAGCGAGGTGACAAATACCAGATGGTGGGGGCACGGTCGAGTGCCCTTTCAATGCTGAGAGCATTCTTGGATTACAAAGTTATTTACTAAAGTAAACAAATTGAAGTACTCAAGTCTCAAGACTCAGGATATTGTTACTTCAGTAGAATCCACAGGGCATAGATTGCGGTAAAAACTAAGGGCCTAATTACGATGTCGGTCAGAAAGGCTCCGAACGGCATTCGGTTTGTTCAAATCCGTTTCGGAACCCGCCTTTCCGACCGACTCGGAAACTCATCCGACCAACCGATTACAATAGTTGGAAACCGTTGGACTGTCTGACTTGGTTCCGACTCGGTTCCGAACGGCATTTGGAGAAATCGAGTCGGTCGGAGCCGGCTCGTACAGCTCTACGGACCGCGTTTCAAACCGACTGATTACGATGTTGGATTCGGACAGCCTTTCCGAATCGGTTGTTCTGACACGGATCATAGCAGGCCCCCCTTCACCCAGTGGCCTCTGTTTGGGGCCTGTGGGGGTACCCATGGGTCCCCTCTATCCAACCATGCATGGTGTGGCAGGCACCATGGGGTGTCCGTCACAGGGTGCAAGGTTTTCCGCAACCACTCCGTTTTGCAATGGGAGCCTGTGTTGTCGGTCGGAACACACGCTCCCATTGAAGTCAATGGGAGTCCGACCGAACGGTGTTCGGAAACATAGTAACTAGTAGGTCGGACTCCCCGAATCCGATTCGGTCGGAAAACATTGCGAAACCGAGTCGGGCGGAATGCTTTCCCACCGACATCGTAATGAGGCCCCTGCAAAATCAATGTTGAAATGTGTTCTCTGATCTATGATTTCTCTTCTTGTCTGGATAGGACGTAGAAGGGATGGTATGCAATTAGCAATTTTTTTGTAACCTCCTACTCCAGTAAAAATTTGCATAGCTTTAACCACATCTGTGCCACCGAAAGTGAGATTTGTTGATGGTAAAAATGAACAGCAAAACAGTTCACACAAACTGGGGAAGTGGGTTAGGGGTTCTATGAAAGGTTGGGTAGGGGGAATTAGGGAGAGGTGAGAAATAGACAAACACGACAGGCATCAAGTCCATGAGCACCATGTGATGTCATATTGGTTGTGGAAGGCAGATAACAGTTCAGTTACCCAATTCAGTCTTTTCTTTCGCAGGTTACTGACTCCTGAATTAGCTATTAGTTACCTAGGCTGGCACAATGCAACATAAGGAGGACCCACACAGTTAAAAAATATTTATAATAAAAGAAAAAATATACTGTTTACAAATGGACATTGTATCTACATTCTTCTGGAACTGTCCGTCTTGGATGCAGGCCGGACTGAATCACTGAGCAGGAGTGCCATTGAGGTTTCAATTCTTCCATAAGAGAAGGCCCGTGGAATGCAAAATAAAGTGAAAATATTGGAGTGTTAAAGTATGCATGGTTCACAAGGATTCATGGCTAAAGAGCAGAGCATAGGTTGGCTTAGTAGTGTACAATTAACTAAAAGTCAATCTCGTATCAAATCCGAGCGCAGACAACAAGAGAGGCAACTAATTGCATGTACTCAGACTAATAAAACAGACGAAAATGGGAGTAGTAAGCCCGAGTTCGCCCTCTCGGAATTCCTCCCCATTTCTTAGCAGGATGCATTGTCAGAGAATCTGAGATGTAAGTCGGGTTCTCCAGAGGACCCGTGCCCTCCTAAATTGTGGAAAGAGCTGGCTCACTCTATTATCCATGTGCTGACTCACATATGGAATACATCTCTCACTTCTGGCACCTTCCCGGACACATGGAAACATGCCACACTCCTCCCCCTAGAAAAAAACCTAATGGGGATCCAGGGGAATTAAATAATTACCGACCAATCTCATTGCTACCAGCTCCAGCAAAAATGCTAGAAAAAATGGTGCAGAGACAACTGGCTAATTTTATCGAGAGTCATGTCATTCTGCATGATACCCAATCCGGCTTCCGGTCCGGCTTCAGCACCGAGACAGCTCTATTAGAGGTGGCAGAGTCGGTGAGAATGTCGGTGGACTCAGGAGCGTCAGCGATGCTGGTGCTCCTGGATTTGTCCACGGCGTTCGACATGGTGGACCATTCAATTCTGGTTCAGAGACTCCAGAACATCGGTATCGGGGGTGGCACTTGCCTGGTTGAAGTCATTTCTTCAAAATCGCTCTCAGAAGGTCGCCCTGCAACCCCATCAGTCGGAACCCAAACATCTATGGTGTGGAGTACCACAGGGGTCGGCGCTGAGCCCGCTTCTTTTTAATATTTATCTGGCCCCGCTGTTCTCACTTATAGCCAAGTGGGGCGTGAAGGCGATATCATACGCCGACGATACCCAGTTGGTGTTTTTGTTTAAAGATCAGTCGGAGGACTCCTTCAAGAGTTTTAAGGGATGTCTGAAAGACCTTGCCCTAAGGATGAACAACAATAAGCTCAAACTTAATGCTGAGAAAACGGAAGTGCTGTTCTTCGGCAAGGACTTGCATCCAGCAGCCGAGCTGTGGTGGCCGGCCGAAATGGGTTCTCCCCTCATCCCAGCAGCTACTGCAAAAAATCTGGGGGTGAAGTGGGAAGCAGATCTCTCTTTCTCAGCCCAAATCCGGCAGGTGACAGCCTCCTGTTTCAGCAAATTGAGAAATTTGCGGAAATTTCTATATCTTCTGCCAGAGGATTGCTGCAGAACCATAGTCCATGCCACTGTGACATCCAGGCTGGACTATGCAAACGGCCTCTATTTGGGCCTGCCAGTGTACCTAGTTAGAAGACTGCAGATGGTACAGAATGCGGCTGCGAGACTGATCAGACGTGTACCATTTCGTCATCATATCTCTCCGCATATCAAAGAGCTCCACTGGCTGCCAGAGGCAAGGAGAATCGAGTTTAAGGCTCTGACCTTGGCATTCCGGTCAATTCATGGTAAATGTCCTAGTTACCTGAAACGACGGCTTTGTCGCTATAAACAGAATTGTTCATTGAGATCCAATTCTCAAACTCTGCTCTTTACCCCACGATTTATGAAAGCTCGGCTAGGTGGCAGATCTTTCACAGTGGGTGCAACCAAACTATGGAACTCTCTGCCAACTAATTTTCGCCATATTGAATCAGAGCCAGTATTTAGGAAGGCTATAAAAACTTGGCTCTTTAGTTTGGGCTAGTGTCACTGGGGTCTGCTTTTCTGGTCACCGCGGCGCGCCGCCTACTGCTAGAGCGCCGGGACACCTCTGTTGAGGTAGCTGTTGGCACTTTATAAATGTCGGTATTATTATGATTATTATTATTATTAATTATTGATAGCTCAAACAATGAAAAAACAAAACTGTGCCCAACGTTTGACATGTACAGTCAACCAAAATCACTTAACAAAAGTTTGCCACATGAACAATAGTCTGCATTTTCCCAATCAATGTTCCTCTCTTACTTCCACAGAGGTGGGCCTATCAAGTTTAGTTTACCAGACTGCCCCAGCCATCAAATGAAATATTATTGTATGGTATTCCTTGGTGTAAGTTATCTGTTCCAAGTGTGGTATCCACTTACCTATGTGTCTCTCTTTTCTAAGGTAGTGATACACAATACAGTGCAGTCTTAAATTGTCACTGGCAGCCTAGAATAGGAATGAAACAAAGGTTACGGATGGGAGGCTTCTTATTGTTCTTTTATGAAACAGGGACTTCTCTGTGAAGACTGACACCACTGCTCATTAAACATTCTATGGATGAACCAAAGGTTGAATTCGTCTTTTTCACTGCTCAGTGGGCCCAGGCAAACAAATTGATGTATTAGTCAGGAAAGGAAAATTTGGCCTTCAACTCAGATGAGTCATTTGGAGGATCGAGCTGATGTTCCTTTATTAATAACTGGCAAATGTTTGTTTCACCTCTTGCAAGCACTCCTGCAGCAGATGCAACAACTGGATCACTTGGCTCACTGTACTCTCCTTCTTGCTGACGTCCCTTACCATAACCTCAAAAAGAAGTATAATTTGGATCAGGAACTTCACTAGCCCCCATTTCTCCACATCCACTGTCATGGCTTTAGCATTTGCATCCCCTCTCCTATAAATTACATAATCATTGATAGGTTTGTACTGCTCAAATAGGCATTGCAGCATGTAGTAGGTTGACTTCCCAATGTGTTTGCACCCCCTGTATTTACAGATATGTTATTTACACTCTGAATGATCCTCAACTGCTTTTGAGCTTTGAATGAATGACTACAACGAGTACAAATACTTCAACAGCAGACTATGATGTTACTGACTACATCTTCTTTTTTGAGGATGTCCTGCACAAATAGATTTATGCAATGCACTAAAGACAGCACTCTGAAGCATTCTCCATCTATTTTAAATCCAATGCTGAGACCCTGAGGTTAAAGCCATTCAAAGACTTTAGTATTAAATGTGTCCAAAATGTTGCCACTTGGATGCAATATCTTTATTGCAAACATCGCAACTGTTGCATGCTGCAGAATGCTCCGAAAAGCATTGTCATTTGTTTGCTGTTGCCATACTCCCTCGGATATCCAGTGTGCCGTGATTCAGATGTAATTAGTTGCTTGAAAATGGACCCACATGTCCGTAGTGTGGTGGATCGACTAAACGGCGCTCTTCTTCATAATGCCGCAACCAACTACAGCACTTGATGGTGTAGCGCTGGCACAGCAACTGCAGAAAAATAGGTCCGGCTTTGAACCTTAAATTCAAGAAACCCCTCTCCTTCCATGACAGAAAAAGAAAGAAGGTCAAGTGCTAACTTTTTTGCTAGCTTCCCATTGCATAAAATGACTTTTTCATGGGTTTGATGGTATGGCAAATTCTTGATGAACATAACCTTGATGAATGGTTGTTGGGACTGGGTTCTTTGTGATAAGTCTAGTATTATTGACCTACAGGGACAAAGTAGGCTTCTTTGGCACTTTGGGGAGACAGTATCTCCCTGTCTCTTATGCCATTCTAAGATTACTGCAGATGTTGACTGCACACATTAAGTGTGACAAATCACAGGGCTGCTTTGCTGGCACCAACATCTTGCTCTTCTTCCTCACCACAACCTCCTTCTATCATCAGTTGAACTTCTTCTTCTCTCTCACCACCAGTAGCTATGTTTTTGAGCTTCTCTACCCACATGATTGTGTGTTGATGTTTTAGATGGGCCAGCTGGCCCCCGGTACCATAATGTCCACCTGGCTTACCATGACAAACATTTTTTTGTAAACTGAGCATTCTGCAATGTCGCCTCTTTTTGCCTGAGTGTAAAGGAATTCCAAACGGAGGAGGTGAGCTTTCTTAGTATGCCAAAACCTGAAGAACTTGTTGTGGTGGAGCTAGGCAGATGTGTTGGCCTCTCTTTAGGGTGAGCTTTGGCAGTTGTAGAGGTGGTGGTTGCTGCAGGATTTAGGTGTCTTGAAAAAATGGAAGTGTACAGTGTTAGTGGAATTACATCACTAAGAGCAAGTTGAATAGAGGTGAGCTGTACTTCCTCTGTGCCACTCTCCACATTAGCAACTACTGATTCACCTTCCTCACTTCCGCTCTCAGGGGCATTCCTTTTTCCTTGTCTCTCGTGGCAGGGCTTGGTGGGTTCCAATCCATATCCAGAACATCAGTAGGGGGCTTGGAAAAGATTAGGGAATCCTCTTTCTTTTCTTTGCCAAAAATTGTGAAGCTGATGTGTTCAGTACACGAGCAGTCACAACAATATCCTCCTGTGCAGCAAGCTCAACTTCCTTGGTCTGCTCCTTCTTCGAGAAGATCACGTGTTACAGGCCTTGGTTCCTGTTTTTAACTTTCCTGAGAAGATTTGGTTACTGCTGGGACAATTCTATTTCAGACTCTCTGCCCTCATTGACTGCAATCCCTGCAATGCTGAGAGTCATAGGCTTAGATTTTAGTGGTGGGGCCGTTGATCCAGGGATGATCCTCCTCCCAGCCTTTTCTTGCCCGAGAGGGTGGTGGTGCAGCAGGTATTGGTGGCACTGACAACAGACTTCTGCTCATCCCCGGTAATTTTTGTGGCAGTAACCTCCTGTTAGGATGGGTGAATGTGAAGTCAACGTATACCATGATGTGTGCAGGCCTGACAATGGCAATACCAATAAAAGCAATGTCAACGTATGCCATAGCCTATGCCTGCACAACAATGTCAATACTCATAAATGCAATGTCAACGTATGTCATAATCCATGCATGCATAACAATGTGGATACCAGTAGAAACAATGTCAATGTGTGCCATGATCAAGACATGCAGAACAACGTCAATATCATTAAAGACTTTATCAATGTATACTATGACAACTGTACGCATAATATTGAGGTATTGGTAAAAATGATATCAATGGCTGCCACATTATTTGTAGGAGTTCTAACAAACTTGTATCATTGCTGTCGGATTCATGCAAGGTGACCTCCTCATCAACCCCGACTCAGGTTTATGTGGTCAGACAGGCCCTGCGTTCCCAACACACGGTTATCGAGTGACAGGTCACAGGTGGGGTCTTACTTAGCCCAAAGACAAACGTGCACCCATGGAAAACCCTGATAGTTCCCACAGATAGACAGTTGCACCACAAACAAGACCAAGGAAATCGGCCCCAATAAAACACATTTGGCCAGAGGCACACGTTCCCCAAAAATACCACAAAGCTAGATGTTACATGTAGAAGGAAACACTCAGTCAACCAGGACACGACATGCACACCACAAGAGGTAATCAAGCGCTCTCTACACTAGACATCGAACACATACACACTGGTCCAAACTAGCTCCCCCGAGGTCGAGGGGCATCTGTGTCCCTTATCAGATGACCAAAATTGTTATTTATGACTATGATATCTTCCAAGGAATGTCAAAGTTGTTATTTTGTACCCACAAAATGTATATATGTGCGTCCCAAACTTTTGTTCTTTGAGACTGTCTTCAGATACGCCTCTGTCGATAGTCTGTGTTTAATTAAATCAACTTGTTCCTGTTTTGCCAAACACCTCTTGTCTTTTCATTTATTTAAGGTAAAATTATATTCGAGCAACACTCCTTTTTTAGGAGCCATCTACCTTTATTGGTAAGCCACACTCAGCACAAGTAGAAGCACCTAGCAGATCACTCTGGTGTTCCTATCAGCTAATTCTCAAACTTCTTTCCGTCTCAGTATTGTGCGTGATGTGACGTTTAATGCACATGCAGGCAATACAAATGAAGCAGGAAGTCAGTGAGACTTGGGCAATCTAGCCATTGTAATACAAGTCATCATCATCATCATCACCATAAATGCTTAACAGTAGTGTACCCATGCATGCACTAAACATTTTTGATGGACATGACAGAGGAAAAGCTAACTTGGTGCCCCTCCAGGGCCCATGAAGACCCTATGGGAAGTGTGAGGCCATTCAAAAATTGAATTGAAGACATGCCTTTGGAGTGTTTTGGGACAGCAACATAGCAGTGCTATGGTTCTGGGGCTCTGACTACATCCCCCAGAGGCCCATGCTGCTGAGTGAGGCAGAGGAAGCCCTGACATCGTGCTAAAAGTGTTGGGAGTTTACCGCGGCCCATCTGCGACCATCAGAGGTGGGAGGAGGCTGGGCTGGATCACTCCCTTTGATCTTGCTTTGAGGTATGCAAAGATATTATTCTATTATTTGACATACACCAATTCCCCAAAAATGTATATGTGGCCTTCTACTTGACTTTAAACACAATGGGGAAGAAAAAGGTTGGAGGACTTTTGACACAACAACACCTCCCACAACCTCAACCTCAATTGACAGAATGCTGCAGAGAGCAGTAAGCATCATTAGTAATTAAATTTATCTTACGAAGAGAAGACTTTCTCTTAGCTCAAATAATATGGTGATAACACCTGGTCAATCTCCAGCCCCTCCTGGTTTGGGCCCACCCATTGCAAGGAAAAGCCTGCACTATGTTCTTTGCCAGCCACCAGTGGTGTACCGGGGGGGGGCAGTGGGGGCGGTCTGCCCTGGGCGGCAAGAGTTTTGAGGGCTGCAGTACGCCCCCCTCCCCCACCCCCACTCTTCCATGCGTTCACGGGAATATCGTGCCAGCACCCCCCCACTCTTACGGCCACAGCGGAGCAGGAAATGCAGGCAGCGCCACGGGCAGCAGAGTGGCTAGCTACGCCACTGCCAGCCACCAAACGCTCAAAGCGCCTGGCCAAACCCAATTTAATAGAAATAGCCACCCAGACTGATGTGTCATTGACAATCCTTGTACCAACCCCCATCTACACTTGGATACTTGATATGTCAACTAAGCCAACAGAGGGGGTGAATCTTTGGAGGATTGTCTAGATACATTTAAAGATCTACTGCAGGTGGCAATGTTGCTGGTTATTGCACGGCTGGATGCTATTGAACGTAGGCTTTTGGTTCTTAACTGCCCAGGGGCACCAGATACACAGAGTCTCATTGTAGTATCTGCCCAAATTTCGATACAGTAGTGGGACAAAGATCTGCCCGAAACACCCATTGTCCGCTCACCCCAGTACCAGCGTGCGCAGTTCCTAAGGCCCCTTTTACAAGCCTAAATTCTCTGAACCGTCTAACACCTGATGATCCTTCTATTTTAATTGGAGTAGGCAATGTCAAAATGAACCGCCCCAGAATAATGACAAACGGGGGCCAGGATCTATGGGGACTTCAGTTAAAACAATCATCCACCCAGTGATTACTATCCCTCCTGCTTCCTGCCTTTATGTCCTCATTCTATTGGGAATTCCCTTACTGTGAAAGGACCAGTGGGGAACGCATGATGATTTGCTCAATAAGACTTTGCATTAGTTAATGTTGCACAGGAATTTTTCTCTTAGTTTGAAGAGCAATATCTTGCTGACAAGAAGGGTGGGCTGGATTGGTCCGGGGCAGTTGATCGACAACGCGACTATGTAGTTGTTAATTTCAAGTCACCCATCTTGGTCAAGCATTTGCTCTTTGGGCAAGAAGGAAATCGACCGGCTACTAGTGGCATCTTACCACTTCCCTTGGGCTGATTTTATAAACCAAGCCTGCCCACCTTCAGGCCTTTATGTGATCTCGTCTCTGTACCTGTTCCTAGCTCTCTCCCACCCCCATTTCTTGGCATATCATTTCAAAATCATTACGAAGCATTGGCGGACATTGATTGACATGATGATTTAGGGAAGGAGAGTTAAAGGAGTTCAGTGGCCTGCGATGTCAGGAATTTAAACTCTGCCATTCCTTCTAAACTGATTTCTTGGAACGTCGCAGGCCTCTAGTCTAAACGTTCCAATCCGGAGTGGTGTAAATTTGTTAAGTGCTATGATATATGCCTATTTCAAGAGTCCTGGTCTACCACTCCACTTTATTGTTTAGGGTTTGCTACCTTCAGTGAGGTGGCTATCCCTTGAGGGAGAGGCTGGCCCTTGGGGGGTGTCACAATATGGGCCAAAACCACTCTTACTGGTATTATTAAGGAAATCAACCTGAGTTCACCAGGCATAGTGGGTATTAGTCATGTATCTCCAGGCACTACATCCTGCCACATCTATAATATCTACTGTAGGACTAGGGCTGGTAAATCTGAGTCGGCTGTGATTATCTTGTTATCCACACACAAAGCTGTACTTCCAATTGAGGTTGTTAAAATCGTGGGGGGTAACCTTCATTGTCAGTTCGAGCCTTTAGATGCCAATTTTATATTCCATTCCTCTGAGGAAGACCAAGGACGGTCTATACCTGAGCTGGCAATAACAACAGCAATTAGACCCTGTCTACTAATAGCCATAGGGTCAAATGGAGTGCCATTTCACCCTCAGGAGAACTAACTGGCAGAACATACAAATGTGTTGCTGGTGGAATAGAGGCTCTCTTGTCATTAGTAGAGCAACCCCAACAGGAGTTGGGTAATTGGGCTCATTTTACCAATGTACACAGGCAGTTGTTTCATAATTTAAGAGAGTTATTTTATGTAGAATACTGCTGTCTGGGAAAGAGGCAGAAATCCCCCACCTGGTACAATATGCAGCAAAGAGTGATGCTGTCATGTGCCATTGAGCAGCAAGGCCGATCTAAGATTTAGGGGGCCAGAAAACATATAAAGTTAGCATTTGGAGGCTAAGAGAGATTGAGTAATTAGGAAGTGGGAAAAGTTGCCAGCAGCGGTAAAAAGAGGTGATTCACTTTTCTTTTGGAGCATAGTTGCCACTGGCAGCATGAAGGCCATACCCCGATTGAAAACCACATATCCATGGCAGCCTGGGTCACTCATTGTTCTAATTTATATTCTGTTTGTTAATCTAGTGTGCCATCTGATGTTGATCCTTTTATACCTTGCAGTCATGCTACCATTCACTCTGACACACAATTGATGGACGGAATGCAGAACAAATCAAAACATTCACCCCAGTCAAGAGATCTGGGCCATATGCAAATCAGTCTTGACCCTGTGCCTCATGGGAACAGTCCAGCCCGAACTGCCAAGCCAGGTCCTCCCTGGACCGGAAACAAGCATCCTAGGACCAGTTTCGGGGTTTCACCCCTCTTCAGCCAGGATAGCTTGATTCCAGTGGCACAGTGAGCCCAGGACCCACGTCTGGGCATACCTGGCGCACTTAGGGCGAGAAAGCAAAAGACACACAATTGATGGACGGAATGCAGAACAAATCAAAACATTCACCCCCAGTCAAGAGATCTGGGTTAAATCCATCATTCTTTTGCTCACCATGCCACCCCAGTTTAGACCTGGCCATATGCAAATCAGTCTTGACCCTGTGCCTCATGGGAACAGTCCAGCCCGAACTGCCAAGCCAGGTCCTCCCTGGACCGGAAACAAGCATCCTAGGACCGGATTCGGGGTTTCACCCCTCTTCAGCCAGGATAGCTTGATTCCAGTGGCACAGTGAGCCCAGGTCCCACGTCTGGGCATACCTGGCGCACTTAGGGCGAGAAAGCAAAAGACACACAATTGATGGACGGAATGCAGAACAAATCAAAACATTCACCCCCAGTCAAGAGATCTGGGTTAAATCCATCATTCTTTTGCTCACCATGCCACCCCAGTTTAGACCTGGCCATATGCAAATCAGTCTTGACCCTGTGCCTCATGGGAACAGTCCAGCCCGAACTGCCAGGCCAGGTCCTCCCTGGACCGGAAACAAGCATCATAGGACCGGTTTCGGGGTTTCACCCCTCTTCAGCCAGGATAGCTTGATTCCAGTGGCACAGTGAGCCCAGGACCCACGTCTGGGCATACCTGGCGCACTTAGGGCGAGAAAGCAAAAGACACACAATTGATGGACGGAATGCAGAACAAATCAAAACATTCACCCCCAGTCAAGAGATCTGGGTTAAATCCATCATTCTTTTGCTCACCATGCCACCCCAGTTTAGACCTGGCCATATGCAAATCAGTCTTGACCCTGTGCCTCATGGGAACAGTCCAGCCCGAACTGCCAAGCCAGGTCCTCCCTGGACCGGAAACAAGCATCCTAGGACCGGTTTCGGGGTTTCACCCCTCTTCAGCCAGGATAGCTTGATTCCAGTGGCACAGTGAGCCCAGGACCCACGTCTGGGCATACCTGGCGCACTTAGGGCGAGAAAGCAAAAGACACACAATTGATGGACGACATGCAGAACAAATCAAAACATTCACCCCCAGTCAAGAGATCTGGGTTAAATCCATCATTCTTTTGCTCACCATGCCACCCCAGTTTAGACCTGGCCATATGCAAATCAGTCTTGACCCTGTGCCTCATGGGAACAGTCCAGCCCGAACTGCCAGGCCAGGTCCTCCCTGGACCGGAAACAAGCATCCTAGGACCGGTTTCGGTGTTTCACCCCTCTTCAGCCAGGATAGCTTGATTCCAGTGGCACAGTGAGCCCAGGACCCACGTCTGGGCATACCTGGTGCACTTAGGGCGAGAAAGCAAAAGACACACAATTGATAGACGGAATGCAGAACAAATCAAAACATTCACCCCCAGTCATGAGATCTGGGTCAAATCCATCATTCTTTTGCTCACCATGCCACCCCAGTTTAGACCTGGCCATATGCAAATCAGTCTTGACCCTGTGCCTCATGGGAACAGTCCAGCCCGAACTGCCAAGCCAGGTCCTCCCTGGACCGGAAACAAGCATCCTAGGACCGGTTTCGGGGTTTCACCCCTCTTCAGCCAGGATAGCTTGATTCCAGTGGCACAATGAGCCCAGGACCCACGTCTGGGCATACCTGGCGCACTTAGGGCGAGAAAGTAAAAGACACACAATTGATGGACGGAATGCAGAACAAATCAAAACATTCACCCCCAGACAAGAGATCTGGGTTAAATCCATCATTCTTTTGCTCACCATGCCACCCCAGTTTAGACCTGGCCATATGCAAATCAGTCTTGACCCTGTGCCTCATGGGAACAGTCCAGCCCGAACTGCCAAGCCAGGTCCTCCCTGGACCGGAAACAAGCATCCTAGGACCGGTTTTGGGGTTTCACCCCTCTTCAGCCAGGATAGCTTGATTCCAGTGGCACAGTGAGCCCAGGACCCACGTCTGGGCATACCTGGCGCACTTAGGGCGAGAAAGCAAAAGACACACAATTGATGGACGGAATGCAGAACAAATCAAAACATTCACCCCCAGTCAAGAGATCTGGCTTTAAATCCATCATTCTTTTGCTCACCATGCCACCCCAGTTTAGACCTGGCCATATGCAAATCAGTCTTGACCCTGTGCCTCATGGGAACAGTCCAGCCCGAACTGCCAAGCCAGGTCCTCCCTGGACCGGAAACAAGCATCCTAGGACCGGTTTCGGGGTTTCACCCTCTTCAGCCAGGATAGCTTGATTCCAGTGGCACAGTGAGCCCAGGACCCACGTCTGGGCATACCTGGCGCACTTAGGGCAAGAAAGCAAAAGACACACAATTGATGGACTGAATGCAGAACAAATCAAAACATTCACCCCCAGTCAAGAGATCTGGGTTAAATCCATCATTCTTTTGCTCACCATGCCACCCCAGTTTAGACCTGGCCATATGCAAATCAGTCTTGACCCTGTGCCTCATGGGAACAGTCCAGCCCGAACTGCCAGGCAGTGCCACAGGTTATATTTGGCGAACCTCATGACAGTTTAGCCATTACTTCCAAGGAAGTTGCATTGGCAATAAGCAAAATTGTTCCCCAAAAATCCCAGGGACTGGATAAGGTCCCAGGAGATCTTTTTTTAGATAGGCCTGAGGTGTGGAGTCCTTATTTTTCTCTCATTATTAGTGCCATAATGAGTGGTGCCCCTATTCCCTCTACTTGGGCTGGGGCCGAGTTTATCTCTATTTTTAAGAAGGGAGCTCGTGATCCCCCGACTAATTATAGGCCCTTAAGCCTAATAGATTGCACCCAAAAACTCTTCGCGAGAGTCATCCTGAATAGACTCCAAGAGTGAATGTCGGCTATACAGGTACTTTCTCCCCTACAGGCCTGGTTTTGAGAACGGACTAGCATATTGGATCAGGTGCTTCAATTTCAGTTGTTATATTGGAAATTTGTTTTACTAGGGCGGGGATGTCTATATGTGGTGTTCGTTGATCTTAGATCGGCTTTTGATTTGATTTATTGCACCAAGTTATGGCAGGTCTTGGCTGATTTAGGGGTACCACACCACTTATTGAATATGATCATGCATTTGCATGAAGATAACTTTGCCCAAGTAAGATGTGTCCAGAAGGGAGAAATGACGGAACCATTCCCTGTTAAAAGGGTGGTGAGACTGGGGTGCGTCTTTGCACTAACTCTCTTCTCACTCTTTATTAATGATTTAGCTACCTTTGTGGACCACTGTGATTCCAATGCACCATCTCACGCAAACATTAGGATACATGCCCGGATGTTTGCCGACGATACATTGCTTATTTCAAAATCTTCTATGGGACTCCACAAAATCTTAGATAGATTTGATACCTTTTGTAGTCTCAGAGGTTTTAACATTAACATTGCTAAAACCAAATATATGGTTCTTAATCCTTGTAACACTATGCATCCTAATCCTACTCTTAGAGGGTTTTTCTTGGAATATCATCAAATCAAATCATCATCAAATCAAAGGGCATTTATTGAGCACACAAATCACCCGAAAGTCTCATGGCGCTTACGGACAGCTCAGGGGTCAGCTTGGAAGGGGAGGGCTAGTTAGTTTTCGAACAGCCAAGTCTTCAGCTCAACAGTAATGATCAGTGATGTTGCGGAGGTGCGGGGGCAGTTTGTTCCAGAGAGCGGGTGCGAGAAAAGAAAATGACCTTCCTCCATTTCTAATAGTACGGATTCTGAGAGGTGTGAGAAGTGATCTATTGCTGAATCTCAGAGTCCTTCGAGGCTGGTACCAGCTTAGTTTTTTGGCCCAATAACCCGGACCTCTACCGTACATATTTTTATGTGTTAAACATAGGGTCTTAAAGTGAATTCGCTTCCTGACAGGGAGCCAGTCGAGGAATCTCAGATTAGGGGCCGAAGGGGATCTTGACGGGAGGTTAAGGACAAGTCTGGCTGCGGTGTTCTGCAGAACCTGAAGCCTGGAGAGAAGATCTTCATTTATTGAGGACAGCAGGGCATTTCCGTAATCCATACGGTTGATGATCAGTCCCTGGACTAGTGGTTTCCTGGCTTCTATCGGAATCCATTTGAAGACTTTGCGTAAGTTACGCATGATGCCGAAACATGAGACAGTTATATTGTTGACCTGATTTTTCATTGATAGTTGGTTATCCATTTGGATTCCTAAGTTCCGTACTGTCTGTCTAGGGACTGGGCAGGGGCCAAGATTTAGAGGCCACCAGTCACTAGACCAGTGTTCGCGCGCCTTGCCAAACAGTACGATCTCTGTTTTGCCTCCGTTTAGTTGCAGATAATTTGTGCTCATCCACCTATCAACATGGGACATGCAGTCTTTAAAACGTGATTTTTGTTTCAGTTGGATCTGGACCAAGGGTGATCAGGATCTGAGTATCATCGGCGTATGACACAACATCAAAGCCGAAAGATCTGATCACCCTGGCCAGCGGAGTCACGTATAGATTGAAGAGCGTTGGGCTCAAAATGGAGCCCTGCGGCACTCCCATCCTAACTGGCCTACTACATGAGACGGTGTCGCCTATCTGTACTGTGGTAGCTCAGTCCGTTAAATAGCTTCTGAGCCACTTCAGGGCCTTCCCTCTGACACCAATCTCCCAGAGCTGAAGTTCGAGGATGCTGTGGGAGATGGTGTCAAAAGCTGCTGATAGATCTAGCAGGACGAGAATAGATGACTGCCCTCTGTCCAATGCTAACCTGATGTTATCCGTTACTTCTACCAGAGCTGTTTCTGTGCTATGGGCGGCCCTGAAGCCTGATTGTGACGGATCCAGTAGTTCATGGCTCTCAAGATGGATAACAAGCTGTTGGTTGACCAGTGACTCGAGCATCTTCCCGAAGTGAGGGAGCAACGAGATAGGACGATAGTTAGTGGGGATTTTAGGGTCTGCAGTAGGTTTTTTGAGGATTGGCCTAACTCTGGCCGCTTTCCATATCTGTGGAACCTCTGATTGCAACAGTGACCTATTAAATATTTCAGTGAGACTGTCGAGCAGTACCGGAGCGATTATTGGGAGGAATCGCGATGGCACCGGGTCCACAGGTGAACCCGATTTGATTTTTAACATGGCTCTAGTCACTTCCTCTGAATTACACTGGGAGAATTCCTCCAAAATGGGAGGAGAACCCGTAGATATAGCAGAATAGTTACCTAAGAGGTTTATATTGTCTTGAAGCGGAAAAGAGTTATGAATTGCAACGATTTTATCGTCAAAGAATTTGGAAAGAGAATCCATCCAGTCCTGTGAGATATGGGCGTGTGTCTGCTCCGGAGGCGTCGTAAATTCTTTTAAGATTTTATAGAGCTCCTTATTTGAGTTAGCCACCATTTCGATCCGATTTAGGAGAAACAATTTTTTTGTTTGCCTAATATTCTCCAGATAACTGCGGTGAATACATCTGTATTTTTCACGGTCCGTCGGATCTTTACTTTTTCTCCATTTCCTCTCCGCTGTCCTACAGGAGAGCTTCGCTATCTTCAGTTGCTCCGTAAACCAGGGAGCAGCTCTAGATTTGATTTTTGCCCTAGTAAGAGGGGCGATTTTGTTTAGTGCATCTGTAATTGCTCTCTCAAAGGAGATTGCTGCCTGATCAATGTTGACTTCTAGGCTATTTTGTGGGGAGCTAAAATAGGTTGTAAAGGAGGTAGAGGTGAATTTTCGCCACCACCTCCGCCATATTGATTCATGCCTGTAGTCAGCTTTGGTAGTGTGGACTGGAATAGCAAATTTTAATAGGTCATGGTCTGACCATAGTAGTGAAGATGGAGGTTCTACTATGATACCTTTTGAATTTGTGAACAGTAAGTCGAGTGTGTGGCCAGCAGTATGGGTAGGGCCTGTCACCAATTGGGCTAGTCCCAGAGTGCTCATATTTGTGATCAGCTGATCTGTGTCCAAGTTCAATATCTCTGCATGATAATTAAAATCTCCTATTAAAAGGAAGAGATCAGAGGCCAATACATGCGGGGCAATTGTCTCAAGCAACTTATGTATGAAGTCGGTTTTTGGGCCAGGAGGTCTGTATACTAGAGCTCCTCTCCAAGTGCCGCGAGAAGGACCCTCAATTCTAAAAATACATAGTTCTAATTAGTCGACGCTCATGGTTTCTAAGGAGGAGATACTCACTCCTGGGATAGTGGCTGTGAGTAAACCTCCTCCTCTTTTGTCCTTTCTATCCACTCTAATTTTGTTGTATTGAGGTGGAAAGGCAATTGCCACATTTATGGAGGCATGCTCATGAAGCCAAGTTTCCGTTATAAAACAAATGTCTGGTGATTCCATGTCCATGAGGCTCCATATTTCGACGGTATGTTTTGGAATGGAGCGTCCGTTGAAATATATAGCCTTTAATAATTTGGGAGTTTTAATGTTGTTCGAGTTACACGATGTTGGTGTTTTGCTCGATGGGGCCAATTCATTGAAACATGGGGTTTCATGCACCCTGAAAGTAGTTGTATCTCCCTGTGTGACTGACTGTTCAGGATGGAAATGATTAAGATTTTTGAGTTCTTGACTAGAGTATTTTAACTTAGCCATTATGGTCACTTACCGAATAGACACAGGCACATAGGTGAAGGGAGAAGGGATCCTGGCGGCTGGCGGCAGTCTGGCGCGGACAGGTGCAGACGGGCTTGCCTTTGGTGCACCTTTGGCGCGCCGCTGCGCGCGTCCGCGCCCTGCCCCGCCTTTTGTAGGCTTGAAGATGGATGCGGGAGCTAGTGCACTGATTGCGCTTCCGGTCGTACGACCGGAAGTGATGTCGTATGCCTTATCGTCCCTCCGCTCAACCGGCACAAGCCGTGGCGGAACGAGGACTACAGGCTGCTAATTTAAAAGTAGATAAAAAGAATTAGCTGAGCGCATGGCACAATTAAAATCAGATGGTGGCATCAGCACTATTTACCAAACAACAGGCAAGATTTCAGTTTGCACAATCAATAACTTGTAACAATAAAAACAGGCATAGAGCTAGGACATATCCCGCAGCTAACACTCGCAGAGCGTCCGCTGCGCGCGTCCGCGCCCTGCCCCGCCTTTTGTAGGCTTGAAGATGGATGCGGGAGCTAGTGTGCTGATTGCGCTTCCGGTCATATGACCGGAAGTGATGTCGTATGCCTTATCGTCCCTCCGCTCAACCGGCACAAGCCGTGGCGGAACGAGGACTACAGGCTGCTAATTTAAAAGTAGATAAAAAGAATTAGCTGAGCGCACGGCACAATTAAAACCAGATGGTGGCAGCAGCACTATTTACCAAACGACAGGTAAGATTTCAGTTTGCACAATCAATAACTTGTAACAATAAAAACAGGCATAGAGCTAGGACATATCCCGCAGCTAACACTTGCAGAGCGTCCGCTTTGAGTTTTTTCGATGCACCCTTACTGAACACTTTAATTGGCAACATTATATAATAAGGAGTAGGCTTAGGCTAGAGCAAACGTCTGGGGGTATTGTAAAATTGCATAAGGGTTCACCCTTTCGTCCAATCTCTCCTGTATTACAAGTTTACAACTACCAGGCGCTTGGTTCAGTCTTATATGGCACAGAGCTTTGGAGCTCAGGGATGTGTCCACTCTTGGGCTAGTGGAAAATCACTAGTGCGAGAGTTAAGAGGTCTTCCCATGAGCACCCCACTGCTCCCCTTAAACCTGGATGTGGGGCAAAAAATATAATGGATGTGATTGGCCTAAGACCTATTCTATACTGGAAGAGATTTTGGACCAACCCCGAACTGGCTGTTTATCAGTCAGGCATATTGGAGATACTGCGCAGTGTGGGTGCTGATGCTATTCCGTGGTTGAAGTCTGTGAGGGCACGTCTTATCTAGATTGCCTCACTCCTGCCACTGCTGCGGTGAAGGCTCTGCCTGCATACTTGAATGTGATTGAGAGCACAGGGAATGTATTACCGCCAATCATGATATCTTGAGACACACGGCAACTGCACCATAATAAGCCCTACACTGTCAATCACACTGTAGGTGTGGAACAGACTGTTTTGTTATTGGCTTTTGTCGCTGACCGTGACCACTTTGCTGGAGAGATGTAAGCCATAGTTTGAGATCCACTTCTCTAACATAGCACCGGCTTGCCGCAGAGTGCAAACTGTGCATATCTGATGAGCACAGGGGGCCTATGGTTTCGGGGTTTTTCATCACCTCGATGAGGCTTCACTGCACAACGTTAGACTCATGGAGAGGCAGGGAATAGATGTTTAGGAACCAACCAAACACTCACGAGAGTAAGCCACATTTCATAGAGAATGTTTTACCTCCAGGGTGCAGTTGAATCATCTAGATAAGTAATCCTTCCTAGTGGGGGTGGGGGAGGGGCAGTCCCATAAATTTGTTGAAGAAACAATTTTGAATTCTCCTACTTTATTTATAACAATGAATGCAGCCTTGTGGCTTCACTGGTAGATTTCTTTGGGCAAACACTGTGTCACCTCTAAGAGACTTAGAAGGGGAGATTGTTCTTTTATACAAATATGCACATTTTACTATCACATAACAAATTTTATTTTTTAAAACATGCTCCACCTTTGTATGCCAGGGATGAGCATCATGTGCTAAGAATTACCATTGTTATGTCAGGGCTACATTGCAAGAGGCTGGGGACAATCATGTCTTGGATGTCCGAATATGCCATGAATTATCGCCATTTTGCTGTGGCATTATACCAAGGGGCATATTCTCAAGGACTAATCGCCGATTTAACACCACTTTAGCGCTGCAAAAGTGGTGACAGATCCATCGCCCCATTCTCAAGCTGGTGCAAACTGCCGACATCGCCAGTTACCCAGCGATAGCTGGCGCAAAAAACATCGCCACGGATGAGAGTGATAACTAATACTAATGATATGCAGAGTAGGCGTTCCTGTGCAAAAACACACGAAAACACCACTCCGCGATATTCTCAACGACCAGCCAGATCTGCGCTGTGACCCAAAAACAGGCGATAAGGCGCGTTAGCAGCAGGGACTTAACACCTGCCTTTTACTGGTGTAAAGCAGGACGACAACCTGCAGCATGAAAGGGAGCCCAGCCCAGAGCCACATCTGAAGACCAACACATGTCATGGAGCCACTGACCATGCAGCACGGAGACCCAAGAGGGCCACAACACCCACCGCCACCACCCCCAGGCCCCCCCCCTTGGACTACCACTGAGGCAGCGCAGAACAAGACAGCTGACCTCCCGAAAACGGCATGGCCCCTCAGCAACACAATTGCAGAATGTGGGGAGAGGTGGGAACCAAGTATGTGAGAAGGAGGCAAGTGACCCATCAATAAGAATGTACACAATGCCAAGTGTGGCGGTGATGTGCGGGACTGACTTTAGTATGCAGAGCACAGACATGTCCATGTGGACATATACTGATGGTGTGTGTAGTGTTGTGGACAGTGGACGCAACCATGCCACCACAGGCAGTGGGGAAGACCCCGGTCATGTAGCTATGTCGTCCCCCCTGTAAGCGTAAGCGGAGTGGGCTGGGCCGGCGTACGCCAAGCCAGCGTAGGGGTGTGAAGGATTTGCCCGGGGCCCTGGGCGTGGTTCAGTCCTGGCCTGGACAAGGAAGTAACTAATGAGTGTGTCACTGTTGTAGTGTCGGCGCCACCCAGTCCGCAATCGACAATGTTGCAATGTAGCATGTACTCGGAGGGCGGGCTTGCACGAACGGGGAAATGAAGGAGAGCAAGACTGCTCGGGGTCTTGGCTCATACATGCCAAGTGTTGTGTGCATCTGTATTGCAGCAGCATGAGCCAAATGCCTAGCCTCAATCGCAGCGCGAGTTCAGCCAGGCATAAACCCTACATCTGTGTCCGCCCTATCCTTCCCACAAGCCTACACTCACGTGGCCGCCCACCTTCAACGGCCAACATCACAGTGTCGTTGTCAGGCTTGTGGACATGGGCAGACAGGCATGACAATGGTGTGCCGTAGGAGTGCAAGTGGTGCAACCGCGCAGCGCACACAGGTAAATTGGCTCGGGGGAGGGAGGAGCAGCTGTGAGGCAACGTAACACACAGTGATGCTGCTCATTTGTCACATGCAAGACATGTCAAATTTGAATCCCAAAGTCGCACACATCCCACCCCACCCTCAACAAGCCACTTCACATTTCCTGACTGCAAGCAGATGAGAAACTAACATTAGGGATGAAAGCTCCTTTGTCTGGACTATCAGGCGGAAGCACATCTGCACCTCCGACCTTGGAATTGCATGTGCCCGGCACCCCCTGACAGATACTAGAGCAGCTGATACCTACTCCCACACTACACACAGCCCGACGAAAGACCAACGTATACACACCCCACACACAGAAGTCCTTGCTCGAAGTTATCTTGCATGGAGTGGCCTTCACACTTACTCCCTCACCATCCCAGGAGTACAACCGTTGCACACTAAAACAACCCATTGATCCGAGCTGTGGCATTTCATCCACAGAACTGGCGCAGGTCAGAACAGTGCAGCTTCAACCAGAGCCACTGACGCAATGGCAGAACATCCTGGACACTTGCACAACCCCTGTCAGGTGGAACTGTACCGTGCACGTATGCTGCGTTTACTGGGATCAGTTACCGGCTAGGCTTCCGCCTTGCCAACGTCACCTGCGTTCAGCCTGTGTTGCATTGTCGATCATGCATATTCGAGTGGCCCATGGATGTCTGCCTATCCAACAGTACGGTAGCTGAACTGGATCTTGACATGTGTGTGCACCCCCTGTTGGCCCACGACCAGGATGTCACCGTGATACCCGTTTATGGGATGCCTTGATACTTGATATGCATGCTGGCAGCTGGACCTGGGAGATTGCACAACTCCTCGTGTGCAGTGACCACATTGAACCGCTCCCCTATTGGGCTGTAGTGCTAATTGCTGAAAGGGGCTGTCCCGACCTTCTAATGGATCGCCTCGCCGTCCTGTTTGATGACGTCGACAACGACCTCAAGTTGGAAATGATAGCCTACGGAGCTGCAATCGCTTTCATGGACGAGTAACTACGTACCTGCAGCCACAACAGATTGGAACCCATTGCACGTGTCCCAACACCTTGTTGCATCTTGGAGATCTGGTCACATATCCCACGACAACAGTGGACATGGCTGCATTCGCCTGGACTCCGAATACATGAGCGGACAACAACGCGGGTTGACACACACCTGTGAAGGGTGAGGCACTCCCCCGGAGTGGACAGCGGCGCTTGGGAATGTTCCTCATATTCCTGACATACTGCTGCATTGCTCTGCATGTTGTGGCACTTCTCTTGCCCGTACTGACACGCATATGCTAATAAAGTCTACGCACCTTCACTTGTATTCAACTGTGATGAGTGTTGATTTGAATGACAATGTGTGTCTCACTGCCTATCTGGGTCACGGCCAGACATGCGCATTGGTAGCATCACCCAGGGAGTACCTTTTTGTGGAATCACTGTCCCTACATTCATCCATACTTTCATACTTGATTGGTCAAAGCCACGACACATCTGTGTGAATCAGAATGTTTTGTTCGCATTCAGTGGAGTGTTGAAGCTGGAGCAGTACAGGGCCATGTACACCCCACTTTACATTGTTGCCCCGTGGAGGACCAGCCAGAGTCCATTAGGGATTGACAAGTTCATCGGAAGAGGCAGACTTCAGTCCGCAGTGTGATTGCTGTGTCATTGGTAACCAAACCAAATATGGCAGTCTCTGTCGAGGTCCAAGGCGAGTGTTGCTGAGTGTATCGGGGGACAGTGGAAGGTATTAATCCAGGGCATGATGCAGAGGGCAGAACCAAGCTGAAACAGACCATATGGCAGAGATGAATGCTACCACTTCATTCTTACCACAGTGCCAGATTCATCATCATCTTCGTCCTCTGATGTGTCAGATGCCTCACATGTGGGTGGTGGTGTTTAGTCTGCATCACTGTGTGGCACTGACACTTCAGGGGGCGAAGATGTGGATGGAGTAGTAGCAGCAGCATTCATCCGTGCCAGGCCTTGTGGCGGCAATGCCATGACGAGGATCTGCAGGGCATGGAAGATCACAGCTACATCTTGCTGGTGTGCAGCCGTGGCAAACATTCTTTCCACCTGCATCCGCTCCATGTTCAACATGATCCTCCGCATGTGTCCCAACTCCCAGCTGGCATCGCAGGAGCCACTCTGACTGGACAATTGTTCTTGGCTCAGAGACATGACTCCAGCGATGTCAGCCATGGATTGTTGGAGAGCATGGAGCGGACAGTGGGCGTCCGTTAGGGACTGTAAGTGGTCCCTGATGGGACGTAGACACCCACGTATGGCATCTAGTTTGGCTGCCATGAGGTCGAACCCCACCCGCAGCTGATCAGCCATCTTCTCCTGGCACCCTAACACACGGCGTTGGAATGCCATATGTTGGTCGTGGGGGTCCTGGGAGACAGCAGTGGTTGTGGGTTCTTCCTGCTGTGTGGTCAGTGCAGGGGGTGGGGTCTCCTCGATGCAGCTGGGCTGCACTTCTCCTGGAGGTGGGGTGCCGAAGCTGTCCATGGGCTGTTGTAGGGCGTCAGTGTCGATGTTGGGGAGGTCCTCTTCATCATCAGTGCTGAGTTGTTGGGTCTGCTCTGCAGGAGGTGTTGATTCTCCCTCTGCAATGTGAAGGGGAGATGCAGATTGACATTCTGTTCACATGTATATTGACGCATTGGACAAGTTTACTTGCAGACTGCATGACAACGTACATTGTGACTGTTTGTGAGGAGATGCCTATGTGATGCGGGACAGTTGAAATTTCTACACCATCAGGGATGTGAGGTTGTACTTGTGCATTGTCATCTCACAGTTACCTGCTATGCCAAATGCGAATGGCCATTTTCTACACACAAGCGGCGGCAGTTGTGTCCTCTGTTCTGTTGTGAAAGTGTTGCAGTTTGTACCACATTGTTATCAATGTTGAGGTGCTCTGATTCTTTTGTGTGTGTGCAGCATTGTGGGTGTGTTGCCCCTTCTGCTCTGATTTGGCTGGCCCTTATCCCTTTCAGGCGGTGTGCCTTTGACTTCTGATGGATACATCTGCCTGTGGATTCCTCACCTTATAAATATCCCCTGCGCCAGCATTCCGCATAAAGTTTTTCCTAGCTCTCCACGCCGACGAGTTCGTCACAATACCACGGCTCCGCTCGCGACTCCGTTGACGTCACTGGAGCCATAAGAGAGCCTCGTCGGCATGATGACGTCAGTTCCCTTTTTTCCGCGCCGTCGACGCGTAACGGTTTTCTGGGACTCTTCTTACTGTTTCGAGTTACTTTGTTGTTTCTCCAGGTTTTACTGTAGCTTTGCGATGGCGACTTCGAGAAAGTCAGGATTCAAGCCCTGTAGAGAGTGTGGGGGTCATATGTCCATCACTGACCCCCATGAGGACTGTTTGTGGTGTTTGTCATCGGACCACAACATGGAGGGCTGTTCATGCTGTCGCAAGATGAACCCGAAGGCCTTGAAAGAACGTGAGGCCAAGCTTTTCATGGCAAAACCAAGGAAGGAGAAGAGAGGGCGAAAAAGATCCAAGTCGAAGTCGTCGACTTCGCATGCTTCGAAGTCGAGGAAGCACAAGAAGAAAAGGAGGCATGGCTCTCGGCGTCGTTCGTCAAAGGGAAAGGCTTTGATATCACCTTCTCCGGCGCCTCAACATCGACAAAAAGACTTTGTGTCTCCATCACCATCGCCATCTCCTCAGGTGACTCCGGAAAATTCTCCTTCTCCCAAAGGTACTCCGGTGCAGTCGCCGACGCCGAGGGGCTCTCCGGAGTCGGAGAGCTTACCAGTTCAGGACAAACCCTCTCATGTACACGAGACTGGGCCTGTGGCTCCGCCTGTGGATCCGACTGTTCCGACGTCGGAGGCTCCTCGTGTGAATTCTGACTCGGCTCTGTATCCTCAATTTCCTACACCGGGTTCAGATCCTTCGCATTTTTTAAATGCTATGTATGGTGTGTTTGCCAAGGCAGCCTTCCCCTCCGGAGCACCTTCGGGTCCCGTGGGTCCGCTGGGCTTCAATTTGGGCGTGCCTCAACATTATGCCCAGGCACCTTTCGTGCCCTTTATGCCGACAACGCCGTCATGGCAGTTTCCGGCTCCAAGGTTTTCGACGCCGTATACGGAATCCCCGGTGCCGTCTGGTGGCCCTTCCTCTTGGCTTCGTACAGCGCCGATTCCTGCATCGGACCCTTCTTCGACGCCGGCTCCGGAGTTGTCGGCACCGTGTGTGGCGCCGCCGATGCCGCAACCGAAGATGCGCTCGAGGAGAGAGGCACAGAGACTGTTGGAGGAAGAACAGTATCAAAGAGAAGAGGTTGAAGAGGGCGAGATAGAGGAGTCTGTCGACGATTTCGAGGGACTTCAGGAGGCTAGTGGCCTGGACACCTCCCCAGAGTGGGAGCTTTCTTCTTCAAGGGTTTCTCCACCTCAAGAGGTTGCTCCGTATCATACTGTTATTAGAAAGGCTGCGGAGCTTTTGGATTTGCAATTGCCTACAGCAGAGTACAAACCAAATTTGCTCACAGAGGTTTTGCATTCGCCATCGTCGATAGTTGAGCCACTGTTGACTTTTAATGAGGCTTTAACTGAGCCTATCCTGGAAGTGTGGCGTAAACCTCTCTCTTCTCCTGCTGTGTCTAAATCTGTGGCAAGGAGATATAGATCTGCTCCAGGAGACCCTCCTTTTCTCTCTTCACATCCGTCCCCGGAAAGTTTGGTGGTACAGGCGTCTTGTTCTAAACAATCTACAGGCGCTTTTCCTCAAGCTCCTGCCGACAGGGACTCTAAGAAGTTAGAGCAATCGGCTAAGAAAGTCTTTTCATCTTCTAGCATGGCACTAAAGTCAACCAATGCTACATGTTTGTTGGGACGTTACATACACGCCTTAATGGATTCTGCTAAGCAATTGGCGCCCAAGTTGACTGATGAACGTGATAATTTTATGGCGATTCTGACGGATGCTCAGGCTGCTGATCGTCAGGTTATACAGTCTGGCCTTGACACAGCTTATTCGGTGGCCAGGGTTATGACCTCCTCCATAGTTACCAGGAGACATTGGCTCAGATCCTCTGGGTTTTCTCCAGATGTACAGGCTACCCTTCTTCATTTGCCCTTTGATGGTTCAAAACTTTTCGGAGAGAAGGCTGATTCTGCGCTTCAGAGATTCAAAGATAGCAAGGCCACGGCAAAATCCTTAGGGCTGCAAACTCAGTCAAGGGGGTTTGGATATAGGAAGTATCGAGGATTTGGAAGGTCTTCCTTCGTAGCTTACGACAGCCTCAGCAACAACAGCAGCAAAATCCTCTTTACAAATCCTACAGAGGGAGAAACAGGGGTCGCCAACGTGGGTCGGCCCGCCAACTCTCCTCCTCCTCCTCTACCTTCCCTGATCCCCCTGGTAACGCAGGAAAGCAGCCCTAGATCCCCCATCCTGGAACATGTGGGTCCTGTAGGGGGACGGCTGTCTCACTTTCTACAGGGTTGGAAATCGGTCACTTCAGACCTTTGGGTTTTAAACCTTGTAGAGAATGGGTACGCCCTTCCCTTTCGGGAATTTCCTCCTCCTTACCCTCCTTGCCAAGGTTTCTGTTCGGAAGATCATTTGCTTCTTCTCCAGAAGGAGGTCCTTGCCTTATTATAAAAAGGTGCGATAGAGGTGGTTCCGGAGCAGGAAAGGGGACAGGGATGCTACTCCCGGTATTTCCTGATTCCCAAAAAGGATGGCAGGTTACGTCCGATCTTGGATCTCAGGGTCTTGAATTTTTACCTCAAACAGGAGAAATTCAAGATGCTGACCCTTGCTCAGGTTCTTCTGGCGCTGCAGCAAGAGGACTGGATGGTGTCGATCGATTTGCAGGATGCGTACTTTCACATCCCCATCCTGAAGTCGCACAGGAAGTATCTCCGTTTCACGGTAGGGTCGCAGCACTACCAGTTTGCGGTCCTGCCGTTTGGTCTTACTACTGCACCTCGAGACTTCACAAAGGTGATGGCAGTGGTGGCAGCTCATCTCAGGAGGTCGGGGATCCCAGTTTTCCCTTACCTGGATGACTGGCTGCTCAAAGCGGAGTCGCCGGAGATGGTGCTTCATCATCTGCAGGTAACAGCTCAGCTGTTGTTCAACTTGGGTTTTTCAATAAATGTGCCCAAATCTCACCTGGTGCCTTCTCAGCGCAACCTGTTCATAGGGGCGGTACTGGATACTTCTGTGTGTCGAGCTTTTCCACCTCCACAGAGAATTCTCGACATTCAGGAGATGATTCCTTTGTTTCACGATGGAGCGGTTGTTCCAGTCCTGAAGGTCCTACGCCTGCTCGGTCTGTTCGCTTCCTGCATTCTGTTGGCCAGTCATGCACGCTGGCATATGAGGGCACTCCAGTGGTGCCTCCGCAGGCAGTGGTTTCAACACAACGAAGATCTCAGGGAGTCAGTCAGAATCTCCAGAGACGCTGCAGCGGAGCTGACTTGGTGGAGTGTGCAGGGCAACCTGTCTCAAGGAAAGCCCTTTCAACCTCCTCCACCGGTGGCCACAGTGATCATGGATGCCTCCACTCTAGGGTGGGGTGCTCATCTGGGGGATCTGGAGGTCAAAGGTCTTTGGTCTCCAGAGGAAAGGTTGCTTCACATCAACCTTCTGGAATTGCGGGCGATACGTTTGGCACTAAAGGCTTTCCTTCCTTCCCTTCACGGTCAGTCAGTTCAGGTCCTGACGGACAACACTACTGCGATGTGGTACATCAACAAACAGGGAGGTGTAGGGTCGTTTCGTCTCTGTCGTGAGGCTCTGCGACTCTGGTCCTGGGCTCAGGACCATCAGATTTGTGTGTTTGCAAATCATCTAGCCGGAGTGCTGAATGTTCGTGCGGACAGTCTCGGTCGGCATTACTCGGCCGATTACGAGTGGCGGCTTCATCCGGAGGTGGTCCACCACATCTTCGAGATGTGGGGGTCCCCTCGGTTGGACCTGTTTTCCACTCGTGAGAACGCGCACTGCCCGTTGTTCTGCAGTCTCCAGTATCCGATGCAGGGGGTGCTGGGGGATGCGTTTCAGTTGAATTGGAGTTCACAGCTCCTTTACGCGTTTCCTCCCATACCCTTGATTCCTCGGGTTCTGAGGAAGATTCGCCAAGACCGGTCCCAAGTTATATTGATCGCTCCGGATTGGCCAAGAAGGGTGTGGTACACAGATCTACTTCGCCTCTCATCGCACCATACGCTCCGTCTCCCTCTCAGGGCAGACCTCCTCTCGCAGTCGCAGGGGCAGGTTCTACACCCCCACCTCCAGAACCTGCACCTTCATGCCTGGATATTGAACGGGCAACCTGAGTTCCTTCTCTCTCCCACCGGATGTGGTGGATGTTATTTTATCGTCCAGGCGACACTCCACTAAGTCTATTTACTCCTCCAGATGGTCTAGATTTGTTAAATGGTGTGGAGAGAGATCCATTGATCCTTTAAAGGCCCACTTGTCAGATATTCTTCAGTTTTCGCTGTTTTTGGCCCAGCAGGGTTGTGCTGTGGCCACTGTTAAGGGCTATTTGTCGGCTTTATCGGCGTTTCTTTGTTTGCCGGATCAGCCATCTTTATTTAAATCTCCCATTGTTTTGAGATTTATTAAGGGCCTTACCAATAGGTTTCCGCCTACTCCCTTTGTTATGCCTCAATGGGATTTAAATCTTGTTTTGACTTTCTTGATGGGTTCCCCGTTTAAACCCTTACATAGTTGTCCTTTGAGACTTCTGTCTTTTAAAATGGTCTTTCTTGTGGCCATTACCTCAGCAAGGAGGGTAAGTGAGCTTCAGGCTCTTAGTTCAAAACCCCCGTTGTTGACCATTCATACTGAAAGGATGGTCCTCAGGACCAGGGCTGCTTTTCTGCCTAAGGTGGTTCCTCCCTTCCATCTAGGACAGTCCATTACTCTTCCTGTATTCTATCCTCCCCCTCACCCTTCCAAGGAGGAGGAGAGACTTTACCGCCTGGATCCTAAAAGAGCGGTGAGCTTTTATTTGGAAAGGCTAAAGACTTGCGATTGGACGATCAGCTCTTTGTGGGCTACGTTGGACGCATGAAGGGCAAGGCTGTGCACAAGCGCACTCTTTCCAGATGGATCATCTTGTGCATCAAGATCTGCTACGCCCTGGCTGGTAAGGAACCGCCTAATGGTATTAGAGCTCATTCCACCAGAGCCAAGTCATCCACTTCTGCTTTGGCCAGAGGTGTTCCTGTAATGGACATTTGTAAGGCTGCGACTTGGGCCTCCCTCCATACTTTCGCAAAGCATTATTGCTTGGATTCTGAGATGAGGAGGGAGGGCCATTTTGCGCGTTCTGTCCTGCAGGACTTTTTGGTATAGAAGGGTGGACACCCTCCTCCGGGAGTGGGACTGCTGTGGGATTCTATTCATAAGGTGAGGAATCCACAGGCAGATGTATCCATCGGAAGAACAAGTTACTTACCTTCGGTAACGCTTTTTCTGGTGGATACAGTATCTGCCTGTGGATTCTTCACTGACCCACCCTCCTCCCCGATGTCCACCCTTGTATACCTTAAAGGTGGCATTGTTTAACATGTTTGTTTTGCATTGTCTCTTCTATCTGCCTTTGTGTAGTTTATAGGAAATGCTTTTATTCTTTGGCTTTCCTTTTAATTTTACACTATGTGTATTGGTGTGAATATTGTGTACTGTGTATACTTTGAATCTGTTGTCGGTCCACCTGTTCGCCTCGGAGACACGAAAAAAATGGGTGGAACTGACGTCATCACGCCGACGAGGCTCTCTTATGGCTCCAGTGACGTCATACGGAGTCGCGAGCGGAGCCGTGGTATTGTGACGACCTCGTCGGCGTGGAGAGCTAGGAAAAAGTTTCCGTGGAATGCTGGCACAGGGGATATTCATAAGGTGAGGAATCCACAGGCAGATATTGTATCCATCAGAAAAAGCGTTACCGAAGGTAAGTAACTTGTTCTTCTGTGCTTATACAGTGCTGAGATGTTGCAGACTTGGGTAACTTGGGCTCTTGGTCGGAGTTGTGACTCTTGGGCATGGTTTGTCCGCAGATGTGCTATACTTAATTGTGCATGTGTGCCACTGTGCCCATCTCCCCCCGTCCCCCCAGTCCCTGGTCGCTACTCACCCTGTTGCTGTTGGCTCCGGTCATGTTGTGCAGTGTCCGGTCCCCCAGCTCCTGCCACCGTCTCCCCAATGAGGACTCGGGTCACCATTCCCTCCATCTCATCCAGCTCCTGGTGTGTCGCTGGACTCCCTCCTCCAGTCTGCATTGCTGCTTTCAGGTTGGCTGCGGGTTTCAGCTTGGTTTTGCGCTTCACATCAGTCCAGCGCTTCTTGCAGTCGTCCACTTCCCTTCTCTTCACTCCGACTGCATTCACCTTGGCCAATATGGACTGCCATATTGTGTTTTTAGTTGCCAATGACACAGTGGAGGTGATGCACAGTTGCTGGTGGTGTTCTATGACCTCCATAATGGGGATCTGGTTTTCCTGCGTACTGTAAGGTATCTTCCTCTTCTTCTTCTCTTTGCCCTTCCCTGACCCCGAGGTCCCAAGCTGGTCCTCCGTGGGGCTTGTGGGGTTCTGGTTGCCCTCTGTACTAGCTCCGGCTACCTCCATGGTGCTTCGCAGTTGTTTGTGTTTTGTTTGTGTTTTTTGTTGGCGCTTTTGTGGTGGTTTTTCCCGCCTGACTTGTGGGACTTGCAGGACTGGCGCTGCATGTTGCTGTGTTTTTTTTTCGCAGTTGGGCCCATCGCAACTTTTTTCACGTTCGGCTTTAGATTTTTATCGCCGTCCCGGGGATTTTATCGCGGACATTTGAGGCGTTATCAGGTCACTATCGCATGTTACCGCTGTGTTGTGAATGGGGCATTGACACGGTATTATTTTCCCGCGATGGACGGCGATATGTGAAATTGCGTTGACCCATTTTGGCGATGATTATCGCATGTTCTTGTGAATATCCCCCCCAAGTGTGGTCCCCATTTATGCATGGATTCCCACAATATGCCTTATTGCCATTGCCAACACCATACTTGAGTTAGGCATAGAAGAACATCACAGACACACATACACACAAACACACACTTGCACGCACAGACATAAACATACACTTACATGCACACATGCTCCTGGGCACATATGGAGACATTCACACATACACAGGCATAAACACAACAACAGTCAATACATTTTATCCATACCATGCTTCGATGTAGTCTGCAGTGGCTACATCAGTCATGCCATGCCTCGACTGCATCACTGCCACTCCCAGTTCCCACAGTATGACAGGCTCTTGGCGTGCGCTCATAGTGTAAATACAGTACAGGGCCTGCAATGCAGCCAACATAAATGTGTCTTGAGCCATGTGGTGAATAGCTGCATTAGAAAACCAGCACTGGCAAACATGCTCTAAGTGCGGTGCAGAACCAAAACTGCCATCTTACCAATTGTAAAGGCCCGATATTTGCTTGAACATATGTTTTGTTATTAATTTACACATGATTGCAGTCTTAGACTGTTCACAAGTGTATTTTCTGTCTAAACATTATGCCATCTAATAGTGACTAGGAAGGGGAGGAGAAGACATGGAGGCAGAGCAATATCACTGTGTCAGGCCTGGCCCTGAGTGATGTAGTAGGCAGCTTATATTCTGCTGTGAATTCAAGTCCATTGTAGCTGGTGCTTAGCAATGTACAAATCAGTACGAAAAATACAAGTTTAGGTCATAGTATGATTAAGATCACAGTACAGAGTCAGTAGATCTGGAATGAAGATGATTGACTCAGACATCTTATGTGGGTCCTAGATCATTCCATAGAAAACAGGTAAATGATTGGCTGAATGCCAGAATGTCATTTAGTTAAATAGAGAAACAGACTCAGAAATGGTACTTGCTGATGGGACTGTGGCTTTTGCTGACTGAAAGTGGCATGGGTTGAGGTAGCTAGTCATTGACAGCAAGTGCACACCTCAGCTGTGATTGATTGTTTCTTCATCCTTGCACAAAGACATCACACTAATCACCCCGTCTTTGAAAGCCAACTATCACTCTGAAGGAGACATGCCAGAGCTTCAGCTCTATCATAAATCTGAGTCCTGTCCAGTGAAAAATCCAAAATGCGGCCTGCACAATTGGGCTGTTTTCATGGTCGCCTCCCCATGCTATTTGTTTGGGAAATCATGCACTGGGAAATATATCAATTCAGTAGTGAAATATGCACTCTTAACATTAAATAAAAAGGAAAGAAATAAAGCATAAACACATTTTAAACAGTTTGTTGCCAAGTTTCATTATTGGGAATACAAGGAAAACTATGTTTGAACAGAATCTTCCCCTCTGAGCTTCACTCCAGTTATAGTGCCTTATAAGAGATCAGAAAAAAAATGTATTAACAATGAATACATAATTCAATTGAGTGACATTTAATATTAGATGTATGGCCCATATGTATTAACATAGCTGGACATAATCATTAGTATTTTCTAAATCTTTAAGGTTAGCATCTTCCTGTGATTTATCACTACATATCCCTTTCAGTTATACACTGGGGAACCATCAAATCACGATAGTTTGTGATATAAACCATGGATGTGGTCCTATTGGAAGGAACACATCATATTTTATGAAATGAGTAATGTTGCCTCCCATGTTCTTATATTAATTTTACTGTCATAAAGGGTCATAAAGGGATCCTAGCTTCATTTTTGTCATATATTGTGATATTATCAAGGTCATGTGGCATCACTTCCTGAGAGGAATCAGGGTAAAAAGTCATATTATGTAATTTATTGTGATGTTGTTGAGGACAAAGGATTTTGATGTCACCTCCATTACCCCTCGCATTTTGGTAAATCGACACCCACCTGCTTGTCTCTGACCTCTTCATAAATATGGTATATCTACATCATCAGCCTGTCTTAACTAAAAATTCGGCATCCAGTAGTTTTCCCACTTTTGTTCCACCCACCTTTAAATCCGCACCTTTTAGGAAACAATATTTTAATAAACGCCTTCTTAAATGCGGGATGACAAAATGGATAAATAAAGGGATTAAATGAGGAGTTAAGAAGAGTGAAGATGCTCGTTACCTCACTCCACTCTGCTGGTATACAAACATCTTCACAAATTGTACCAGCAATCAAAATCAATGCGTAGGGGGCCCAACAAAGGCAAAATATAGCGACAAGAACTGATAAAGACTTTGCAATCTTGATGTCAGCAGACAGCAAAGCGCTGGGCTTTGTACTATGGGGTATTTTTAATTTGTTTTCAGTAGGTATCTCTAACACAGTTACTCCATTCACAGAATCAGTGTGCAGAATGTGCTTAACGGGTCCACTTTCTTTTAAAATCGAAGGCTTCTCTTTACTACATCCTGGTCCTGAAAGTGAGTTGCTGTTTGCTTCATTGTTTTCCAAATCTGGAATGGTGAAGATGGATATGGTATTGCTCTGCGCATTGTATTCTCTTGTAGGAACATCTAAATGCTTCTGTTTTGCCCTCGTACGAGTTTTAATGTTGATGTAGATGTTCACGTTCAAATACAGAATGACAACAAAAGGTGTAAAGAAAAATATTATGGATATCCAAAGCCTAATGTAATGGTTGTAATAGTGTTCTGGATTGCACTCTCCCTCTGAAATATTGCTGTAGCCAGCTATGTATTCCCATAATAGAATCACCGGCCCATAAACAAGGGAGGCAAGAATCCACACAGCAGCCATCTTCAACACAGCAGGCTTCAACTTGTGTTGCTGTTCTCTGTATGCAGCCTGTAAAATAATGCATACATTTAGAAAAAAATATATAAGTATATATTTAAGTCCGAAAGTTTTGAACCCACTTTGCTTCTGTGTGGTCCCTTAACTTTCTATATCTCTCAGAAAGTCAGCTTTTAGCTGTCTATTGTCGAAAACCTCTCGTAGACCATACCAATATGTACAGCTCTCCTCTAGGGTGTTATGTAAAAGCATCAAACAGACAGTTTTTTCATGTGGTCAATTTATAAGGTTTTATTTTTTACTGTAACAATTTGTGTTTTCTTATTACTGTGTTCAAAGGAGAAACATTAGAAAGAAATATTTGTTTTCAAACTTTGGGGCATATTTACAAGCCCCTATTGCCACAGGAACACCACTTTTTACGACGGACCTGAGGCGATAGGGGCTTCGCCTTATTTACAACGCCGCCTTGTAAATAAGGTACCTTTTCACGCTATACTTAGCGTGAAAGGGGTGGGCAATGGGTGTTGCGGTGGGAGTTCTGCCGCAACACCCATTGATTTTGAAGCTGCACCATATTTATAAGGGTGGCGTAAATATGGGGCAACGCCAACATCAAGACCAGGGAAAACCTAGGGGCTTATTTACAAACCCCCTTGCGCCACTTTTACGTCATTTTAAACATGGGAAAAGTGACGTACGGGTAGCACAAGGGGCTTGTAAATAAGCCCCCTAGTCTTAACAGGGCGAAACGAGGAGAAATGCTTTATTTCTCCTCGTTTTTGCTGTTTCTATGTGTGCTGCATTGTGCAGCACACATAGAAACAGCAAAGCACAATTACGATTTGCAACTTCTATGTGTGCTGCACAATGCAGCACACATAGGAGTTACAAATCATCATTTGTGATTGTTTATGTGCAGGAAGGGACACCTTCTTGCACATAAACAATTATTCCACCCAACGCAGACACCCTTGCACCATGGTGCAAGGGTGCCTGCGTTGGCGCTAGCCAGCTTAATTTAGCACCAGCACTAGGGGAAATGCAGGGGTGCACCGTATCTTTGTAAATAGAGTGCACTCCTGCGTTTGCAGAATGGCAGAGCGTGGCATTTGTAATTTTTGCTTAAAGCCACACACAGTCATTCTGTTGTACATATGCCCCTTTGTACGTTAGTGGAAGAAAAGCGCAGGGTTACACTCTGCTATCCAGCAAATCAATAAAAGTTACATTTCATTTTATTATTACCTGTAAAAAAGCATTTCCTTTTCACCTCACCTTGGGAAGCAAGAAATGACAATTTGACTTCATAACCTATTCTAAATAACAGTACAGTGATAAAGCTAAGCATAAAAGAAGTCAAGTCGTAGGCCCTTGTGTGATAAATCAATTTCCTTTCACAGTAGCATTAAGATACTCTAAGCAGGGAAGATGCTATAATTCATCAGACCGCTCCTAATGCAAAACACCCTCTTAACAAAATAACCTATCCACACATATTAAAATGCAAATAGCATTAGCCAAATGGCACTACAACGGATGAGTCTCCACCACACCTTGTACAATTCACTGCTCTCTCTCCCATTCCCCACCAGCTTCTCTTCCAAATTTATTTCTTCAGTTAGAAGAACACATCTGACTTTCTAACTAGTGCCTCGTACATTTATTTACTACATGCAAATGTTTATCACAGCCAAGCAGTGGCGTAGCAAGGGGGGAGCGGGGGGGCAGTGCGCCACAGGCGGCAAGAGTTTTGGGGGCGGCGGCTGCCCCCTGCTCTTACCTGCAGCCATCGTGGGGCGGCGGGCGCAGGAATCACCAGCACCCCCCAAGCTCTTACATTCGGCCGCGGGCGGCAAATGCAGGGACTGCCATGGGCGGCCTAAGGCCTAGCTATGCCACTGCAGCCAAGGATGTATGTCCTCTTAAAAAAACGAGGCCTAATGGCTTTGACAATAGCTTTGCCGATGCTGTCAAGCATTATGTTGTATCCTCTATATTGTATTTATATGTAAACCAGCCTAGGTGCTCCTAGCTGCTCAGCCAGAGTGTGAGTTGGTTACGGAATGTTGGTGTGACTGTGATGAATGGAATGCCTGGGTGCCTGAGTGGATGAGTGTTGTCAGTTAGAGATGGGCTGAGCAGCTTGGCAGGCTGCTCCTGGTGGGGCTGGTACTTGACCAAAGCTGGCTGGTGTTAAGATTGTTGTCTCTTGGACCAGGAACTAATAAAGAAGACTTGGAAACTCTACATGGCTACCTGTGTCTACTGGTGCAGGGTTACAACATTATTTTGGCGACAAGCGGTCTTACTTATGCGTCTTTTATGGATGATTGGTAAAGCAACCAAGAGGAAAGACAAGAAACAAAGAAACTACAAGAAACTACAGTAACCAGCGAAACTACAGAAACTAAAGCAACTACATGAAGCAGAATGGAGTTCCAGGCAAGCCAGCCCCACCAGTGTCCTTGTCAACGGACAGCCCCACCCTCCAGTGTCATTGCCAACTGACACTACAGCCTGGAAATACTCCACTGGATCTACAGAAAGGTTTTAGTGAGTTGGAAGTGTAGTTACACTACAGCCACATGTAGGTGTTCCAGCCATATCGTTTTCTACAAAAAGGTTTGGTGAGTTGGAGGTGTAGCTACACTACAGCCACATCTGGTGTTCCAGCCACATCGACCTACAAGACCACATTGTTTTCAAGGAAAAGGCACCTTTTGGGTTACTTTTTACGTGCTACCTGCATTTTCTTCAAGAAGTCACAAGAATCTGCGTGCAGTGGATGCACAGATGGTCAATTTGTGGTGCCTGTCAGTCTGTCATGTTGGAGCCTGAACCAATGTGAGTACGTGTTACCGCTTCACAAAAGCGTTGGGGTTTTTGGGGTTTCATTGCCTCAATATGCAACATTTAACTTCAGCTTTACCTTAAGAAATGTCAGTGCCGCGTTCAGCCTACACATGAGGTATATGATGTCTGCTCTCTACTGAGTTCTCTTTCTGCTTTTTACTACATTGAACTTTAATCAAAATTGGTCATGGGCCCAGCGGAGTGTGAGGAGGAGCACCGGTGGCAGTTCATGCGCTGCGGAGGCAGTCTGTAGTGGTGAGGCAGTTTTGGTCTTTTATTGTTTAACCACAGTTGAGACCTGTTCGGTCTCTTCAATCGTTCTATTGCCATTTGAATCGCAGCTTGAGCTCTGTTCAGCACGCACACTCTATGCGCGTGCAATAATTTAAATCTTATTGACTTTGGCACTGAGCGCGCAACCTTACCTGCAGTTCTTTCGTGGATCCCTGTTCATCGTGGATCCTCTGTGACGTATGTTCTTCCCAAGGGACGTTTTTGGAGCACCGACGTGCCGGGAGCCACCTGGTGCGACGCCAACAGCGTGCCGCCATCTTAGGGTTAGCTGAGGCACTTAGTATTTCTTGGTGCTCTTCCTTCGTTACTGTCAACCACGTTGTTTTTGCTTCATGAAATAAAGTTTTAACTAAACGACTTGTAGTCCGAGGACAACGCAGTGTTTAATGACCAGAACAAGATGAGGAATCATCGACGTGGGATTCTTTGGATGGCATGCCCCGTTTCATGTATGTCGGAATTTATGCTAGATTTGGTTCTGTATTGTTATGTCCACCTTTTTCTCACCGGAGCCAGTCAACTGTTATCTGCACATTTGGTTTTGTGTATGATAAAGCACCCACTGGGTAACGCCTCGCTACACAAGTTATGGTGCAGTTTCGTGAAGATCCACTTTTGGTGCACATTGTTTGACTATTGTTTCACCTGCAAAGCTACGGATACTGCTGTGCCCTGTGACATTTACATGCTAAGTATAGAATATGGGTTTGACATTGCTCTGTGCTTCAGCTTACAAATCTGTAATGTGTTTTTTATGGCATTCGAATTGTTCAAGCCATGACTCTACGTTTTCCATTTGTATCAGTAACATGTTTCAAGTGGCATTTTGACCGCAACTGGACCGAGCGATTTACGCTTTCTATCGTGCACCTATGATATTTCACAACAACCGCATAAGAATTTCCTGCCTTGAGAAAGCCCTGGCTTGTTGGCCTTCGGGCGAAACACGTGTCGGCTGTCTTGCTTTTTCCACACACGACTTCAAATAAAAGAAAAGAATGCCAAAGATGAGTCCTTATTTTCTCAGTATATATGACGCAGTAAACTAAAATTGGGGATACTACTACCCCTGAAATCTATATTCGGAAGAGCATAAAACCAATCACACAACGCATTACATGTTTCAAGTGGCGTGCGCTGTACCTGTGTGCACAGAGTAGTACTTCTCTGGTTGTTTTTGTCTATCTTTCTAAAGCTCATTGTCTGCAGATAATTCGTGTGAGATATCGCTCACCGGCGTGGGGCACAGTTTAGTAATGTTCTACAGTTTTTTTGAGTTGTATTTGTATGAACTATGCAACATTTTCGTATTTCGTGATGCCACAGATTTACGTTCTTCTTTGTATGGGTGGTCCATATGTTTTGGAGGTGGTTATCACAGTTTTATCCCTTACATGAGGGATGGCTTTGGGTAATAGTCCCATCACAGTTTTATCCCTTACATGAGGGATGGGTTTGGGTAACAGTCCCATTTCCTTTTCACAGTCTGTGACCCCTACATGGGGGTAGGTATATGGATGAGCTTCCTTATACCTGGTTATGGTGTTAACCCTTACACAGGGTTGGGTTGTGGGTGTCAACCCCACTTACATGTACAAAGGTACATCCCTACATAGGGTGTGTGTTTTGGGTGCTAGCCCCATACACAGTTTCCATGGGTCACTGTCCCATTTACTTGTTAGTTCCCTTGCAGTTGGGATCGGTGTCGTGGGGTGTGTTGCCCTTTGCGTTACTCTACATGATGTTAGTTGGGATCGGTGTCGCGGGGTGTGTTGCCCTTTGCGTTACTCTACATGATGTTAGTTGGGATTGGTGTGGCGGGGTGGGTTGCCCTTTGCGTCACTCTACATGATGTTACAATTTGTTTACGCTTCAAAATCTTTTAATAATTTTTCTTGGGGGATATTGATACTTTTGTATGTTGTATTTTATCCATCCTTTCTTGTTTTATTGTTCACTCTCTCGTGATGTTTTGCCTTATGTTGCATCCCTGAGTTTCAAACACAGTTGCTTTCTTGTGCATAGTTCTTCTCCTGTAGTATTGTTATTTTTTGTTTTCTTTTTAAAGGAAAGGGATAATGTTGTATCCTCTATATTGTATTTATATGTAAACCAGCCGAGGTGCTCCTAGCTGCTCAGCCAGAGTGTGAGTTGGTTACGGAATATTGGTGTAACTGTGATGAATGGAATGCCTGGGTGCCTGAGTGGATGAGTGTTGTCAGTTAGAGATGGGCTGAGCAGCTAGGCAGGCTGCTCCTGGTGGGGCTGGTACTTGACCAGAGCTGGCTGGTGTTAAGATTGTTGTCACTTGGACCAGGAACTAATAAAGAAGACTTGGAAACTCTACATGGCTACCTGTGTCTACTGGTGCAGGGTTACAACACATTAGCAGCAACCTTTTTTGCCAGTGCTGAACAGCATCAGCAACAAGTATTGGCAAAGCCAATTGTATGTCAACATCCTTCAAAGGCGAGACCTATTTTCTTTGCTAATGCTTGTCTCCTTTGTCCCTTGACAACAGTGTAAGGGACCATGAAGCCCTAGCTGCAACAAGGTGGGCTGATTTGTGCTCCTCAAGGTAACTCTTTTGCTGGACCTAGAGACATAAAACTCTCCATTGGTCTCTCGATTCCATAGTCCGAAAAGTGGATGTTCATATGTTCTCCTTGTGCTTTTGACCTGACTGGTAGCAGCCTGTATACTTTTTTGAAAGCCTAGGTGAACCCAAGGTAGTTACTGATACATCCCCCCATGTAAATTAAAATATCACGCCCCAGGCAGAAGGGAGTGGGCTTTGTGTTTAACTTTCTCTTAAAGGTAATATTTGCAAACATTATGGGTATTCATAGCTTTGATAATCCGTCATGCACACAAGTGTACGGAATAAGGGGTTGTAAACATCACAGGTGCACATGTCATTAGAGTTAACTTGAACTCAACACAAAAACTTACCTTAATGGAAAGATGGTGTTTGAAAGGTAGAGAAAGAGTGCTGCCTCCAAAGGACTACCCTGTCTTCTACCTCTTCCTCATGCTTTTTCTAGGTTGGTATTTACAAACCAATGCAAATCACAATTGGTGTTCGTTTGCTACCAAAAATGCAATGCAAATCACAATTTGTGTTTGTAAGAAAAATAACACAATGCAGGGCAATGTTCTGCCTTGAGTTACTTTGCACCAAGGGGGCGATCCATTGGTGGTGGATGGGCATTCCTGTACAACCACCAATGGATTATGATGCAAATGATGCAAATACTTTTCTAGAAATAATTGTAGGCAGGGATTTGTGCTAAATTCCTGATCCTCCTTGAGGCAGAATTAAGTCATATTTCTCTTTGTTTTTTCCTCTTTGCGTGTGTGCTGCATTCTGCACTGCACATTCAAACAAACATTTGCAATGCAACCAGTCTCGCCTTTGGGACCTTATATGTATTTAGCTATGCAGCAAATTAGCCTGAGTGCTGAAACATCTACTGTTCTTTAACATGGAGGGAAAATAAGCACCAAACTGCGTGACATGCCAGGTATGGGAACACATGGAGCGAAATATTGCCTTTCAGTGGGAAATGGTATAGTCCAAAGCTCTGTTTTTAATATAAAACCAGGGCCTTCGGTGGTCATATCACTGAAAATACAAGATTTGGAAAAAATATTAATGTCTACAGGTGCTCATGGAAGACAATTTCTATGGACTGGAATCTAGAGAATGCTAAAGTGATTCTGGTATTTTACTGACCTCTGTTGGTCGTTTTCTATCAAGAAAGTTAAATAGAGGCAGTTGCCAGAAAAATTAAAAAAAGAAAGTCTCTAAGCAGAAAGCAATTCTGGTATTTTACTGACCCCTACTGGTCGTTTTCTATCAAGACAATTAAATAGAGGCAGTTGAACAGAAAATAAAGTCCCTAAGTGGAAGCAGACAAGTCCTAGGGCTGATCTCCAGAGCCCACAAAGTACATACACATATAAGTATATATTAAAGTATATACAAGAGGTCTCGAATGCTCGACCTAAAAATATAGGGGTCCATTACGATGACCGGCGGTAAAAAAAACGCCAACCGCCATAGCCTGAAAATACCGCCCGCCTGCAACATTGAAATACCGAACGAGCAATTATGATGACGCTAAGCAATCACCGCCCGCAGCGGAAAAAATAACAGAATACCGCCCGTCCATGTCAGAGTCC